>CM042197.1:23452651-23488473 GCA_023539305.1 Ilex asprella | reverse complement strand
GTGTAATAAAGCCAAATGTCAGTGGGTTTGAGTGTAATTTATCCAAAATTGTTTCTTGTAACTTTCCTTTATTTCAAACAATAGTGTATTTTTTTTAAAAAAAAATTCTTTAAAGTTTTCATGTTAACCAAATATATACATGAAAATATATTTTCTATCATTTTCTTTTCTTTCACTTCACTTTTTATTATTTTCACTTTCTATCATTCTTTTCTTCCTAACCGAATGGCCCTTAGAGACTTGGTGTGCTAATCCGAGTTATGTGGAGGGTATTATGGCGATTTTCTAACATGGTGTCTAAACTGTTGGAGGGAGCTGCTAACAATTTTTGCAGCCAGGCAAGGGTTTCCCTCTCTTTGTTTGTGTATATATATATACGTATATATACATACACACACACAGAGATGGGCCAGGAGAGAGAGAGATGACTGATGATTTTCGGGTTAGTTCTTCGTCAAGAGAGAGAATGCAGTGAGATTACTGGTGTAGATGAGGCAAAGATTAGGGTTAGGGTTAAGGATAGGGCTTGGGGTTTGGGTTTGAGTATGTGTTAAACAAAAGGGTAAAATAGTCTTTTTATTGAGATAGTTAACTCTGTCTAACTATTGGGGTCTTAATGTAATTGTTGAGAGGTGAGGAGGTGTCCGTGTAATGAAGACAAATGTCAAGATGTTTGAGTGTAATTTACCCAAAAAAATTTCTTGTAACTTTCCTTTATTTCAAACAATAGAGTGATTTTTTTTTTTTTAAATTTCTTTAAAGTTTTTCATGTTAACCAAATATATACATGAAAATATATTTTCTATCATTTTGTTTTCTTTTCTTTCACTTCACTTTTTATTATTTTTACTTTTCATCATTCTTTTCTTGCTAACCAAATGGCCCTTAGAGACTTGGTGTGCTAATCCGAGTTATGTGGAGGGCGTTATAGCGATTTTCTAACAGGGTGTCTAAACTGTTTGTTGCAAATGGACATAGTTTCAGGTTGTCACTTTTCACCCAAAATCAATCTATACTCACTCAAACCCATTTTAATATTCCCCCAAAGACCTGAAAACATGTAATTAAACTTTCAAACATAAATTTAGAGCAATTTTAATGCAAGTTTTTATGGAAAATAGGCATACCTTATTCACATGCGAACTCATGCATAAACTGTTGTCTTCATGTAACTCCAACATGAAACTAGTAGAAATAGTAAAAGTAATACCAAGGTTAGAAAGAAAAAGAGAAGAAAAAGAAAAGTAGAGGAAAGAGAGAATTATTAGTTGTGTGAGCTATGTTGCCCTACACTCTTATTTATAACCAAGTAATATTAAGGGCAATTGCAATATTACCCTACACTAATTAACTTGTGTCTAATGTAGAAAAAAATAATTCTTAACACTTCCCCTCATGCTAGGAGTATGAAGATAAAAAATATCTATCTTGGAACATAAACTATTGAAGGCAGACCAACCCAATGGCTTGGTAAGAATGTCACCCAACTAATCACTAGACTTGATATATGAACTGATGATCTCCTTTCACATCAAGAGATCTCGAATGGAATAACAATCAACCTTGATTAGTTTGGTACGTTCATGAAATATCGGATTACATACTATGAAAATGGCTGTTTTGTTGCCACAATTCATCTTTATAGGGAAAGACACATTAAGTCCCATATCACAAAGTAAAAAACAAATCCATAACGTCTCACAAGCAGTATGAGCTATCGTACAATATTTTGCCTCTGCACTAGAATGTGCAACCACATTCTGCTTTTTATTGCGCCAAGTTACAAGATTATTACCAACAAACGTACAATGATTAGCAGTAGATCGTCTATCTAAATGACTATCGATCTAGTCAGCGTCATAAAAACAGCGAATAGTTATGAATGATGATGAGTGATACCATATTTTTTCCAAGAGCCCCTTTTAGATGCCGAAGTATACGACATACAAAGTTAACGAGAAGTTAGACTAAAGGGCGATGCATTATGGTGAAGCAATGGGAACGAATTTTTTTTACTTAACTTGGTGAAGGACATCCAAGTAATATGATAAACTGCAATGAGAACGTCTGTCCAATAAGGTTTTGGTACATGCATGTTAAACATGGGAGTATGAGCAAAATCCAATAAATGACGATTTTTTATTTTGCAATACTATTTTGTTGAGATGTATGTGGACATGTGATGAATGATATCATGATCAATACAAAATATATGCATAAATGATTGTACATACTCAAGGACATTATCATAACAAAATATCTTAATAAGTTTATCAAACTGTACTATAATTTTATTATAGAAGTTGAGAAAATTAGGCAATTCAGAACGACCTTTTATAATAAATAACCAAGTCATACGAAAATAGTCATTAGCAAAGATAACAAAATGAAATTCAACAATTCTTTTTCTTCTTTACAGATTAGACTTGAATATAATTTTTAGTCTAAGGTGATTGGAGCTTCTATAATTCATGTTAAAATTTGGCTACATTCAATATGTAGGAAAAATCGTTGAAAAATTCTAGGACGAATCCTTTGAAACTGTTAGATGAATAAGTTGAAACATTTTGTTTGAAAGATTAGGCTTGAACATCATTTTTTGTTGGTGGAGGTGGATGCGGACTCTTGGGGAATGCCATCATGTTTGCCAAGCTTTTCAATGTCAATTGGGTTCTCATGAAAAAGAATAAGGTAATGGAATTGATAGAGAAATTCATAGACCTAGGTGGGATTGGAGAATTGATAAAGGGAAGAGAGATAATAATAGAGATCATTTTGAGTAACAGAAGAATTCCGTACAGGTACAACTCTTATTTGAACGAAATGAAAAAAAAATGTGATATTGGTTATGTTAGGAGAAGATACGTTCCAGTTGTGTGAAACTTGGGGTTTATACGTACTTTGAACCATGCTGCGGTTTGCTTGAGACGTGAAATGCTGATGGAGGTTCTGAGAAGAGTGATGGTGATGAACGCTATAGTTTGTAGGAGTAGACCAGGGAGGATTTTAAAGATGGAAATGGGTTGTTTTGGGGATTTTGAACTAGGTGAGTTTCATTTTTTATACATGAAGTACAGCATAAATTTACACTTACGCGCACACACATTTAAGTTCCCTGCATTTTGTTTGTTAACCTTTTACTTATGATTTTGCATAGTAGCTATTACTTGCTTTTGTTTTGGATTCCAATTTCCTATCTTTTCGCCATATTTTATGTTTGTTTTTGTGGACTTTGACATAAGTTTTCCACATGTATTTTCATTGTTTATTCTCCCATTCCTTGATCACAAGCTATACATTTTACTACGAGTTACAATCAATAAAAAGGAGTTTACTATTGCTGACATGTCTTTTGTGGCAAATTGTAGATTCGGTTGGAGAGCAAAGGCGGGAGCCATTCATCTATAGTGTTTTGCACCAATGGGGTCCTTCTAAGGGTTCTAGTTACTGCAGGCGGGGGTAGATTGAATGCGGAAGCTTCCAGGAAAATGACAAAGGATGATGTTTCAGACATCACCCACATTATTGTGGTATTTATCTTGTTCAAACTTGACTTGTGGTGGTTGTAATTTTGTACCCCTGACAACTATGATGCTCTCTGCGCTTTTTTAATGCATATGTTTCTGTTGTATTCATGAGATTGGTGTGCTGGCATTTACCCCTTCGCATTTATTATTGGAAGGTAATTGTGGTACCTTGTGGCAGTGTGTGCATGGTCTGTTTGTAGTAGCTGGCCATTTTGGTTGAAGGCCTAAAGCATAGCATGACATCCTGCTTCGTTCATTATCATTGCAATGCATGGATCTAGATAGAAACAAAAAAAGTAGTTCTGCCGAAGAGTATCTAAATCGTGAAAAGTAAAATTCTTGAAGACAATGGTGAAAGGTATTCGTTCGTGGCTATGCACACTTTTTCATCAAATTGGTGGAATGAAATAAAGGATGCTGAGATGGGCTGGAAGAAAATTAGGAGAGATTGAAAAAATAACAAGGATAAAATTCTTTAGCATTCTTAACTTGCAATAAAGTTGTGAATATGATTGGGTTGGTTTGGGACATTCACATCACAGAGATGGTTTACGAGGAACGTTAAAGTGCAGGCTGATGATACAAAAGTGCGTGATGATTGTTCTAAACAGTTGCGGTAAAAGTTGCTTATAGTGGGAAATTGAAGTAATGGTGGTTAGTTAAATATATTGGTGGAATATGATTTTTGTTTTGTGATCCCTGTTCGAAGTCAGCATTTCATATTGGGGGAAGTTTAGACCTTACAGAGGAACTAGTCTTCAACATCATTTGCTTCTTGAAAATTTCTTATGAAAATTTCTTGAAGTGTATAAGTGGTAGTATTAGGAACTTATTGCGGGTTGATAAGTTGGGTATATGTAGGTTGAGGAAAGGCTTAGTCTGGGTTTACAAGTCAGATGTATCAAGTTTGCAAAAAGATTGAGTAAGATAAGAAGTCTATGCTCATCCGTTGATTATTGGTTGCTTTTGATTTGTTGATAGGTTCCCTACTAGTGTTATTTAAGGTGTAAAGCGAACCGGTCTCTTTAGGCCTAGGTGAGGTGCGAGTGGTGGAGTGAGCACTTCATTGAAGTGAAGTGAACAATATAAAAAACAAACAAATGTTTAAATTTAATTACTTCTAAATATTCAAGTTTTAACTTCACAAATACTAATTTTTTAACACAGAGGTAAAATTCGAAAGCATACAACCCACACTATAAAAAAACAGCAGCAATACAAACTAAATATCAAATAGTAGAGACATAAAAACAGGAAAATAAAAACACATAAAACAGAAAAATTAATGAATATAAACATAGTTTCAAAATTAAATGAACAGTAGAATATAGAATAAAAACAGAGACATAAGTTTCAATAGAAAAACAGAGCTTTAGCAAAAAAAAAAAAAAAGAAAGAGTTCTAGCCAAAATAAATTGGAGTAGAACAATTGATTGTTGAATTCTAGCTAAAAGCAGGTTAGCTCCATGACAGAAGAAGAAAAATAGGAGAACAAGTAAAAGAGGAGAAGAAGAGAAGAAGAAAAACATAAACCAAGTGAACAGACCGAAGCAACAACAATAAATTTGGAAATAAATTCTGAGTCTGATGGATGACAAAGTAAATTATTTGTTACAAAATAAGAAAAAGAAGAAGAGAAGTAGTGAAGAGAACTTACCTGTTGAAGAAGAAGCGAAGAAGGGGATGTCGCGAGCCCTAATGTCGAGTATGGTTTAGCCATTAGACATATATAGGGATATGGGACAATTGGTTGTAGCTTGTTATGGGCATATGAAAATTTTAACCAATTGATCAATCTAACGGTCCATGATAGACAAGGAAACCAAATTAAAAAGCTTCACTAAAATGCTCACCGGTGTTGCTTTGCACTTAAGCGACAAGCGATTGCTTGGGTCGCTTCTCACCTAGGCGATCGCTTAGGCGCGACTTTCATAATGCTGATCCCTACAATGACGATATTAAAATATGGCCTGTCTTGTGAATGGTATGTAAAATTTACTTTGTTCATTTTCTCCTGGGGTAAATGATGTTATGTATCATTTGAAGTTGTTGATGGAATTTTGGACTTTTAGTTGGAAAGTGGAAGTGTAGGCATGAAAGCCTACTCTTGTATGTCGTGAATGTAAAGATTGTATTTATTATTTCCTTTTCACATTTTATTAGTGTAGTTCTATATTCTCATTTCCATAAATTATTATTGTGAAGAGATGTTGTATCCCACATCAAATGATTAGAAAGTTGGCTTATATACTTAAGAGCCACTTTACTCATTGTCAAAGACAGAGCTAAGAATTTATACTGTGGACTTTCCGCAAACTATTGAAGTATTACGTACTATTTTACAAGGTGAGAGGACGGTGCAAAAATGCGTCTAATCATAGGAGGAAAAACTATAATTTTCAATTACTATCTCGTATGTCTTAGAGTCGCCAAAGAAGCACGGACACAGATACAAGATATAGATACGACATGATGCAGACACATGGACATGACATTTTTAAAAAAAGTAGAACATGTACACCTTGGAGACACGCTACAAATAATTGTGTTTTATATGTAAAATTATATAATTTATTACAACTATAGTGATAAGGACATCTTATTTATAAAAAAACATTACTTTATAATAAGTAAATGTTATGCCTAATTATCTAGTGTGAATGTTTAGACTAACATCATAATAGTCAATAGTCATAAATTTTTTTTCTAGACTTGTACCAAACATATATAATTTAAATGATTGCTCTCATTTTCTCAATTATTTTTTTATAAATTTTTTATTTTTGTTATTATATTTTGAGTACAACTTTAACATGTTTAGTTTTGATAATTGCTTATTCTCTCATAGTATAAATATTTATTAGTCAAATTTTAAGCTTTGTTATCACATGTCCACACCTATTTATTGTTTAGTGGTAGACACATCTTAAAGAAGTGTTAGACACGTTAGTAAATAAGTATTGGACACGTGTCTGAAATTAAAATATTTTAATTTAATTATAGACACAGATAAAACAGAATCAGATACATGTTCGAGAGTGTCTAAGGAGTGTGGGACCAGATATGGTACCTTCTTGAGAGTGTTTGTGCATAGAGAATCACCTTTGATGGAAGTAGCGGGGGTGAGAATTTTTGTAGAGGATTATGAGAAAGAGGTAATGGAAAGCTCCAGTGGCAATAGCAAGGGCAAAAATGATTTTAAGTTCTCTTCCGCTGCGATAAGTAGTTGTGCAAATCATGTGAAGCCGACAAGTAAAAACCAGGGCTTAGGGTTTTTGGTCCTTTTTCTTTGTCTTTTGATCTACATCTGATCATTAATTATTTTGACTACTCATAACATTTTTTCTACTATTATTTTATCTGAGAATGAAAGTGTAAAACTTTTGTGGAAAGCTTTCTGGTGCTGAAGTTTTACCCATTCCTTATGGGGTGTGATAAAACAAAGTTATCTTCAAGCCAAAAAAGGATAGGTTGTGGGGGAAATCTAGTGATTGTAGACCTGTTAGGGAATGAGGGAGACAATCAAGTGGCACGAATCCTCTTGGAAAAACGAGGCTTCAAGCTAGTTAGTCCACGGGCGAGGAAATCACAATGAGAATATCTCCTATATTGCAAAGCAAGAGAAGGAGAAATGGGGAGAGGGAGTTAAAGAATCGCCATTGTGAGATTAACTATGATGGTAGGGGTGAGAGAAGAGAGGGGGTGTCAGATGTTCTTGATGAAGTTGGTTAGTTGGAATTTGATGGGATTGGGGAATTTATAAAAAAGATGTTTAAGGAGGTGATTTTTAGGGTTTCTCTAGTGTTGTGAAAAGTGAGCCTTGGCGAGAAAGCGAAGTGAGGTGAGTGTATGTCGTCTTAAACATGTTAGGTAAAGCGAACGTTGGCGAGGCAAGAGAAAAGGTCTTGCGTCGTGACCGTATTTTCAATATCCTTATAAAATGTTCCATAATTTTGATAAACATCGATCTTAATTTGCATACAATTACAAAAAGGTCTTGTAATTTTGAAGAAAATTATAAAATCTCTAATGTGTTCACAACTTAACCGGAAATGATCAAAGTTTCGTGACATTCGTATGCATTTAGGTACAGACCTTTACAAAAGTGATAGGAAGTGCAATCAAATATGGTTGAAATTTTTTGATATATATATATATATATATATACTTTTTTCAAAAAAAATTATAGGGTGGCCAAGGACCACTTTGGCCTGAAGGTAGATCCGCCTTTTGCTTATTGCCAATTATTTTTGGGTTGAATGCTTTAACATGATATCAGAGCTAAGCCTTAGGTAATCACTAGATCAAGTCTCCTACCCATTCGAATTCCTGATTGCATGGTTGTTTGTTTGTTAGTTCCATGTGCGAGCCCGAGTCCCACGTGAGGGAAGGTGTAAAGAGATCTTGAATCCAACATCAATTAGCATCACTCGAGGGTGGTTTAAATATTTGTGGGGTAGCTCCCTTCCTTGCTAATTGGTTTGGGTTGGATGCTCTAAAAATGTTATTATCACCTATTGTTTGTATTGTGTATATACTAATACTAGAGTACGAACAATTCCTTTTCTGAAACTTGCATAGTTTGATTAAGTTTTCATGGGACTAGATCCGGATTATGTCCTTCTGTGATCATATATTTGTTTATTAATTTTTTTCTTTTTGAGCTTCAGTTGGCTCTACTGAATCAGCTTGCGGTCCTTCTTTGCCAATCGATTGTTCTCTATCTTCACTCAAGTATTCAATTCTGGCCACTTGCAAGGTTGCTGATGCCAATTTCTGCATGAGAATTTTTGGAAATATACGGGTTGAAATATTCGGACCAAATCGTGTGTAGGAAGATGGCAAATTGTTGACTCCTTTATCTACTGTGTGCTTGATCATCGGCGTGATGGTTTACCAGAATTGTCCTCGTCACTGCATCATTTTTTTTTGCTTTATTGCTTCGAAGTTTGCTTGACGGAAACTCTCCAACGAGTTGATACTTTGAAGGAGCCATCGATAGTGGGTGTCTACAGTCTGTGTATGATGGTGTTCTTGTCGATGATGGTAGTGATATGCAAGGACGGTGGAGATAAAAGCGGAGACTGTTATGATAAGTCTATACCAAATAAAATTTTGTTTGCCGTCTTCTTCCTTCGGTGAATATATCTGAAGCCTAAACTCCTACAACATCAACGATTCAATGCCACGATGGTTCATTAACTCCCTACCTTCCCACACAGGTCAAACCTAATCAACTAAAACCTTGGTGTGTACCTCCGCATACAGCTTTGAACACTGCATATTCCATGACTATATTATTAGGCACGGTTACATCAACAACCTATTGTATAATTTTTGATCCCCCCTTACTTAATTGAGCAATGACCCTTTCTTTCTATTAAATGGAATTTGAACTCATCCTCTTGACTACTTTGTGAATACCTGGAACTTTTCTGGTCTATTCTCCAACGATGGCTGAAATAGGAAAATGGAGATAAAATATGTTAGAATGCTCGAGAGTGTTTTTAATTAACATAAACCTCCCTAAAGTGTTGCTACTTCTATCTCACCAAGCTCCTCTCAACTTCTTCTATTTACCCACACAAACTCACTTGGCTTTGTGGGAGGATTCTAATGGAAGGGCAAAATAAGATGCCAGATGATTTTCCGTCTTTTACATTTTCAATACTGAGGAAAACATTGGAGCAAAAAAGGTGATGTCATCGTCACCCACGATGTAGATCCGAAACCATAGCTGCAGGTTTGAATTCATGTGAGGAGTCCAATGGTGATTATTGCAGATTTTTTTGGCATCGTTTGATAGCCTTTTTAATTTTTCATCGTATTTTTTGGAAAAGGGTTTGTGATTTTTGCTCTTTTGGGATTTTGTCCTATTTGGATACTTCTAGTCTGTACAGAGGACTCTGACTAGGCTTGAAGAAGATGATTTTATTCAGCCCATGACCAATCAAATGGTTTTATTGGTGCTTTTTGATCTCTAGTGCACCGGTGGTACTGTTTGGAGGTTAAACTAAGGGCTCCTGTTCTTCTACTCTGTTGGTTGCATTCTTCTTATTTAAGCCCCTGAATGCTAGGTCAGACCCATTATGAGAATGTCCGAGGTTAGTTACAGTTCTGGTTGCTCTAATAGCGGTGCAACGGGTCAGTTTAACACCCAAAATGAAAACCCTACGTAACAAATCACAAGAACTAAGCTCAACAATACTAATTATCTTGCCAGGTCTTGTTCCACCGTATTGTTTATTAAAAGCAAAGGAAATATATGTTACCTTGATGGCACTGTTGGTGAACACAAAAATACAGATCCGTCCTTTGCTAAATGGGACGTGGAGAATTGTATAGTAATATCATGGTTCTTCATTCCATCCAACCCAAGATCAACAATGAATATTTATTTCTGAGGACAACAAAGGAGACATAGGATGTTGTTGCTCAGATCTATTCTTAGATGGGTAATGCTGCTCAGATTTATGGCCTGAAATGTAAAATCCATGATCTCAGACAGAGAGAGATGACTCTAGCTACTTATTATACTGTTTTGCTAGGACTTTGCCAAAAGCTAGATCAGTATAAGGTGTTCCAGGCTAATTGTCTTTGGGATGCCCATAAACTCAAAAGATGGTGGAAAGGGATTGCATTTTTGAATTCTTTGTTGTTCTAAATATGGAGTTTGATCTTATTCGCATTCTGCTTTTGGGGCGTGATCCATTGTCTTCTCTCAATTAGGTGTTTGCTTATGTTTAAGGTGAGGAAACAAGAGGAATGCTATGCTTTAGTCATTTGTCCTAGAGAGATCTACCTTTGCCTCTACCTCTCAAGGGGGATGAAAAATGATTAATAGAGGCCGTGATAGTGATCGTGTTGTTGCTCTCATTTTTGATGACAAAGATAAGCTTGTGTGTGATTATTGTGGCAAATCAAGACACACTAAAGTACAAGGCCAACCTATATGAGGTAGAGGGGGTCACACTATGGGAGTGACTAGGTCTCACGCAGATCTTACTTCCACTGACTCTTCAACTAGAAAGAATCCGGGACTTTCTATGGAAGAAATTAAGTCCCTTTGACATTTTATGACAAAATTGGAGCCTACCTTGACTACTGCTTCGACCTTTACATTTGCTCACTCAGGTATTCATGCCAAGGCATATAATGCCTCTTTCTTTTCTAGAAGTCCCTCTTGGATCATTGATTCGGGGGCATTTGATCACTGATTCGGGGGCATTTGATCACATGATAGGTTTGCCCATTTTGTTTTCTTCTTCTAATACTTGTTCCGGCAAAGAGAAGGTTTGCGTAACAAGGTTCCATTTTAGTTTCGACATCAATGTCTTTGTCATCCGTTCTACATGTTCTTAATTTTTCTAACCTCCTTTTATTAGTTTATTTTATCAGCAAGTCTTTGAATTGTACTGTAACTTTCTTTCTTGCTCATTGTGTTTTTTAGGATTTCTTGCTCATTGTGTTTTTTAGGACTTGGGCATGAAGAGAACGATTGGTAGTGGAAGTGATTATAATAATAATAATAATAATTATTATTATGCATATAATAATAATCCAGGGAAGAGATTATTATATTGTTCATCATTATCTATAATTACTATTAGTCTTTTTGATGTTGATTGGGTATATAGTCATGGTGATAGACGATCTACTTCTGGCTATTACGCATTTGTTAGTGGTAATCTTGTTACTTAGCGCAGTAAAACGAAAAACGACGTGCGTTTTAGTGGTGATTGAGTATCATGATATGGTACATACTGATTGTGAGACGTTATGAGTCTATTCTTTACTTTGTGATGAGACTTGATGTATCTTTCCCAGTGATGATGCACTGTGATAATCAAACAACTATTTTTGTTGCAAGTAATTTGATATTTCATGAGTGTACCAAACACATTAAGGTAGATTGTTATTTCATTTGAGTATCACCTTTTATATCAAGTCTAGAGATCAACTTAGTGATATTTTTACCAAATCGTTGGCTCAGTCTATTTTCAGTAGTTTATGTTCCAAGTTAGATATTTTTTATCTTTATGCTCTTGCATGTGGGAGAGTGTGGAGCTTTTTTTTTTTAATATATTAAACATAAGTTAATTAGTGTAGGGTAATAATGTAATTAACTCTAACTCTAATATTACTCAGTTATAAATAAGAGAGTTTAGGTCAACCTAACCTACACATGGATTATTCTCTTTCTTTTGTCTCTTTTTCTTTCTCTCTCTCTTTATCTCAAACCTTGATATCACTTTTACTATTTTAACTAAAAGCATTCTTCATATCCAATTGTTGTTGGCTCCAACCTAGGTTAGCTACACACGGGAGAAGAGCATGTATGAAGTTTATGTTTGTCATAGGAGCAAAGGTCTCCTAATAATCAATACCAAGTCTAAGTGAACCCCCTAGTAACAAGTCAAGCTTTGAACTTGTCGACTGTCCCATCAACTTGTTGTTTGATCGTGAACACCCATTTGCATCCAAGTACCCTTGCCCCAATAAGAAGGGACACCCACTCCCATGTGTCATTCTTTCTTAGGGCTTAAATTTCCTTTACCATAGATTCTTAACACTTACAATCGGTGAGAGTTTTTTTCTAACTCTAAAAAATATATACAGAGGGCAGAAAGGAGACAAAAGCAGGATGGTGATAGGTAGCTATAAAAAACAAAGTTAGAGATTGGGTGTTGCGTGCAAGTTCTAACACCTTCCTTACTGTAATAGGAAGGTCAAAATCAACAACGAATTATCAATAACAGGAGCCATGGTCTGAGATTGATTACTTGATAAATCAGTAGGAGATTTTGGGACTATAGTTGGGAAATATAATTGACTCGGTGGCATATGGGTACTCTATACCTTTTGACGACAAGGGTAAGTCTTCAGATTATCCTTGTCTAAATGAGCATCAAAGGAATTATTGGTATCACCAATAGATTGTGGTTGTTTCTCCCCTCGTGACAAACCATCTCTTCCTTAGTAATGGTAGTCTCTCAATCACGAGATGGTTGAAAAGTAGAAAAAATTGACTCAAATACTCGAAAAGTGACATCCATGCTAACATACACCTTTGGTGATGGTAGCACTTGTACTCTTTTTGGTTAGCAAGAATAACCAATACAAATATATTGCAAAGTCTTGAGGTCAAGTTTTCGCCTGGATGTTCTGAACTCATGTACAAAACAAACACACCCAATGGTTTTAAGAGGAAGGGTAGAGATGGGAAGGAATGGAAGAAGTCTCGCTGAGAATATTAACAAGTGACTAAACTGAAGAAGTCTTTGAAGGTAGATGATTAATAAGATAAGCAGTGGTCAGAACTGCATCCCCCTAAAAAGGCGAAGGAACATTTATAGTAAACATTAATGACCAAGTAACCTCAAGAAGGTGACGATTTTTGTGTTCAATCACACAATTCTATTCAGAAGTACCCACACAAGTGATTTGATAAAGAATGCTATTGTAACGCTCCAAAAATTGAGGGTCTTTTGTCCACCGTTGATCAACCATCAACCCGCGGAAATATCCGTGAATGTCGCACAAGCCAATACCACGTCAATACCATCCCCTTAGCCGGGATCATAACCCACAAGTGTAACTCGTATTCTTTTTTCCATTTGAACCAACCAAAGTTCAATATACCATGATTTGTATTTAATTATAGTCCATTTATATCATTTGAGGGAAGGAACACAACCTGAAAACATATGACGAGACAGTTTTACAATTTAAAAATTTTGGAAAGCGTACCGGTACGCAATACTGGTACGGTTTGCCTACTAGACAAGGTTGTATCGGTACGCAGTATCGGTATGGTCTATCCTCTAGACATAGTTGTACCGGTACACAGTACCAGTTCTCTCTATCTAGATTTGCCAGTTTCACCAGTTTTTGATTTTCAATCCACTCCAATCCCTTTCACAACCATCTAATACATGCTCAATACCATTTCCTATATAAAACTTGACATCTACAAGTTTTATTACACACGATTTCATATAATTACATATCACAACTAAGTTTTCATAATTATTTTACAAAACTCAAAATAAAGCCACATTCCGACTCTCTTCACCCTTGATAGCCTAAATGAGAGCCGTCTACCTGCGTGTAAGTCACACCTGAAATGTTTTCCGGTATAGGATGAGTTACGCTCAATAGAGTATCTCCTACATAGGTTACTCCCTAACTTAGATACATATGAAATGTGCACATGCAATAATCAACAAAATATTATCCATTCCAAACAAGAACATGTAATTCAAGATTAGAATTCTACTATGTTATGTCATGATATGAGATGATACTCACTCATGCACTTTAACCCGAGCCCTCACTGGCTCTCATAACATGTGTAAAACATTCATCAATTGATGAACTATATCCAATAATTGTTTGAAATAAAATTTATGTGTTTATAAAAAAAAAAATTAAATCATTGTTGGATGTTACTCCTCAAAGGAGTTTGTTTGTAAAATAAAATTTTGTATCTTTGTTGGACAACAGATTTTGGAATCGCACTGTCGGCTCCGTATGTCATTATACTTTTTTGGACTTATATCGACGGAAGTGTATAAACCATAGTTATCAAATCGTGTATCGGAAGACGTATTATTTTTTAAAAATAGTGTATCATATCGTTTATCGTAAAATATGATGCAAATTTAAATAAATTCTAATAAAATAAATATACCTTTGAAAAAAAATTATACACTCATAAAAATATAGCATTTTCATTAATATTTCACCTACGATTTATGTCACCAATATAATTTACTAATATTAAAAAAATAATGAAGGATATCAAATTAAATTAATGGTATTTATGTATACTTAAAAGTAAAAATTTATAATATAAGAGGTATTAAATGTAATTATTCATTCTTATAACAAAAACATACATTCTTTTACTTTTTACTTAAAAAATAAAAGTCATAATATAAGGGGTATTAAATGTAATCCTTCATTTTTATAACAAAAACGCACAGTCGTGAGTCTCGTGTGACCCACGACCGAACACAGAGAACACAAAGAGAGAAGAGGCGAGACGGAAGAGGCGATGCCGGTGCCGGGGAGAGAGAGAGAAGAAGAAGAACATACCTCGTGGTCGCAATTCATAGCGATGAAGAGAGATCGTGAGACTGACAGGTTTGGGGTAAAAATTCAACTTAGGGTTTCATTCGAATTATAGGATAGTGTTGCTATTTTTTTCAATTTTAAAAATTTATTTGATTTTCTTTTCTTGGGTGCTTTTGTTGATCTGGGGGTCTGATGGGCTGTAAAATTCTTGTCTTCATCTCATGTTTTTTCTTTGATATTTTTTTTGTGAACAATTTGGTACGTAAAAAAAATAAATTAAAAAGAGATTCGTGTATCGTTCGTATCGCACCGATACGCATCGCATCATAAAAACGTATGGTGTATCGGACGATACAACGCAAAAACAATACATAATTACGATTCGTATCGTTTTCCTTCCGTATTGTGACGTATTGTACGATACTAACAACTATGGTATAAACCAGTAATCGGGTCTTGCATCCGAGGGAGTATTTATCCCTTCTTGTTTGACCTGACACAAGTTTTTCATACACCCATGCAACTCAGTCGGATCTTCGATTTAACCTTCCTGTGTCCATTTATCAAACACTAAGGGTGGTATTTGATCAATCATGCACACCCACCCACACTCATGACCTATGCTGATGAATGTGATGCTAATATCATGCCTAATATGCACTGAATGCCAAATGAGTAATATTGTCCGCATATCATCAAATTTCATGGCAATTTATATCATGTGCATATAATCATCAAATTTTATCAAGATGCCAATATATTAACAACTGTAGATTAAAGTCATGTACTTAGTTATAGGTTGTTAGTTTGTTACCTTATACTTAGGAACATGTTAGATAGGTTGTTATTTTAGATCCTATTTTCTAGCTTTTGTATCTATCTGTTCAGATAGCTTTTGTAACTCTATTTAAAAGCCTTTCGGCTGATTAATGAATTAAGTCATTTTATTCTCTAAAACTACATGGTATCAGAGCTAAAATTCTCTTAGAAACCCTAGTTTGTTTTTTTTTTTCTATGGCTAACGAGTCAAACTCTGGAGCCATCTCTACCCCTTCGCTCCACTCCTGCACCTACCAGTGAGCATGTTCATTCGTCTATGCAAGTCACTGTGCATAGATTGAATGGTCAGAATTACCTTGAATGGTCCCAGTCCGTGAAGCTTGCCATTGATGGTAGGGAAAAATTGGGCTATTTAATAGGGGAAACCAAGGAGCCAGAGGCAGTAGATTCTGGCTACAGATTATGGCGTTCAGAGAACTCCCTAGTTACGGCATGGCTGCTCAATTCCATGGATGCCTCAATTGCAAAGCCTCATCTATTTATGAAGTCTGCTAAGGAGGTATGGGACTCTATTCGTGAAACTTACTCTGACTTGGAGAATTCTTCACAGATCTTCGAGTTGAAGACTTGACTGTGGCAATCCAAGCAAGGGAATCGTGATGTCACAAGCTACTATAATGAGATGGTGGCGTGGTGGAAAGAACTGGATCAATGTCATGATGATGTGTGGGAGAGCCAAGCTGATTTCCTCCGACAGAAGAAGCGTGAAGAGAACGATCGTGTCTTCATGCTGCTTGCCGGGATTCAGCACAACCTGGATGATGTCAAGGGAAGAATTCTCGGCCGCCGTCCTCTTCCTTCCATTCGAGAGGTGTTTTTTGAGATTCTTTTGGAGGAGAGTCGCAAGAAGAATATGTACAACAATGATCCTTCTACAACAGATTCTAGCTCCGATACGTCTGCATTGTTTGTCAAAGGGGCTGAGAAAGGGGCTGAGTCCGGTGGTGACAAGAAAAAGAAGCCTTGGTGTGACTTCTACAAAAAATTCTGGCATACTCGTGAGACTTGCTGGAAAATACATGCGAAACCACCTAGTGGGAAGCCGCCTCGTCCTGAGCGAGCTCTTCAAACTGTGGCTGAACTTCCTCAAGAGCATCACATCAACTCCGGGCAGTCTCCATTCACGAAGGAACAAATAGAGCAATTGTTGAATCTATTACAGTCGTCTTAGGATAAACCTTCTTGTTCCTTTGTCCAAAATGGTAATCCTAAGTCCGTGTCATCCTTTGTTTGTTCCCAACTTAAGACCACCTGGATTATTGATTCAGGGGCCTCTGACCACATGACTAGTTATTCCAGTTTTTTCTTCTCATATAAACCTTGTGCAAGAAATCGCAACGTTAGAATAACAGATGGTTCTTTTTCTGCTATTGCTGGCATAAGCGATATAAAACTTTCTGATGTGCTAACCTTGTCTAATGTCCTACATGTGCCTAAATTATCTTGTAATCTTATCTCTATCAGTAAACTAACATCAACTCTTAATTGTTCTGCCACTTTTCTCTCCTCCTACTATAAATTTCAGGATCTGGCCTCGGGGACGATGATTGGCAGTGCTAGGGAGTGTGATGGCCTTTACTTTCTAGATGAGGGAACGTACTTGAATAAAGAGGCTCGACGGAATACTTGCCAGAAAATTGCTTTTGATTTCAGTAACGATGAGATTTATTTATGGCATTTTAGACTAGATCATGCAAATTTTCATTATTTAAAACAATTGTTTCCTGTTTTATTTTGCAATGAAAATCCATCTTCTTTTCAGTGTGAAATCTGTGTGTTATCCAAGCATCATCGCAATACATATCCTCCACGTGTTTATACACCTTCAAAACCTTTTGCACTAGTACACAGTGACCTTTGGGGTCCTTCAAGAGTGTCTACTTGTCATGGAAAACGTTGGTTTATTACTCTAATCGATGATCACACTAGAGTTAGTTGGGTTTATTTACTCAAAGAAAAGTCTGAAGTGGAAACTGTTTTCAAAAAATTTTATCATATGGTTCAAAATCAATTTAACACGAGTATACAGATTCTAAAAAGTGATAATGGTCGTGAATACTTTTCTCAAGTCTTAGGAAGATTTTTTGATGAAAAAGGAATTGTTTAACAGAGTTCTTGTAACGACACTCCTCAATAGAACGACATTGCCGAGAGGAAGAACAGACACCTTCTTGAGATAAGTCGTGCTTTACTTTTCTCTAATAAGGTTCCTAAATATCTGTGGGGAGAGGGTATTTTGCATGCGACTTATCTGATGAATAGATTTCCATCTAAATTCTTAAAGTTTCAAACACCAATCACTTGTCTTCAAAATCTATTTCCACAATCTCGTTTGTTTAATACTATGTCCTTGAAAATATTCGGATGCACTATATTTATTAGGAATCCTATTAGGAATGCTAGTAAACTTGACCCTAAAGCCCGAAAATGTGTGTTTGTTGGGATTGCTCCGAATCAAAAAGGGTATAAGTGTTTTGACCCGGTTTTTAAAAAAATGTTTGTCACAATGGATGTTAAATTCTTTGAAAATATTCCTTTTTTTAATCGTCATCTTCAGGGGGAGAACTCGCTTAAAGATTCGAATTTGGAAAATCTAGGAATATCAAATAATAGGTTTAATCCTCATCACAATCTCAGGAACATTGCGAATAACAAAAACTGTGATCTCTTATTAGATCTAGATTTAGATTTTTTAGGATCCGATTCTGAAAGAGGAAACGAAAATATAAGGCAAGTTGAAGAGATAAATGTGAGAGAATCTAGAGAGTTAACCAAAGTGACACTTCCTTAAGTCTAGGAAATTTGGATATTCCTGACCTTCCTCATCGACGAATTGAAGCCACTACACCCTTGTCTCGTCAAGAATCTGTACCAAGGCTGGAAAATGAAATTGGTAAGTCTTCTGACCCTTCTAATCCTGAGTTTCATCTGTCAATAGCCCTTAGAAAAGAAAAAAGGTCGTGTGTCAAATATCCTATGTCTCAATTTGTATCTAACTCAAAACTCTCATCTTCGTTTGCTACTTTCACAACAAATGTCTCGAATGTTCAGATTCCAAATAACATACAGGAGGCTCTAAATGTTCCGGAGTGGAGAAAATCTGTTCTTGAGGAGATGAGTGCTCTTGGGAGAAATCAGACATGGAAACTTGAAGAGCTTCCAAAGGACGCTCCCACAGTTGGCTGCAAATGGGTTTTCACACCAAAGTTCAACGTCGACGGAACACTTGAGAGACACAAAGCTCGACTGGTTGCCAAGGGGTTTACACAAACCTATGGCATTGACTACTCCGAGACTTTTGCTCCGTAGCCAAACTTAACACCGTTCGAATTTTGTTGTCTATTGCAGCGAATTTAGACTGGCCTTTACGACAGTTCGACGTGAAAAACACGTTTTTAAACGGCAGATTGGAGAAAGAAGTCTACATGCTTCCACTACCAGGTTTCGAACACAAGTTCGGAGCCACAGTGTGCAGATTAGAGAAGGCGTTGTACGGACTCAAACAGTCACCGCGCGCATGGTTTGTAAGGTTCACACAAGTGGTGAAGAAAAAGGGTTATTCTCAAGCACAATCAGACCATACTTTGTTCACTCGCTATTCCAGCGGTGGAAAGATTGCAGTTCTGATCGTCTACGTCGATGATATACTTCTCACCGGAAATGACCAAGAAGAATTGGAAGCAATGAAGAACAAACTCTCCAAAGAGTTTGAGATCAAAGATCTAGGAGAGATGAAGTATTTTTTGGCTATGGAGGTTACACGGTCTAAACAGGGAATTGTTGTTTCTCAACGGATGTGCATTATAGATCTCTTGAAGGACTCGGGAATGAGTGTTTGTCGTCCTATAGATACTCCTATCGATCCGAACAAAAAGCTTGGTAATGTCAACAAAGGAAACCCGGTGGATATTCAGCAATACCAGCGGCTTGTTGGGAGACTCATTTACCTCTCCCACACACAGCCTGATATTGCATTCGCTGTGAGCATGGTGAGTCAGTTCATGCATCACCTTTATGAAGAACGCCTTGAGGCTGCCTATCGGATTCTGAGGTATTTGAAAAGCAGTCCTGGTAAAGGTCTTCTTTTCAAAAAAAGAGATAATAGGAGCATCGAAGCCTTCATGGACGTAGATTGGGCTGGTTCCATCACGGACAGAAAGTCGACTTCGGGATATTGCACCTACGTATGAGAAAACTTGGTAATCTGGTGATGTAAATCAGGTAGGTCTAGAAATAGAGAATAGAAAGAGAAGAAAAAAATAAGGGGTGGAAGGGGTTTACCTCATCCTCGCAAGGAATCGGTGAAGAAACATATAAATCTTCGCAGATAACACTCAATTTTTATTTATAATCACTCTAATTAAAATAGTTGAGATTACACCATTATTTATAGGCAAAGTCTCCTACTAAAATAAAAATTACTTTCCTACTAAAATACTAAAAGAGTTTCATGATCAAATTCTCAAATCCCTATATTACTAAAACTCTATAATAATTTCTTAATTAAACTCTAACTAATACTCATAACCAAACAAATACTCATAAATGAAATAATAATAATAAAACTTCCAATTACACTTTCCTTTGGACAAAAAATTTTTTAGTCATTCGCTGAGGCTTCCAAGGTCGATTGTATTGGTCCAACCAACTAATGGCTGCGCCATCAATTCTCCCTTGCTGAAAAGAACTTGACTTCGGCGAGTAAGGAGGAGGGCCAAGAATACCATCTGATAGAGAAGCTCTCTGAATCAATAACGAACTCTTCTTCAATTGTAGTGTACGTGCATCAGTAGCACAAGTAAGAGTATATTTCTTTCTTTCAATTGCAAAAGAATAGGTATTAGCTCGCCCTGCATGTTGTGCATCACAATCCCATATCCAAGTACGCCCTAAAAGTATATGACAAAGCTTAAGAGGCAATACATCACACATGATGGTCTCCTTAAGACTTCCAATGGTGAATGTAACTGGACATCTCGTATCAACTTTCAGCTTGGTATTAGTAATCCATGCTACCTGATATGGTTCTGGATGTGGTTCAACTTTCAAATTTAATTTCTTCACGACCTCTTCTGATACCACATTTGTGCAACTTCCCATGTCAATCACTAGCGAACATATCTGTCCTTCACAACAAACTCTTGTCTTAAAGATTTTTCCTCGATGAATAAGCTCACCATTAACAACTTTTTTAGCAATAAAAACACCCTTAAAATGATCATCATTCAAATCATCAAAATTAACCTCGCCTACATCAAGAGGTTCAATAATTTCTGTTTCAAATTCTGGTTCATCAGAATCATTAAGCACCTTCGAATTTTCTTTTTCAATTACAGTAACAGATTTTGAAGGGCATTGAAAAGAGAGATGACCAACACCATGACAATTGAAACACCTTGTCGTAGAATTAGTACTTCCTTGAGAAGAAGAATTATCACGAGTCCAAGATGATTTATTTGGAGTAAAAATATTCTCTTGGGGTTTATTAGTGGACTTACTTTGATTTGCATCTAAGACAGTTCTCTCAATCCAGGTTGAAGAAGCCATAGAAGATCTCATATAAGATCTCTTTTTTAACTCATCTTCCATTTGATAGGCAACTGGAACTGCATCTGCCATGGTATAAAGTCTACTTGCTACTAAACCCGTAGAAATCTGAGAATTAAGTCCCTGCCTATACATGACAATCATCACGTCCTCAATCCATGGGAACTCTGATAGGGTGGCCAAGCTGTAAAATTTTTCAGTATATTCATCGATAGATATGTTTCCCTGATTTAACTGTGTGAACTGTAGATGAGCTCGTTGCTTATAATTAGCAGGTACAAAGTATCGAGTCATAGCAGTCTTCATATCATCCCATGATCTATCAAAGTGAGTTTGTTGGTATTTTACCCACCAGTGTCTTGCTATACCCTTCAATTTTGATTCTGCAAAGAATACCTTCCTCTCATCGGTCAAACGATACCATCTGAAGAAGCTTTCAATGCTATGTAAATCGGGTAGGTCTAGAAATAGAGAATAGAAAGAGAAGAAGAAAATAAGAGGTGTGGAAGAGGTTTACCTCATCCTCGTAAGGAATCGGGGAAGAAACACATAAATTTTCGCAGAGAATACTTAATTTTTATTCATAATCACTCTAATTAAAATAGTTGGGATTACACCATTATTTATAGGTAAAGTCTCCTACTAAAATAAAAACCACTTTCCTACTAAATACTAAAAGAGTTTCATGATCAAACTCTCAAATCCCTATCCTATTAAAACTCTATAATAATTTTCTAATTAAACTCTAACTAATACTCCTAACCAAACAAATACTCACAAATGAAATGATAATAAAACTCTTCCCTTTGGACTAAAAATATCTAGTCTTTCGCTGAGGCTTCCAAGGTCGATTGTATTGGTCCAACCAACTAATGGTTGCGCCATCACCTGTAGGAGTAAAAAACAGAGTGTGGTTGCTCGGAACAGCGCAGAGGCCGAGTACCGGACGATGGCTAATGGAGTCTGCGAGATTCTATGAATAAAACGAGTTCTCAAGGAGCTGAAACTGGAAGCCAATCTACCTATTAAGCTATTTTGCGACAACAAGGCTGCAATAAGCATTGCACACAACCCCGTACAACACGACAGGACCAAGCATATAGAGGTTGATCGACACTTCATAAAGGAGAATTTGGAAGCGGGAGTCATCTGTATTCCTTTCCTGAAGTCCGAAGATCAGACTGCAGACATCTTAACGAAGGGTTTATTCAAACCGACATTTGATTTTCTTGTAAACAAGTTAGGCATGTATGTTATCTAAGCACAACTTGAGGGGGAGTGTAGATTAAAGTCAAATACTTAATCATAGGCTGTTAGGTTGTTACCTTATACTTAGGAACACGTTAGCTAGGTTGTTATTTTAGATCCTATTTTCTAGCTTTTGTATCTATCTGTTCAGATAGGTTTTGTAACTCTATTTAATAGCCTTTCGGCTGATTAATGAATTAAGTCATTTTATTCTCTAAAACTACAACAACATATATCAACACATTCATTAACTACAACATGCTCAAGTATGTCATAACACACTTAATTCTCATATAGGCATTTAACACCACATTCAAGGCTCCAAATCATGTTATCACTCAATATTGCCTACCAAGTGTCAAGAAATTACATAAGTACTTTCACATATCAAATTCAAATTAGAATTTGGTTTAAGTCATTTCTATACCCATTTCTTCATTCCATAACCATAGACAAGTTATAGGTCATTCTATACATCTAACCCTCTTCCTATGGACATCATAGGGTAGGAATAAACTAAAGTAGGAAGGAATCCTACCTCTTGATGCGTAAATTGAAGAGTAGCACCTTCAAGAACACTAATGCAACCCGAAACTCTTGATTTCTTCAAAATATTCCCTTGGATCTTATGTGAAAGTCTTTGTTCTTGGTATGGTTGTGTAGCCCTCGTCGATATGATCGACTTTAACACTTGGTCCGAAGAATTTCGACCGAGAGAACTCCGTGAATCGTAGAGAAAAGTCTTGAATTTCTCTCTTTTCTCTCCAACGTTGAAGACCAGAAACCAACAGAGATATTTGTGTCAAAATATCAGATATTTGCCGATATTTATAATTTCAAGGCTTAGCTCACGTCGCGCCACACGCCTCCTCTTGTCTGGGTCCGTTTTCGCTCTGAAACAATTAATTTTATCCCGGTTTAAGTTCAAATTATTTTTATTTAAACTTTCCTTTAATTATAAGAAAATTTTATAATTTTTATTTTTGGGGGCGTTTATGAGGTCATCTGACCCCTTGTTGTCTTGTAAAACGTAAAAAATCTGACTATATCGGAATTCAACAAAATTTTTCAGGATAACTCGGTTTTGCAATACAAATCCAACGACAAAGTCCGTTGCGTCATTCGAGGTCTAGAGAAATACGTATTTTAAATTCGCATTATAGTGACAATTTACCGTTTTGTCATTTTTAGAAAAAAAATCAAATTTACCCGGGTTTTACTGCTATTCTTATTAAGATATGAACGAAATTGGCCATCAATGTATTTAGTTTCATTATCACTTTGAAGAATTTGTATTTTAGCATCAAATTGAGTACTCACCATTTTATGGAAAAATTGAAAGCAAGAACACTTCACTCTTAGTCTGAAGTAAGTAAATTGAAGTAATACGAGAAAGACAATCAATGAAGGTGACAAACGAACAATAATCTGAAATAGATATCACACGGGAATGTCTCTACACTTCAGAATGATCAACAATAAAAGGAGTAGTGTTTCTAGTATTATTAATAGGATAAGATGAATGTTTACACTTCGGCAAATTCATAAGCATCTCAAACAAATAATTGTCTACTATATTCCTTTATTAGACTTAAAAAAAAATTTCGTAACACACCAAAAGAAGAATGAACCACCATTTGCTTGAAGAGCTTGGAGCAAAGAATGAGAAGCTCCAACATCCAAAAAATATATACCAATAGCCGAAATTTTTCAAAAAAAAATTAACAACCCAATTAAATTTCAAAAAATTCCAAAAAAATCACCATAAAACTCAGGGCATCAAGTTGAGTCTTTCATGTGAATTTTGAAAATTATTGACATTGTGTCATGTTGACATCAATAATGTCAAAGGCTGTCGTGATCAACCACTTTCAAATCAGAAAAGTCCTACTATCTCCGACAACTTTAAGGTTTCAAATTTGGACCGTTGCTCAGATACCAAATTGGATTGTGAAGTTTTAAGGTTCAAAGAAGAGAAAGAATCAAGAATATATCTAGGGTTGCGTGTAACACCGCAAGTACTAAGATAAACACAAGTACTAAAATACCCTTAAGCTAAATATAAAATTTAACATAACAATCTGTCCCAGTGATCTTGAGCTGGCGGAGGAATCCACTCGAGCCATTTAATTCATCCCCTCCATTTTTGTTATCGTCAAAGTTCTGTCTAATAAGAACTGTTTTTGCTGTTGGTTTTGTTGCTTCCACGACCATATTCTGCTGCTGATAAGCCATTGTCACATTGAGGCATGGAATGTCTCCAAATGGTGAAGGGCGTAGTGCTTCACTTGCCAACTTGTGGCACATGGAACACTTGTCTCAGACCGGATTGAGGAATGCAGCCTTAAACTAACCTTGAGTTGGTGATTTTATTGTAAAAGCTCTAGCCCATAATTTTTTTTGCTGAAGTTAGTTTGACTGCTGGCTTTATGTTTCTCTCACTTCTTTATCTGTGTATATAATTACGATATTTCTTTATTTTTGCAATTTGTGTTCTGGAAAAGATTACTGTATATGCTTTGCTGTTTGGATGTAATGGTTTGCCATGGCTAAAGAACTTGTTTTCATCTGCAGGATGAAATTCATGAAAGAGATCGCTACTCTGATCTCATGCTAGCAATTATCAGGTACCCTTGCTCTAATTTAACATTCTTTCTGTTTTATAAACATTGACATGTGTAAATATAACAGCATGGGTCATAAAGTTCTGTATAATGGATAATTTGTTGTGCACTGAATGGAATAACATTGTGCCACTTAAATCATTAGAACGAGAAGAATGTAAATAATCGATTGCTAAGCTTCTAATGCGGGATCAATGGGCTTTATGGATATTTTCACAGTTGTCTGTTTAATCAAAATGAAGAAAATATATTTTAGAGAAAAAATTCACAAAAAAAGAAAATTAGTATTTAGCATGATTTTTACTCTGTCTTGCATAATTATTTTTCGGAATATGCTGAGATTTGATTCTTTTTGCCTGCAGAGACATGCTTTCTTCGTATCCTCATTTACGTCTGGTCAGTGTAAATCCCTAGGTGTCTTTAAAAAATGAGTAGTGTCATACTTTCCCTCAAGGGTTTTTTCCTTCTCCACTCTTCTTAATAATCCTCTTGACAGTTCGCTTAACCAGTCATAATCTGGCAGGTACTTATGAGCGCTACTATAGACGCTGAACGGTTTTCACAATATTTTGGTGGCTGCCCAATTATTAGAGTTCCTGGTTTCACTTATCCAGTAAGACTTTTTTCTGATTTTCTGTAGTGCCCGTACGTTGCTATTTGTTAATTGAGATGTTGAAGTTGTTGCATTATTACTTCAGGTCAAAACTTTCTACTTGGAGGATATCCTTTCTATCCTAAAATCAGCAGAAAGTAATCACCTTAATTCTACTTCAACAAGTGACACGATTGAGGACTCCAAGTTAGTAGAGGATTACAGAGTTGCCCTTGATGAAGCTATAAATTTGGCTTGGTCAAATGATGAGTTTGATTCTCTCCTTGAGCTGGTCTCTTTTGAAGGGAGTCCTAAAGTACTAAATTTCGGGCATTCTTTGACTGGAGTAACACCGTTAATGGTGTTTGCTGGGAAAGGCAGAGTGAGTGATATTTGCATGCTCCTCTCTCGTGGTGCAGACATCCACTCACAATCCAATGATGGAATGACTGCACTTGAGTGGGCTGAACGAGAGAATCAGGGAGATGCTGCTAAAATTATTAAAAAACACATTGGAAAAACCTTTTTTAACTCTGGGGAAGAAGAGTCGTTCCAATGTTTACTTGATGAATACCTGTCGACTGTCAATCCTGAAGTAATTGATGTTGTCCTTATAGAGAAGTTACTGAGGAAAATATGTATCGACTCAAAGGATGGAGCCATCCTTGTTTTTCTTCCTGGTTGGGATGATATAAATAGAACACGAGACAGATTGCTCTCTAGCCCTTTTTTTAACGACTCTTCTATGTTTGTAATCTTATCTCTTCATTCTTTGGTTCCATCTGGGGAGCAAAAGAAGGTTTTTAAACGACCCGCTCCAGGTTGCCGCAAAATTGTTCTTTCAACTAACATTGCCGAGACTGCTATCACCATTGATGATGTCATCTATGTCATAGACAGTGGAAGGATGAAAGAAAAAAGCTATGACCCTTATAATAATGTATCAACCCTGCATTCGTCTTGGATTTCGAAAGCAAGTGCAAAACAGCGAGAGGGACGTGCTGGGCGCTGCCAGCCTGGATTCTGTTATCATCTTTATTCAAAGGTTCGGGCAGCTTCATTGCCAGATTTCCAAGTACCTGAAATTAAGAGGATGCCAATTGAGGAGCTTTGTTTGCAGGTATTTGTTTCTCTACTTTGTTGCCTAATTATTTCATAGAATGTGCAAAATGGAGTTTGAAGCAATTTAAAGAATCGTGCAATGAGGCTTCGGTGGTACATCAATATACGTGCATTCTTTGTTGTTTACTATGTAGGTAATAGTATTGTTTCAAAAGGATAATAAACTCCTTTGCTCCGCCTTTTCAACTGGCTTCAATTGACTGGTTCTCTTTCTTGAATATTGAACTTTTAGGAGTCTTATAATTGTTGCATCATTAGATATTAGCAGAGATAATGCTTACTATTATTTTCTACTGACAGGTGAAGCTTCTTGATCCAAGTTGTAAAATACAAGATTTCTTACAAAAGACATTGGACCCTCCTGTTTTTGAAACCATACGAAATGCAATTATTATTCTGCAGGATATTGGAGCCTTGTCACTTGATGAGAAACTCACAGAACTAGGGGAGAAACTAGGTTCCTTACCAGTTCACCCACTGACAAGCAAGATGCTTTTCCTTGCCATATTATTGAACTGTCTTGATCCAGCTTTGACAATAGTTTGTGCCTCTGATTATAGAGATCCATTTACTCTTCCCATGTTACCTAATGAAAAGAAGAGAGCCACGGCTGCTAAATCTGAGTTGGCTTCATTGTATGGTGGGCATAGTGATCAACTAGCAGTAGTAGCTGCATTTGATTGCTGGAGGAATGCAAAGAAAAAGGGTCAAGAAGCACGGTTTTGTTCTCAGTACTTTGTGTCTTCAAGCACCATGAATATGCTTTCTAGATTGCGTAAGCAACTGCAATCGGAATTACTTCGGAATGGGTTTATTCCAGAAGATGTATCTCATTGTAGCGAGAATGCACAAGACCCAGGTATACTTCATGCAGTGCTTGTTGCTGGTTTGTATCCGATGGTGGGGAGATTGCTTCCGCCTCTCAAAAATGGAAGGCGATCCATTGTAGAGACTGCTGGTGGTGATAAGGTGCTGCTGCACCCTCATTCAACTAACTTTAAGCTATCATTTAAGAAATCTAACGATTGCCCTTTGATCGTATATGATGAAATAACTCGTGGAGATGGGGGTTTACATATTAGGAACTGTAGTGTCACTGGGCCGCTTCCATTGCTATTAATAGCAACCGATATTGTAGTTGCTCCTGCTAAGGAGAATGATGATGATGATGATGAAAGTGACTACGAAGATGATGATGATGACAATAGTGATGAAGACGATCCAGATTTGCATATCGAGTCATGTGAACAGCAAGGAGAGAAGATTATGTCATCTCCTGCCAATACTGTTAAGGTGTTCATTGATCAGTGGCTTTCTTTTGAGTCAACAGCACTTGATGTTGCTCAAATCTATTGCCTAAGAGAGAGACTATCTGCGGCCGTATTGTTTAAGGTAACACGAGTTTCTGCATATGGTGAAAGCTTTTTTTTTCTTTTTTTGTCTTGTTCTTAAGTCAATATTTCGTAGGTAAAACATCCACGGAAAGTTCTTCCTCAACTTCTCAGTGCCTCCATAAGTGCAATAGCCTGTATTCTATCTTATGACGGGCTGTTGGGGATTACATCGCCTCTGGAATCAGTTGATTCACTTGCATCAATGGTGAATGCAACTGAAATTGGACAGCCAGATCCTGGAAGCAGGAAAGGGATGGCTCAGAATCCAAACAGTTTTCTTAAATCACTTATTTCTCATGGTACACATTGTAAACCTGATTCAAATTATCACAAAGGTAGGGCAGCTATAGGTACTAGCTTGGCAACTTGGAATGATCCATCAAAACATCATGTCCAACCTCCTTATGCTTCAGCAAGCATGAACATATATCAAGGGTCCACATCACCTGGTGCCCGTGTAGCTGGGAATGGATTAGACATGTCTGGACTGGTCAGTCCGAGGGGGGATTCTTCAAAGCGCCCTCGTGGTGACAGATCTTGACACAATCAAACTGGTCTTTCTTATGAAAACAGGAAAATCAATGCAACCCTGAGTATCTGGGATTATGGCTTTGAGTTGAGTTTAGCCGGTTTGTTGATGTTGGTAGTTGATGTTGGTATTGCTACATCTAAGTTTTCTTAGTAAAAAAAATCTCTGCATGTCGATGTCATGTGTGGGCACGGTAGATCTGCGAACCTTGTGAGACAATTATGGATTGCCAATACCTATGAGCAAGCGTGACAGAAATAATCATCACAGTAATACAACTCGTCCGGACTGTACTATAAACTAGGTTGATTGGCATGATTTCTAGAGTAAAATTGCAAGTCAGTACTGATGGACAAATGTGGCTCATGGATATCCAGTTTGCTGCTGAATTTTCGAGTGGGCAACATCTTGATTCCTCGCACTTACGAGAGTGTAGGAGCATCGAGCACGTGCACCTTTGTGTGTTATTTATTGTAGGATAATTGTATTTTGACCCTCTCAGCTATGCCCGTCTTACAATGTCTCCTCAACTATTGTATCCTAGCCTATTAATCAAAAGTTAAGAAAACATGAGTCATGTTAAGAAAACATGAATCATGTTACGGCACCTAAACTCTCGTTCAAAGTCTGATTTTTACCTCGTTAAAATCAAACTATGCTTATTAGATGTCTAGGTGAACTTACCTTACCTAACCAGGATAGATCTCAACCATGCAGCTTCAATAATCATCCCCCTCAACATGGTCATGACTTAAAATGTTGGACGTTTTTTGACCCAAAGGGCTTCTCGACTGTGCTTGAATCAAGACCAAATACATGTGACTCAGAATTCAATCCATACTAAAGGCCAGTCAGCCACCAAGTACAAACTAAATATGGTGGAGGGGTGAAATTAAAGGCAATCATATAAAACTCGGAAACTTTAATAAATCGATTAAATGGGTAGCAAGGTAATTAGGTCATTTAAGTAAGGTTAAAAATTTAAAATTTTATACAATTGGAATGACGAAATGGGATTTCTAATTCGATTTGTTTTGCAAAAACGAGTTGGATGTAAAAATTTCGTTAAATTTTGAGAGAGTCAATTTTTTTATATATTCTAAGGCAAAATAAGCGATCGGATGATACGTGATTAAAATTTTAACGGTTGGACTTTTATCTTTGAGGCCAACAAGATACTTAAAATAGTCACTCAAGTAACATTATTTAAACATGACACGTGTTGTAATGTGATTGACTCTCTAGGATTTTTAACAAATAAAAAGAGGGTATGTTGGCAAGTTCTACACTAAGTAAAGAGCTAAAAAGTGGAAGACAAGTTTTCCACCCCCACCACCCATTCTCTTGCAAATTTCGGTAGAAAGAGAGAGAGGCTAATTTCTTCAACCCTCTTTCTCGTTTTATAAATATCTTTTAATTCAACTATTGAATTTTCATAAACTAATAATTAAAGTCGCTCTACACGACAAGGGCTACCTATTAACGCCAAGAGCGACTATTTTTCCACCATTTTTGGGTTAAGGGTTTGTGGCCAGGGTTTGTGGGAGGCTTGCTTGGGCTGTTTCATGGGATTTTCTTCACCACCACTTGCTTCTAAGAAGTGTGGGTTCCCTTCTATCTAGTACTAAATTCCAATTTAGTGGGTGCATGTGATATGGGTGCAACTACATGTATGTTAATTGTGACATATGGTGGGAATTCCAATTTAGTATAGCTAGTGGTGTTCACTTGTTGATTTGATAAACATGTTGTCATCTTAATAATTACATTATTGAGTTACATAAGTTGTTGTTATGTGGATTATGATGAACATGCTAGGTGTATACATTCTATGCATTTTAAATATTTGATGAAATGTCGTAGTGTGGACAAAGTATGCTATGCAGACTAATTGATGCGTATCACATGTTTGATAAAATACTAGAATGAGAAATATATTCTTTCTTACTATCTTTGAGATTGCAAATCTATTTAAATTGTATTTGGGCATAAATGACGTGCAAGGGTTGAACACAATATTTATAATGCATTGACATGGCAGTGTGTATTTGTGCATGGGTTAATCACTTACCACATAGGTGAGTGGGTGGGGCTTGCGAATTAGAATAAGGTCCGATTAAGTCTCACGAGAATATGCATGATAATTTGTCGAGGTATAACAAGAAATGATAGATTCTCCCTCGAGTGCGAGACCCGATTATGTCAGTCACATACTAGCCGGTGGTGTAACGAGCCCATAAAAGTGTGTCGGTGTATGCGAAACTAGGGGTGAGATGTCCTCAAAATCTGTGTCGATTTGGTAGCCCATTGGTGGAAGTCCATTATGAAGACAAGATATTAAATGAAAGACCATTGGATGAGCAACTCAATGGTGTGGGCAGCAGGTTCTCGGTTGTTGAGCATGACATCACGTCTGTTGTGGGAACCCGGGGGTGGGTTCGGGATTAGTTTTGCATGCATGAAACATCACTTCATGTCATGACATCATTGGTAGGCATGCTTCCGCAGATGGCCAACACTTGGGCCCAACTAGATGATATAGCTGAAGTTTGAGCTCCTATTTTGACGTATATATATTTTATCTCAATTGTAATTACTTAGAGAGCCTTTTATTTTTGAAATATATAACATATGTATATTCTTTCGTAGAGGCATGTAATTTGGGCCATTTGTATATACTCTTTTGACAAATGAATAATTTGTACATTTGGAGTTGTTTGTTGATGTTTAAGGCATAAGAATTGTATAAATGTTTACATTGGACCTTGGAAGGTCATTGTAATTGCCTTGTTATAAGTTGTGTTTTGGGTGGAGCTCTCTGTGCAAAGGAGACTCTGTCGAAATTTTGTTGGAATTGGTCCACTGGGACCAAGGCCAATAAATTAATAGGGCTTAACAAGTAATAAGGACCCCTAGGAATTGGAGCGGCTTGATATCAGAGCCTAGGTTCTTGATTACCTTAAGACTTGAGGGTAGATTAGGCTAGGCTATTGCACCCATGTTATTTGCATATTATTTGTTAGGTGCTAAGTATGTGAATAAATGTGTGTTGAGTATGAGGAATGGGAAAAACTAGGGAAAAAAGTCATAGCCGTAAGGGTGGAAAAGAAGAAGGAAAGAAAACATGGATGAACCGGTAGGAATCAAGATATAACTTGCCGAAAGGTTAGCTTTCGGGCTTGACGTACCAGTAGGTCACCAAGAACAAAATGGTAGGAGGGCTTTTTGAATTGAACGTATTGGTGGGATGGACACGAATCTACCGGTAGCTTAACCCTTGCTTGTCACTTTTTAATGAATGAATCACTTCTTCTCAAGATATAACAATGGCTTCCCATGCGTAAGAAAGATATTGAGGTGTAGTAACTTGAATAAATCCAACGTCATTTCCTTAGGGAACTAATATAATTTAATTGGTGATGTGTGTGAGTGAAAGTATAAATCTTGTGATTTGTGGAAGTGTGACAAAATGGAATTTATACGGATTGAAATCAATAGAAAAACAATCAGCTACTTCTTAGGAATCAACTCATCATAACCAAACATTTTGACTCTCTACTCTTACTCATTCGAAGTTGTATTCAAACACTCTTGAATGGATAATAACCAACAAAACCAAATCATTCATTATTGTAGCTTTGAAGGTAAGAAATCAAGACTATCATGCTAAGTATTTAGATTGTATACATGAGTTCTAAGCATTACTCATGCCGGATTAACCGTCGACGGAAAATCAAAGTCAACATTTAACAACTAAGATTCAAAATTGAAATTTTCTTTACTAAAAAAATTTGATCGAATAAAACATGCTAGAGAGTCATCATGCTTGATTATGGATGAAAATCATCTATCGGATCGCGGCGAAACTTAGCTGAAAATAGTACTCATAACTTCGAAATCGGTATTGAATAATATGCTAAACATGTGTAAAAATACAACTAGATGAAAGAAAAATGCTCTCACCAACTTGATCTTAATAATATACGAAAGTACAAGTGGTCAAGTTATAATATTACTCAATTAAGTCCAAGGTTGAATCCACATGGAGTTATCTGTTGGAACTTTAAAATAGAAAAGGTGAAATTTTCGTATGAGTAGTGTGTATTACAACAACTTGTGGTGTTAGCTTAGAACTAAATAAATAAACACTTAAACAGAACTTTGATAACAACAATTGATAGCCCTAGAAGAATTCATGGGAAAGAATCCCGACGAGCCATTCGAGTTTTTTGATACTATTTCTGAGAGTTCCCAAATGTGGTATTCAGCCTCACCAAATATTGTTGAAACTAAGCCATCCACATCACAAGGAGGAAAAATGTGTTAAAAGAGGATGATGAACTGAGGGTCAGAATGACTATTTTGTCTCGAAAGCTCGATGCTCTAGAGATGAAAAAGGTCAATAAAGTTTTGATTGTGTCTCTTACTGACTAATTGTGTGGAATTTGTGCTATGTTAGGACATCCCATTGGGGAGTGTTGTAAAATCTGGGTAAATTTGAACTTTTTCTGAATAACGGCAAAACAGTAAATTGTCACTACAGTGTGGGTTGAGAACCCTTACTTTTATACAGCTCGGATGACAAAACTAACTTTACCGTTGGATTCATTTCGCAAAATTTAGTTACCCTGTTAAATTTTGTTGAATTCCGAGATAGTTAGATTTTTCACATTTTTCGAGGCTACGGGTGTCTGGTGATCCCCAAAAACGAATTTTTATTAAAATTCTAAAATTTTAAAAATAATTTAAATAAATTTCGTATAAAAATATTTGAGCATGAACGAGAGTGAAATTTAATCGTTTCGGGGCGAAAACGGACTCGGGAAAAAGGGGCATGTGGTGCAACGTGGGCCAGGCCAAGCGTTAAAATTATAAATATGGACTAAAATATCTGATTTTCTGCATTCTATTTTGCTGAATCCAGTGGGTTTGCTGGCTATAACGTTGGAGAGGGGAGGAAAGGAAAAAAGTTTGATTTCAAGGCTTTCTTCTTCGATCTACGGAGTTTCGTCGGTCGGAATTCTTCAAGCCAAGAATCATAGTTGATCTCCTCGATGAGGGTTGCGCAACCACACCAAAAACGAAGGATTTCACAGAAGATCCAAAAATGGGATTTTGAGAAATCAAGACTTAGAGGTTGGTGTTGGTGTTCTTGAAGGTTCTATCCATTATTTTTCGCTCCAAGAGGTAGGGTTTCTTCCTACTTTGGTTTATTTTCAACCTATGGTGTTCATAGGGGGTGATTAGGGGTATAGAACTACTATGTCTTGCCTCTTGTTATGGTAGTGAGTCTATGGTTATGGAAATGAGGAAATAGGTGTAGAATTGGTTTGATTCAAGTTCTACTTTGAATTTGATATGTGGAAGTACTTGTGTAATTTTGTGGTGATGAAAATTATGTGTGCTTAAATATGTAGTAAATTGAGTGTGTTTAACTCATAAATCAGTGTGTGTGTGTCTGTGTTCTTGCTTGTAGGAAACCGAGAGTGAGGGAGAATAAAAGAGAAGGAAGAAAAAATCAACTTCTAGCTTAAATTTGATATGTGGATGCTATTGGTGTAAACTCTTGGAAATTGGGTTTAGGTGGGTTGTTTCGTGTATTTTGTAATTGGTTTAATGGAAAAGGGTAGATATATGGAACAATGTAATTCACTTGCATATGGTTATGGAGTAGGTGTAGAAATGATTTAATAAATTTCTAGTTTGAAATTGATGGTGTAGTGAAATGGGTATTGAGAATGGGTAGCATGACTTGATATAAATTCTCTTGTTTAATGCACCACTAGTGTATATTAAGTGTGGGAAATGGGTACCTAAATGTGCTAAACAAATCTTGTAAGAAATAGGTTGTAGAATTTACTTGTTTGGCAAAATTCATGAAAAACTATAGGTACTTGGAGTGTAGAAAATAGATATGGAAATTGGGTAAAGTAAAGTCTAGGTTGAATTGACATTTAGAAGTTGCTACTTTATGATTTCTTGGAAGATTATGATAGATGGATATTAAGAAAAGGGTAGGATAATTTCTATTTTGAAATGGTTGTGTAGAAATCACCTAATATGATTTCTTGAGCTATATGAAGAATGTGAGTGAATTATGTGATTACATGATTTGAGTGCCTTAAATGTATTTGATTAAATGTCTATGTGAAAATTAAGTAAGTTTTGCACGGACTATGTATGACATGCTTGGATTTTGTGTTGAATGAAATGTTAATATATACATGCTTGTGATATATTGACATTATGATAAATTATGGTATTTATACACTTGTGATATAATTTACCATGGATATGTTGATTTATGTTGAGTTTGTTTATACGGGCATTCATTATATATTAAACATGTGGATAGTGTTGCAATGGTTCATTACATTGCATTTTGTAAACCCTCACATGTTTATATTCATAGAGTGATATGATAGTATAGGTGATGTAATATTTGGTAGGTGTTAAGGTTGATAATAGTAAAAAAAAAATTAGCTAAAATTTAGTTTCGACTTGTAAAGAATTGAAAACATTTTCAATAGAACTTATAGGTATCAAGATTTATGTGAAAAACCTTGTTAAACATGTATGAGATGGTTTTGGAAGGGGGTAGGAATGGATTGAAAATGAAAAAGGTGAAGTAGACAAAATTTGGGTAATAACTACCGGTAGTCAACATGTAGTCAAGTGCAAAATGTACCCGAACTACCGGCAGTCAACAGGTAGTCGAGTGCAAAATATACCCGAACTATCTGTAGTCAACAGGTAATCGAGTGCCCAGTGTATTTGAACTACCGATAGTCAACAGGTAGTCGAGTGCCCAGTATACCCGAACTACCGGTAGTCAATAGGTAGTTGATTATCCAATGTACCCGACCTACCGGTAGTCGCTGTAAGAATCTGAAATTTTTAAGTTGCAAACAGCTAGTTCCCTCTTCCACTATAAATACTTAATGATGCCTCCTTAGCCTTCATTTCAGCTATTCTAACCCTAGGAAACATCAGAGAGAAGAGGAAAAACAAGAGATTCAATGGTGATTCAAGTTGGAGAAGACCAAACCCTTCTCTCCTTCACTCAAATCTAAGAACACAAGTAGGGGATTTCTTCTCTTTCTCTTACATTGAAGTTAGGGCCTTTGTATATATGTATGTTTTGCTCTAAATGTTATATATATGATATGAAATCATCATCTCTTAGTCTTTTGGGCAAAGATTACATGTTTTTAACAAAGTTAGGGTTGAATACCCATGAAATATTTTTTTGTGTTTCAAAACCCTAATTTTTGGAGAGTGATAGATTTTCTTCTTAAATTCTTTCTTTATTATTGATTT
>CM042197.1:23432434-23442992 GCA_023539305.1 Ilex asprella | reverse complement strand
AAGTTAATTGTTGTGAGGTAGCATTTCCAGTAACTTAAGCAATACAAAGCATATGGATCCCTAAACTGAAGGGTATCTTTTAATTTCTTTTAATTTATCTGCTTTATTTACGCACTTTATTAGATCTGCACTTTACTTCTGCTTGCCTTTTATTTTAAAACCAGTTAATTAGACTAAGCTCACACCACAGGCAATCAAACATCAAACTACTCCAAAACAACCAATTTACTGTTTAGTTGTGTTACGGTTCTATTTTTATTTTATTTTTATTATTTTAATTACTTAACTTTTCGTGGGATCGATACTTGGACTTAAAACCGAGAAAACTACAATTCGATCACCTATACTTGGGTGTAATATTTTAATATAATTCAGACACACAAAAAGTGTGAATCAGTAATATTTGCTTTAGATAAATTTAGATCATATTTAGTTGGTTCCTCAATTGTTGTGTTTACTGATTATGTAGTCTTAAAGTACCTACTAACAAAGAAGGATGCTAAGCTACGTCTCCTACGGTGGATACTATTTCTTCAAGAATTTGATCTTATTATCAAAAACAAGAAAGGAGTTAAAAATGTGATACCTGATCATCTATTAAGGTTAAATTATAATACAAAAGAGGAGTTAGTGCTGATAATGGAAACCTTTCCTGATGAGAAATTATTTGTAATAACATAGGTACCTTGATATGTAGATATAGCTAATTATTTGGCCATAGGTACCATTCCCTTTAACTATACCTTGACCGATAAACAAAAAAATTTAAGAGTAGGCAATTTCTTTTGAAAAAATCCCTATGTATTCAAATACTGTAAAAAACAGATAATAAGGTGTTGTGTACCTATTCATGAAGTATGTCAGGTTATTTCTTTTTATCATTCTAAAGCTTATGGTGGGCTTTTCTCTTCTAAAAAAATCGCTGCTAAAATTTTGCAGTGTGAATTTTATTGGCTTATTCTTTTTAAGCATGTACATGTTTTTTGTTTAAATTGTGACCGATGTCAAATGTTGAGAAATTTTTCAAAAAGAAACATGATAACTTTAAACCCTGTTTTGATTATTGAAAAATTTTATTGTTGGGGCATCGATTTTATGGGACTATTCCCTCCGTCCTTTGGACAACTATACACTTTGGTTGCTGTTAATTATGTTTTCAAATGGGTTGGGGTAATCCCTTGTCAAAATAATGATCACTACTCTATAATCAGGTTTTTAAAAGAAAATATTTTGTCTAGATTCAGAATTTCTCGAGCTATTATAAGTGATGGAGATGCAAATTGTTGTAATAAATCTTTTGAAATTTTAATGAAGAAATATTTGGTGCAAGTCATTCCAGTAATCAGTCTCTTAGATTCTCTAAATTTGACCTTAGAAAAGCAGTCAGCTCAACTGGTAATCGAGAGGAAAAAATTGGTAGTTAGTATGGTAGAACACTTAGAAATTACTTGCATCCCATTTCTAGTAGTATTCTATCACGATTTATACTTCCTGTGAAAGCACAAAATTTCATGGTCTAGAATCTGAAATAGCCCGTGTAAAGCTATTTCCTCTCTCACTGATTGGTAACACTAAGATATTGCTAAATGATTTAAAGCCAAAGTTCATCACATTTGGAAAGATCTTTAAAAATAAATTTTCAACAAGTTTTTTCCTCTAAATAGAACAACTGCTCTAAAAGGCCAGATTATAAACTTCACTATTAAGGAGGATGAGACTTTCTATAATGTTATCAGCGATTCAACGATTTTCTCCATTTTTATCCCCACCATTCTTCTGAGAATTGGAATTTATTTTGTTTCTTCTATGATTCACTTCCTACTTCCTGATGTGAATTTGTTGAGATGATATCTTACGGGGAGTTTTTGAATAAGAGTCTTGTTGTTGCATTTTGATTATTTTGCTACGCTTGCAGAGAGTGCACAAATGTCGGACTCTACATCATTTCCCCAATTAGAGTCTAGAACTACCACTTCTCATGGATGTAAATATGTGTTGAATGAGGAGGATAAATTGCGTTCTAAGACAGCTTATTGGGCACATAACCCTGAGGCTTTGGAGATCAGAAAATTTAATAGTGTATCTAGTTTTTCACTTGCAGAGCAGGTGTGTCGTATGTTTTCTTTTTGTAGGGCATCCCATCGGGGATTGCACTACCATTCCAAATTTCAAAGTCGTCTTGTTCAATTAATCCAATGGGATCTCTATTTTCAATAATCCATATTCCAATCCCTATTCTAAGATATATAATCAAGGGCGGTGTAACCACCCAAATTTTAGTTTGTAATACCTTTACTCCTAATTAAATAAGGATAATATCATCTTAAGATTTTTCCAACGATGAATAAAATGATGGTAGAATTTTGAATCATTGTTGACAGATTGATCATGAAGTTTCAGTTTCGCACGTATTAATTTTTGGTTAAAATTTAGTTTGGGATGTGTTTAAGCTTAAAAAGGGCGTCTAGGTGATTTATAAATATTTTTAGGTCAAAATAAAGCTATTATTGAATCTGAAAAGACTAGAAATCATAGGAGAGGTACTATGGGGTCTATTAGAAGTTTTGGAATATTCTATAGTTTAAAACACATTTTGGAGAGAATTTAATCCTATTGACTTCTTGCACTTCTTCATCATCCCCCGATTGTATTTTCAAATTGAACACATTGAAATTCAGCATCATGCCCCCGAAAGTAAGAGTCATGATACCATTCCTGCAATTAATAATAGCATTAGAGGTAACAAGGAACGATCTACCTAATATAACAGGGATCTAGGAGCAAGGGTTGACAGCAGGGTGAGTCTCAAGCACAATGAAATCAATGGGAAAATAAAAATTATCCACTTGAACCAAAACATCCTCAACCACTCCCTTAGGTGTTCGAATTCTCCAATCCGACAACTGAAGAGTGATTGAAGTTGGTTTCAACTCTTCAAGTTGGAGTTGCTTGTACACCGAGAAGGGTAAGAGGTTCACACTAGCCCCCAGATCAAGCAATACATACTCCACACGACAATTCCTTATTGTGATAGCAATGGTAGGGAAGCCGGGGTCTTTAAAATTTGCAGGGGTGTTTGTCCTCAAGATTGAGCTCACTTGCTCGGTGAGGTATGCTTTCTTGTGCACATTTAATCTCTGCTTCACGATGCACAAATCCTACAAGATCTTAGCACAAGATGAAATTTTCTTAATGGCATCAAGAAGTGGAATGTTGATCTTTACCTGCTCAAACATTTCAAGTATATCAATATAATTAGCCACCTTGACGGGTGGCTTCAAATGATTAGGAAAAGGAGTAGGCATGGGGGAGACAAGAATACTTTCATCAATCAATTTTTCTTTCTTGCCTATCGCATCACTCACCTCACCCCCCTTCGGTGTCACCTTTGGTCTTTTTTTTTCTTGGCAATGTGTCAAGTGTCACCTTGGATAAGACCTTTGGCACAATGATTTTATCAATTTGTTAGCCACTTCAAAGGCTGGTGACCGCCTTGAGTTGCTCGCAACTCTCTTGGGTGGGTGGTTAGTACTTAAAAGTAACATTTTACGATGCCTTTTTGAGACTAATTGTGCTTTGATGGAGTTTATGTGATGCCATTTCAGGCCCTAAAGTGAACAAGGACTCAAGAATAACAAATATCACATTTGAGGGTAACACCAGTATTAGGGAACAAAATTGGAGAAGCTTGGAACAAAGCACCCACGTTTGAACGCCAACTTATGTTCGAACATCCACTAGAACTCTGAGAATACCAGACTCTGTGGCATGGCATGTTGCAGTCATGAAGGAAGACTCTGAGGCACTTGAGTACCACGTTCAAACGCCATCTTACGTTCGAATGTCCACTTGATTTGATTGAAGACCATGATGATGAGTATAAAGCGCCAGCATCTGAATTGAGTGTGGAAATAGGTTTCCACCGAGGACCACAGGCCAATTGAGTGAGAAGGACATTCCCCATCTGGCGTTCGAACGCCCATAGAACAAAGACAGAAGAAACGTTCGAACGACAAGAAACCTTCGTACATCCATAAAGCAAAACAGAAACAAATGTTAGAACGTTAACTCACGTTCGAACGTACTCCTCAGAATGCCTACAGAGTAGTTGGTTTTCACTTGGACTTGGGCAACATACATTATTCATTCACTATCTCTTATCTCCCCCCCTCTTCCTTGCCTATAAATACCCTCATTAGGGGAGCATCAAGGTGTGCAATTTTTTTCTTTTGAAAAGTAGGAAGCTTGAGCTTGGTTTGTAGGCTTAGAATACACCAAAAACTAGTAAGGAGTTTGTATGGAGGCTTAGACTCCCACTCATTTTGATTAATCTTAGATGTATGTTATATTTTCTTGTATTACATCTTTTGGTTGAGGAAACAACCCTCCATTTGTTGGTTGAGGAAGCAACCCTCCGTCTTTTGGTTAAGGAAGTCACCCTCCAAAAGTAACTAGCTTTCTTTCATGTTTGAACATCCACTTGATTTGATTGAAGACCAGGATGATGAGTGCAAAGCGCCAGGATTTGAATTGAGTTTGGAAATAGATTTCTATAGAAGACCACAGGCCACTTGAGTGAGAAGGACATGCCTCATCTGGCATTCGAATGCCCATACAACAAAGACAGAAGAAACGTTTGAACGCCAAGAAACGTTCAAATGTCCGTAAAGCAAAATAGAAAGAAACGTTCGAACGTCAACTCACGTTCGAACATCAACTCACGTTCGAACGTACTCCATAGATTGCCTACAGAGTAGTTAGTTTTCACTTAGACTTGAGCAGCATACACTATTCATTCATTATCTCTTATCTCCCCCATCCCCTTCCTGGGCTATAAATACCCCCATTAGGGGAGCTTTAAGGTGTGCAATTCTTTCTCTTGAAAAGTAGGAAGCTAGAGATTGGTTTATCGGCTTAGACTACACCAAGAACTAGTAAGGAGTTTGAATGGAGGCTTAAACTCCCACTCATTTTGATTAATCTTAGATGTATGTTATATTTTCTTGTATTACATCTTTTGCTTGAGGAAACAACCCTCCATTTTTTGGTTGAGGAAGCAACTCTCCGCTTGTTGGTTGAGGAAGTAACCCTCCGTCTTTTGGTTGAGGAATTCACCCTCCAAAAGTAACTAGCTTTCTTTTACTTTCATTATTCATGTCTTTCACTTCCATAGCTTGAGCTTCCTTCTTTATTAGAGGAGTGAAACTCTTCTACCTTTCTAGAGCTTTACCAAAGCCATAAAGGGTGGAATGTGATTAACTCATTCTTCATTGAATATTGGCTCCTTGTTTATTGTTCTTTTATTTTGTAAGTCCTCTACTTAGAGGGATAAGCATCACTCACTTTTCTAGTTTTACCAAAGCCATGGAGAGTGAGTAGTTTCTCATTCACTCTTTAGTAAGAGGTGAGGGACATGTATGAATTATCCAGAAGTTATATTTGTGCATTATTCTTATGCTTAATTTTTTATATTCCCTTGTTTATTAGATGATTGATTGCATCTAGCAAAGCTAAGGTACTTTGTACAATCGTGGATCTTTCTATGACACGGATGACTCTTGCATAGAAAGACTCATTGTTTCAAGGCAAGTACCCCAGCTAGATCTTCATGACTACCCTTCAATAATCCCTATTATTGTACTTAATTTAAAGAATGGAATATTAATATCATGGTTGGATGTCTTGTAGAAACACTTGCTTGTTTGTAGATGGGTTAAGTCTCTGCACAGACAATTCTTGTAAACTTCTAGAAAGACATCGAGACCATGTTCTTAATTCTCACAGTCCATCTTTATCTTCGATTAACATTCTGTTGACACGAAAGTTAATTGAGTTATCAAGCATAAATATAGTAAATCGGATAATTAACTACATGTTAAGATCCTCAAACTAAAGAGTGACTTCTTTACATTTGAGCTTATCTTATATTTTGTCTAGAAAACTTGTCGTGGAAAGAATCTTACATTCTGTCCAGCAAAACTCCCTAAAACTTATAACTCTAAATCACAAAGGTTACAATCATTTGGTCTCCACTACTGCTTACATTGAAACACCAACAAGAGTTCCCTATAGATTCAACTCTGGACTCAAACTGGATTATTACTATCGCTTGACCGCCTGCACTTGGGTGTATATATTTCGGATCAATTTAGTGTGCTCGGACAGCTCAATCACATGTTGGCCCTAAGGGTTCTCTTGGGTTGATTGGGGAATTTCCCCTTTTCTTTTTGTGATAGCCCTATGTGATTGGTAATGTTTTTTAGGCTGGGCCCAAATGTCATTATTAAAGGTGGTTTGGCTTTGATTGAAATTGTAAACCACATCCCCAAGTTCCTTTTGTGATGAGGTTGGTATGTGGATGAATTGGATGGTCCTTGTTGATTAAAATTTTGTCGAGGTGGACCTTGAGAGAAATTCTGTGGACGCGGGTTTTGTGAATACCCTTGCAGATTAGACCGGGGGTATTGAGAGCTAGACATTTGTCCTTGACCTTGGTAATGATTTTGCTTAGGAGGAACGAGAGGTGAATATGCATTTGAACCACGAGGAGTAGGGTTCTCATTTCTCTAACTAAAGTTTGGGTGATTACTCCAACATAGAATATAAGTGTTTGAGTGCGGAGAGAATGATTGCCTAGTTTGGTTAAAGGCATTGACTTGCTCGTAATACACTTCCTTAAGTGCCGAAATGTTGGGGCACTCCGATATGGAATGCTTCACACTCTCACAAATCGAGCAAAACTCATTGGTCCTTGAAACATTTGACACATCGTGTCTCCTATTGACCTCAAGACTCTCAACTTTCCTAGACAACTTGGCAATTTTGGAAAACAAGTCTTCCCGGCCTCTCAAGTCATACATCCCTCCCCCTTGTGGTTGATTACTACTTGGAGATATTCTACGTACATCGTTAGGGTCCATAATGTCCCAAGATTGTGCATTTTGGGCCAATGTACTAAAGTAGTCAAGGGCCTCATCGGGTTATTTGTTCAAGAACTCGCCATTACACATCATGTCAATGAATTATCTATGACTTGGTGTGATCCCTTCATAGAATAAACTTACCAATTGCCACGATTCAAAGCAATAATGTGGTATGGATTGAAGCAACTCCATATAACAATCCTAACAAAGATAGAATTGATCATTGGGCTTCTCCGAAAAGTTTGGAATTTCCTTTTTTAAAGTAGTGGTTCTATGAACCAAAAAAAAATTATTCAAAAACTCAAAAAGCATTTGAGCTCAAGAGGTAATGGATCGAGGTCGCAAGCCATTCAACCATGTTTTGGCTTTATCCTTGAGGGAGAGGGGAAAAAAATTTAAGCAAGCTATGTCCTCCATAGTATAGTTAACATTAAAGGTTGCAACTATATCCTCGAATTCCTTAATGTATAAATAAGGATTATCTTTTTCAATTGTATTGAACGTAGGAAGTAGTTGCAACATCCCTGACTTAACTAAGAAGAGATGAGCTTGGACCGGCAAAAGAATACATGACGGAGTGGTGCAATGTGTGGGTTGGAGGAACTTTCACATTGACCTTGCCGAGGGTTCAATGGGGATATTGTTTCCTTCATTCCTAGGAGGGAAGTGCATTCTTAGGTTTGGAGCTCTAGGTTCTTACACTCCCCCACCCCTTTGCATGTTTGGATTGGCACCTACATTCTCAAAATTATCACCGGCATCCTCGGGTGGGTCTTTGTCAATGTTTATGTTGGGGCCTAAAGGTTGTCTAACCAATCGGTTTTGTTCGTCCCGTCTCCATATGCAACAACTATCTACAAATAAAAATGTGAACAACAAAAGTATATACAAGGAGCAACGTACCTCAGCCCATGATGAACATCACGGGACTTACCTCCGTTGTCCGGAAATCACCTTTTTAATTCAACGCTTGCCTTCCCCCGCAATTGTGCCAAAAATGCTTGATGGTTTTTGTTGTAGTATCCTAACCTCTGGACATCACCCTCAAATTATGTATGGTGTAGGTGTGAAAGGGAGTGTCACTCTCCCTCAGGCTGATGCAAAAGAAAAGGGTAACGGAATGGTGGTGGAAAAAATGAATGAAATGTGTGTGGGGGTAAACAAAAGTTCTCCGCAAGCGCATAGAGTCTTTTGAGTGTTGTGTTTTACTTAGAACGTATTCCCAGGTCATCTCCTCATGGAATGATGTGAATTGTGTTAAATGTGATTTTGGTAAAAAAGGTAAAGTGTAAAAAATCTTTTGTTGTTTGAAGTTTGTGAGTGATTGTATTCAGATGGAAATGAAATGGAAAAAATGTCGGCTAATCCGTAGGGTTCATTCCAATTGGAATGCCAACTCAACTTCAGACCTTCCTCCAATGGTGTCTAAATGTTCGATTGATTCATGGGAAGCTCATAACCAAAATTGAGGTGAGGATTCAAGTATACCTCGTGACATTGCCTACGATGTATCAAGAACTCACAACCATGTCCTCACCCCAACCCAGTCAAACCAAACCAGCGTGCACCAAGAGGAGGAAAGAAAATGAGTTGAAATGGCATACCCAAGAGAAGGTCTCCCTTAGATTAGCCAACTTAAAAGATTTGTTACTCATACTTAATACAAAGACAATAATGAAATGGAAAGACATTGTAAGGGAGTGGAGATTTGAGTTAAGTAAATGCATGAGAATACAAACTACAAGAGAAAGCATTTAATACCCATTTGGAAGCTTGAAAATGAAGAACTTGAATGCATTAATGGTGAAAGCTAGAATGAAAGACTAAACTTGAAAGTAACTTGCAATAAATGACATTAAAGACTTTAAACAAAGCTTAGAAGATTCTTACAAGGGATTACATGACAATGTAAGTAAGTAAAATACAAAAATATTAACTTCTCTCTCTAGCACTATTCATTTTCTTCCTTAGACTCTCTCTCGCTCTATATTACAATGTGTCTCTAGCTAATGTTGAATAATGGAGTATTCTCCCTTCCAAAAATGTCCATGAAGTGTCCCCAAGCCTTTGTGATGTGATTCCAATCATAAGGGGTTAAGGGATGGGATGGTGTAGGCTAGGACAAGCCTAGTCTTTCTCTCTTGCCATGCCTCTTCTCTCTGCTCCTAATGGCGTTCCAAGTCCAAGTAGAGGTGAGGGGATGTCAGGGGACCTATTGGAGAAGTGTACGTGGGACCCCCAATTGGTAGAGCTTGAGTGGCAGTTTGTCTAGGTAATCTGGGCAAAACCTTTCGCAAGGTTGGCACAAACCTTCTGGTAGGTTTGTGCATGAACAGTTAAATGAAGCAGCCAACATGCAAAACCTTCTGGAAGGCTTCACTCTAGTAGGCAAAACCTTCTAGAAGGTTTTGGCAGTGAATAGGCAGTCCAAAAAAACTTTCCGAAAGGTTTTTAGCCAAACCTTCCAGAAGGTTTCATCTAAACTGTATTTTTCTTGGTTTAATCACCCTCCAAGCCTTCCTTTGAGTCATCCCCTCATCTTCATTAATTTCAAACACTTCATTGGAAGCTTAACTTGAATTATTTACATCCATTTACCTGCAATTACATGAAACTTCATCAAAGAGATGATTAACAACTTTTTGATTAGCACAAAACTTTGTATATTCTTATGTGCTAATCATCTTGTTTTTAATTGCTTTTGGAAACTAAATGGTAGAAGTTATGTCAATTGAGTTCTTAAACAGCAGAAACCCTACCGGTAGGGTTAAGCTACTGGTGTTTGGGGTTCCAGAATACAGTTCCGAAACGGTACCCTACCGGTATGCAATACTGATATGGTCTGTCATTTTGTTCTTTTCACTGCAACTCAGACATACTACTTTAAGGGTCCCACCAACAAATTTCCCATGCTTCCCTCACACGACCAACACACTAGACATCCCCTCATGGACCTCCTCTTGGATTTTTGGTGCATAGAGCATAAATGAGGAGAGAGGAGAGAGGAGAGAGGAGAGAGGAGAGAGAAACAGATGGGAGAGAATGGGCTGCCAAGGAGTTGTAGGCTAAGCCTGTGTAACCCATCCATTCAACCTCCCATTGATGGGAGGTTTGTACACACCTTGGGGGGACCACCATGCACAAAAATTGAAGGCATACACTCCATTATATTCCGCATTGAAGAGCATTGCAAAGGGTGGCTACCGAAGCTTAGGAGTAGTCCAAGGAAGAAGAAGATGAATAGTACTAGAAGTTTATATTTTTGCATTTTCTTCATTCCAATGTCTTGTAAGGATCTTCTAAACTTTTTTTAAAGTCTTTAATGTCATTTATTGCAAGTTCATTTATGGTTTAATCCTTTATTCTAGCTTTCACCATTGTTGTTTTCAGTTTTCTTCATTTCCTAGCTTTAAAATGGATATTGTATATTTTTCTTCATAGCTTAAGATTTCTTGCCTTAATTTAAGTTTCATGCTTCATGTCTTCATTTTATCTCTTTATATTATGCATGTCTTTCCTTTTTGTATGAGTAGCTAGATTTTTAGTTGGCCAATCCAAGGGAGACCTCCTCTTGGGATTCCATTCCAACTTTTCTCCTTTCCTCCATTCGGTGTACAGTGGTTCAGTTTGACTGT
>CM042197.1:23394762-23422938 GCA_023539305.1 Ilex asprella | reverse complement strand
ACTCCTCTCTTAGGCTTCACCTTCAAGAAGACATGATTTCCTACCTCAAATTCTAGAGGTCACCGCCGTCTTTCGGCGCAGCTCTTCTACCGGCTCTTAGCCGTGATAAGACGCTCCCGTATCAAGTCCACCTTTTCTAAGGTGTCTTTGACCAATTTCGGACCCGTAGAGGGTCTCTCTCCTACCTCCGTCCAACAAACAGGAGATCGACAAGGCCTCCCATATAATGCCTCATAAGGTGTCATCTGTATGTTTGCTGGTGATGAGCACATAATATTGCACATTTCATGGCCTCATTACATTCATTATAACTCAACTTTTGTATTTGATTACTTAGTGTTAGCCTATTTTATGAATAATGTTGAATTCTCGATGTTGCATGTTTTGATAGCTTAAATGTTAGATTTTAGGACCTTGCAACTATATTGGATATGTGGTAATGGCATGGACACAATACATGAAGAATTGGAGGCTTAAGAGTGAAGAAATCAAGGAGGTATTGGTGTTTTGGAATAAAGGCACCAGCTGCCACATCATTGGGCTGCACTACCTCGGTTGTCTTCCATTTTGACCATGATCTACTCAGAATCTGGAAAAGTTCAAAACATGAAAGTTGTAGATCTAGATGTTTTATGTATTATGTTAAAATTTCAGCTCAATCCAACGGTTAAATCAAGAGTTATGCTATTTCCTACCGAAGGTGGTCCAGTACAAAAAAATAGTACCGGTACTCTTGGTGCCGGTACCATATGGTACCGGTACCACGAACCTTCTGGCCGAAAAATAGCCTGCAACTCAACTTTGAGGCTTGGGGGTCCCACATACACTTCTCCCACTGGCCCCCCAACATTTCCTAACACAAGAGCATGCCTCCCTTACACATTTGGAAGACTTTGAAGGCTTGGCATTTAATGAGGATGTGAGAGAAGTGGGCAGGCATATGAGTTACAGGCTAGCTCTGTCCTAGCCTGTGTGACCCATCCAAATCACCTGCCATTAATGGGAGGTCTTCTCTCACAGCTAGGGGACCCTCATGGACGTTTTTTGCAAGGCATACACTCCATATATCTCAACAATATTCAGCATTTGGGAGGGGTGGCTACCTAAGCTTAGGAGTAGTTTTAGTTTAGCTCCAAGGAGGAAGAAGATGAATAGTGATATTTTTGCATTTTCTTCTCCATTCAAGTTGTAGAAAGCTTGTTAATCTCTTGTAAGGATCTTCTAAGTTTAATTTATTGTCTTTAATCTCATTCCTTTCAAGTTATTGCAAGTTTAGTTCCATGTTCTAGCTTTCACCATTGTTGTTTGAAGTTTTCTTCCTTTCTTAGCTTAAAATGGGTTTTGAATGTTTTTCTTCATAATTTAAGATTTCTTGCTTTGAGTTAGGTTTCATGCTCCATTTCATCCTTGTCTCTTTACATTATGAATGTCTTGCGTTTAATATGAGTAGTTAAGATTTAAGTTGGTTAATCCAAGGAAAGACCTCCTCTTGGGGATTCCATTTCAACTCTTCTTCATTCCTCCATTTTGAGTCAAATGGTTCGGTTTGACGGGGTTGAGAGTGGATGAGCTGGTGAGCCTTTGATATCTCGTAGGCCTAGTCACAGATTATGCTTAGATACTTACTAATCTCGTCCCTAGCTTTTCCCGAATCAATCGTTCATTCATGCTCAATCGGAGGAAGGCTTTGAGTTGATTTGGTATTCCCAGTGGAATGAATCCTTTGGATTAGCCAACACTTGTTTTCTTACATTTTCATTTACAAACACAACCCCAAAACATAAACAAAAGATTTTACATTTTCTTTACCTTTTTGCAAAATCACTTTCACAAAACACCCTTTCCTTCCCTGAGGAGACGACCTTGGAATACTTTCCAAGTAAAACACCGACAACGAAAGACTCCTTGCGATTGGGGAGCACTTTTGTTCACATTTCACTTTTTATTTCACACATAGTTTGTTCATCCATTTCCCACCATTCATAATTCATTGTCGCCTAATCTCTAGCATCATCCCGAGGGAGAGTGATACTCCCTTAGTCCTATAAGCCATACACACATTTGATGGTGGTGTTTAGAGGTTACGAATGACAACTATTTTTAATCAATCACCTGGTAACTATTATTATAGGCGAACTCCACCCAGGGTAAGTGCCCTCCCCAGCTACCTTTGAGATCTAAGACGCATGCCCGTAGCATGTCCTCTAACATCTGGATGGTCCTCTCTGACTGATCGTTTGTCTGGGGATGAAAAGCGGTATTCATCATCAACTGAGTCCCCATGACTCGACGAAGATCATGGTACATCTTCGTGCCTCCTGGATGCATAACAAAACAGGAACTATGAAACTCCCTCAGGATCTCCTCTCTCAGCTCCGTAGAATGGGGAACTACGACTCTTCCCCTAAACCGAAGACTACCATCTGTGTGAATGGACCGGCCCTCGTCACGAGTACCTGACCGTACTCGGTCCTTAATGAATAATATCTCCGTATCTTGCCCCTGAGTTGCAATCACCCTGTTCAGTAGGGAAGGTGTAGCTACCAAACTTACCAAAGTACCCTGAACCTGCCCCATATAGTGTAGCTCGAATTATCCCACAGTCTCGAGCATTTGCCACTCTCGAGAAACCATTCTAGCCAAGACTCCCCGTGACTTCCAGCTAAGTGCATCAGCCACCACATTTGCCTTATCTGGATGGTAATGCAAAGTGAAGTCATAGTCCTCCATAAACTCCATCATCCTGCGTTGCGTCATGTTAAGGTCCCATTGTGTAAAGATGTACTTCAAACTCTTATGGTCTGAAAATACCTCGAATTGCTCACCATATAGATAGTGACGCCAAGCCTTCAAGGCAAAGACAATGGCCGCCAATTCCATGTCGTGCATGGGATAATTCTGCTCGTGGTTCTTTAACTGCCGAGAACCATAAGACACTACCCTCCCGGACTGCAACAAGACACATCCAAGTCCATCCTTAAAGGCATCACAATACACTGTGTACCTCTATTCCCTTTCCGAAATAATCAAAATAGGAGCTGAAGTAAGCCTCATCTTCAACTCCTGGAATGCCTTCTCACACGAATCATTCCACTCAAACTTGACATCTTTACGGGTCAACATGGTCATAGGTGCAGCTAAACGGGAGAAGTCCTCTGTGAACCTCCAGTAATATCCTGCCAATCCCAAGAAATTGCGTATCTCGAAGACTGACTTCGGACTCTCCCAATTCATGACTGCCTTAACTTTTTTCGGGTCCACGGATACACCCAAAGCCGATACTACATGCCCCAAGAATTTCACTTCGGTCAGCCAAAATTCACACTTGCTGAACTTGGCGTACAACTGGTGGTCCCTCAAGGTTTGGAGAATAATCCTCAAGTGACCCTCATGCTCCTCCTTAGACTTGGAGTAGATCAAGAAGTCATCAACAAAGACCACGACGAACTAATCTAAGTAGGGTTGGAACAACCTATGCATGAGATCCAAGAATGCCGCCGGGGCATTCGTCAAACCAAAAGGCATGATGGTAAATTCGAAATGCCCATATTGCATCCTAAACGCTGTCTTAGGGATATTAGTCTCCCTAACTCTCAACTGATGATAACCGATGCAAAGATCTATCTTGGAGTAGACTCGTGCTCCTCTCAATTGATTAAACAAGTCATCCATCCTCCGGAAAGGGTACCTATTCTTGATAGTAACCCTATTTAATTGCCGATAATATATGCATGGTCAAAGAGTCTTATCCTTCTTCTTTGCAAATAACATCGGAGTGCCCCAATGTGAGGTACTCGGTCTAATGAACCGTCCAACAATTCCTGTAATTGGCCCTTGAGTTCTTGCAACTCAGCAAGTGCCATCCTATGTGGAGTCATAGAAATTGGATATGTACTTAGATGAAACCCAATGGTGAAGTCTACATCCCTGTGTAGAGGTAATCCCGTTAGTTCATCCAGAAAAATATCCTCATATTCACATACCACCCGAGGTAGACCAAATTTTTGTCTCGCCTCATCCTTCAAGGTAAGACTTGCTAGCCAACCTATCAACTGTCCGTGCCATCTAGAGTTGTACACGGCCTGGGGTAAAGCACTGTGCCTTTTTCCTTGAAACTTAAAAGAAACACCCTCAGGCGTATAAGTCGTGACCCTCTTACGATCACAATCAATGATAACACGATGTGCCGTCAACCTGTCCATCCCAAGGATGACACAAACTCGGACATGTCCATGACCGTAAGCTCCACGGTGAGTAGAATTCCTGAGATCTCTAACTCACAACCTCGACATATCAGATCAATTCTCATCCTAGCTCTTAGGGGAGAACTTACATACAATGGTTCTTCCAAGGTTTCAACCTCTAAGCCCAAGTCTTTCACACATGATGCAGCAATAAAAGAATAAGATGCACTAGAGTTAAATAATACCCTTGCCCATAAACGAGAGTAGAAATGTACCCTAGATGATCGACTAATCCACTGGCTCAGTCTGAGGTGTGATGGCATAGACACGCCCTGGGTCCTCGAAGTCCTAGCCTGAGAGGCTTGTCCTCGGCCTTAGCCAATGCCCTGGCCCATCTGGCCTGATTACGGAGTCCCCGCTCAAAAAGTAGTAGGCGCTTATGAAGCACCTTGAGACTGGTACTGTCTTCCCTAACCCATGGTGGGGTAGGGAGGAACAAACTGTGTTTGTAGTTGCCCCACAGAAGACTGGGACTGGGATGTCCCGTAACCCTGGGATCCCTGCCTCTAAGGGCAATTTCGTTTCATGTGACCCGGTTGATGGCAGAAATAACAAGTCTTCTATCCTGCCTGGTAGGTGGTCCTGAAGTTTCCCCCACCTTATAAAGATCGACCTTGGCCTTGATAGCTGCGGCCCTGTCCTTGTGTCCCTGCGGAGCAGAAGTCCGTTGCTTCTTCCCCGCACTGGAAGAAGAGGATTGACCCTCCTTCTTTCTGTCCTTAACACCCGCTTCCCGGATGTTCCTTGCATCATCAACCTCCCTCTCAATGACCATAGCTATCATGACCATCGAGTCCAAGTCTTGCAGAAGAAGACCCACAATTTTACCCCGGATGGACAGCTTTAGGCCATCCTCAAACTTACGTACTTTGGCCATATCTGTGGCCACATAATCATCGGTGAACTTAGTCACGTATTCCATCACAGTCATCGTTCCTTGCCTCAAGTCCAAGAACTCATTGGCCTTAGCATGTCGAGCAGCCACCGGGAAGTACTTTCCTATAAAGAGTTCTCTAAATTCTCTCTAAGTCATAGCCTCAAAGTTCCTTGAGGCTTTAACCCAATCCCACCACAACTGGGATTCTCCCTCTAGCTAAAAGATAGCCAGAGTTATCTTAGTGGCATTAGAGGTGATCTCCATAGCCCTTAAGACTTTGTCCACTTGTCGAAACCAATGGACAAGATCTCCATAACCCAATCCCACCACAACTGGGATTCTCCCTCTAGCTGAAAGGTAGCCAGAATTATCTTAGTGGCATCGAAGGTGATCTCCATAGCCCTTAAGACATTGTCCACTTGTCGAAACTAATAGTCAGCTACCATCGGGTCTGTCCCTCCCATGAAAACTAGAGGATGGTATGCCTTGAACTTCTGGAGGTTTCTTGAGCCTCCTTGTCCCATGTTTGCACCAATCTGTGCAATAGTATCGACTGTAGCCTTGGCCTGTGCTATAGTGGCTCTTCATGGGGAGATTTGATCGATCGTTGGGATATTTGATCGATCATGGGGAAATTCGATCGATACTTGGGACTTCTGCAAATATTTGATTGATCGCCTCACCAATAACCTCTACAAAGGCTTGGTGATCAAAGGCCGGTGGGGGTTGGTTGTTCCACCCACTGCCTCGGCGTCCTTTCCCTCTATTTGCCATCTACACACAAGTAAGATAACAATAGAGCCTCACATTATATCCCAAGATAGGGATCACATTTAAACATTAAGAAATTCTCATTGTCTCACTAGTAGACATTTACACCATGAACCTTCCCGTTCATCTCTATTTTCGAAACCAAGGTTATGTTTTCTAACCTAGTGTTCCTCTTTTCCATATATATTCTACAATGCATATAATTCATATCACATATAGCACCTAACATGTACCAAGTAAAGCACATAACATGAAATGCACAATGAATGCAATGGTCTAGACCCAATGCTCACCAATCCTAAGTGTATGATTTTACCTAGGGCTTACACCTCTTTCCCTCTTGCAATGGAAGATGATAGACTCATTTCCCATAAGACCCATATAAAATCTATGGTCTTCATTCTCATACCAAACTATGACACCCCAAAATCCGGGGGTCTGTTGATCATCCATCAACCTGCGAAAATACCCGTGAAAGTCGCTTAGCCCGACACCACGTCAATAACATCCTTTTAACTGAGATTTTAGCCCGTAAATGTAACCTGGGTTCAACTTTTCATTTGGATTTAACTCATGTCCAAAATACCATAATTTATACCTCATTAGGTTCCATTTATATCCTCAGAGAGAAGGGAAACATAGGCCAATATCATGGTAGAAACAGTTTTTAATTTTAAAAATTTGGAAAAGTATACCGGTACGGTTAACTCACTGAAATTGTCTGGTTCCAAGTGTACCGGTACAGTGTACCGGTACAGTGTACCGGTACGGCCAACTCTCTAGAACTGACTGTATTGGTACATAGTACCAGTACTGTCAGTCCAATTTTCCCCTTTTCGCTTTTTGCTTTCAAATCCACTCCAAACCCTTCCGAATTCAACCCAAAACTTGCACAACATGTGTTATACACAATATACTTGATCCATACTAGTTTCATTACAATCTTTTACATGTCAAAAACTAATTTTTGTAAATGTTTTACAAAACTTCAAAATAAGGCCACAAGTCAGCCCCTTCACCCTTGATGCTCTACATGAGAGCCATCCATCGGTGCAAACCTCTCACCTGAAATGTGTTCCCGTATAGGATGAGCCACGCTCAGTAGAATAATTACTACAGAGGCTACTCCCCACCTAGATGCACAAGGGATGCACACATGCAACATTCAAAAATTCTCAACCATTATAGTCAAGTATATGCAACCAAATGATGGAATTCATTATGATATGCCATGCAATGAGGTGAGACTCATTCATGCACTCGATCCGAAGCCATCCCAGCTCCTCAACACACGCAAGTGCCATTGTGTGTGAACTTGTCATCCATGTTACACATCGAATACCATTTACAATCTAGTGTCTTTCTTGGGGGTGGATTTTTATGGACTTACACCAACGGGACCAAATCGACACGGAATTTATGGACTTCCACCAACGGTTCCGTGTACACCGACACACTTTTATGGACTCTTATACCAACGGAGTGCATATCCAATCACTGGGCCTCTCACCCGAGGGATCTTCTAGTCTCTTCTTGCTAACCCCGACCCAAACCATCATGCAACCAAGTGGCTCCTTTAGGCCTTCGGCCCAACTTCAGCCCCTTCCACCAAATGTGGTGTTGACGACAACTATGCACACACTCATGTGATGCGAAGTTTTTCGTGCATATGCAATGTGATGCACCACTGCACAACAATACAATGTTCAATATTATATGAATGTCATATGAACAATTCCAATCCATCTATGGTAAATAATATCCTAAGCATATGATTACCATATTTGTCTCAATGTCAATATATATCAAGACATGCATATATCAACAACTACATTTCAATCACAATCCATATCAATGACATATGATTTCACATTACCACATACCCAAACATATTCTCATGCAATTAACACACTTTATATCACATAGGTACATTATCAAACACCTTAAAGGCATCCAACAAGTTAAGCACAACCTTCAAGCATAAATTTCACCAAGCTACAAGAATGAACTCAAGTAACTTTCATATACCAAATTCAATCTAGAAACTAGCCTAAATCATTTCCATACTCACTTTTCCACTTCCATAACCATATACATATGTACAAGTCAATACATAGGCATATCTATAAATGTAACTCTTAGTTTATCAACATCTAAAGAAAGAATAATCCATGGTAGGAAGAACCCTATCTCAATAGAAGTGTTGAAGACTTCTATAACACCAAAACAACTCAAGAACTCTTGATTGCCCAAATCTTTACTTTTGAATCTTCCGTGAAATCTCTTGTTTTTGGTATGTAGATGTAGCCCTCGTGAAGGAGATCAATTTTTCCTCTTGGCTCGGCCGAATCCAAGCGACGAAACTCCAGAAAAATTGAAGGAGGACTTCAAAGAACTCTTTTCTCTCTCGTCTCTCTCTTAGGCGGCTGAAATGAGCTAAAGAATGGGATATTTCTGCTGAAATATCCCATTTAAGGACCTCATTATATTTTTCGAGACTTGGCCCAGATCGTGCCAAGTATCCCCCACTTATTCAGGTACGATTTTGCCCCAAAACGATTTATTTGATTTCGGTTTAAGTTCAAATTAATTTAATTTGAAATTTTATCCAATTATAAGGAATATTTATATTTTTTATTTTTTGGGGACCTTTGTGAGGTCATCTGCCACCCAGTCATCTCGAACGACGTGCAAAATTTAAATATCTCTAAATTCGACCAAATTAGACAGGGTGACTAGATTTCGTGATACGAATCCAACAGCGAAGTCCGTTGCCTCATATGAGTTCTAGAGCATAATAATATTAACTTAGCATTATTGTGGAAAATGACCATTTTGCCCTTACTAAAAAAAATTCAAATTTACCCGAGTTTTCACAATATCAAAATTTTTTGACTTTGCCCGAATTCATAGACGAAATTTCAAAGCGATTTAATTTTACAAATTCAAAACACGTGTAATGGAATTCTAAGTCTAACAAAATGAAAACCATCAAGTAAAGAACAAAAAAGGATCTATGATATTCATGATCCCTTCCTACCTTATTACATTTTTAAACCACTTGGTGATCCCTTGGGAACAAGTTTGTCCCATGACGGTTTACAGTTAAGCTACCTACAACTTATCTTTCTTTAATTTTTCCTTTTTTTCACATCCAATATTTTAAAACATACTGCATCATCCTAACCAGCCTTGGGGTGTCTTGAACAATGTTTTTCCCACTCACCGAATTATTTACTCATGAGTCATACCATAGACTTAAATGCTACTAAAAAATACTCACCTACAAATCTCCCTTTAGAACTCGTGTGTTTGTGTGTGAAATGAGCATGCAATTTAAGCAATTTAGCCAAAAAACCATCCACATCCATTTTAGCTATCCAAATTCAGCTTTGATGCAATTCTCACTAAGGGTTTCCTCTTAGAGTGAATAACTCTATGATTATAGTGACTTTCTCTCAATGTTCATACATGAAGCAGAATCTTGTATTAAAAAATGAAATAAAGCTCACATATAGTCCAAAATTGAAGTGCATGTTGAACAATTAAAACAACCTTGACATAATCTTACGAATTGAATGTTAGGGCAATTTAACTTAGTGTAATTGAATTCTCTTTTCCTTTAGAACATACTTTTGCAATATATCCTCAAGATAAAAAAGGACGTATTTCGGTTATAACTTGGCCTTGGGGTTATTTAGGCTAAGAGAAACGAAGGGAATAAGAAGTTCAAAAGTGGATTATCTCGAGAATATGACATTCTAATCACAATTCACCTTCATTTCAATTCCATTTTTCTTGCTTTTCAACCCTTTTTTATTTTCTTTCTTTTCACTACACCTTCATTTCATTTCCCCATTTTTTTCTCTCTTTTTCTTTTCTTTATTTTTAGCCCTTTTTCCCTGTTTCTTTACTTTTGGCCTTTTTTTTTTGAATTTTTCTTTTCAATTCATGCATACATCATCCCTTTGTATAATTTCCCACCATCACATCTTCCCTCCTTTCAATATAAGCAATGTTCATCTCTGGATAACAATGCTAGGGTAAACATATTCAAAATGGCTTGGTCAGACATATGGTTAACGAAATGAAATTTTCATTTGCAGATCAATCACATTGACCAGGCACAATTTTTCAAACCAAAAGGCTAAGTCTCTAAGTAAATCAAAGAAGGCCTAGAATCATTTCTTAGATATACAATGCAAAGTACTACTTTGCATTGTAGATCAATTAAATTAACTATCATTTTGCACACCAACCAAAACAAGAATAATGAGATTATTGAACAGAATTAAATTTGAGAAAATTCTTCTTTTGAGTACATGTAAGTTAACCCTCCGACAAAGAATGGCACAATAGCTCACAAGGGTAATTCATTTATCTATACTATTTATGTCAAGCACTATAAGATGTGGATCTCATTCAGTAAATTACAAAAATTGAACTTCCATGGTGCACTTTGATTGTGTTTGAAAGAAGACATGTATCTAATGCTTAAGCATAGGATAAACTTCTATGGTGCACTTATATGTAAAAAGTTCAAGTCTAAGGTCAAGCAAACACAGGTCTCATAACGATTAGGAGAAAAATATAGTTCAATATCAGATGTTTTTTTTTCAAAATAAAATAAAATAAAATATCATCAATTTTTTCAACTTATCATAAAAAAAATGGGTGTACCATGTACATTTCAACTGATCATCAACAAAATGGTGTAACATGCAAATGGTGCATCTCACCCCCAATTTGAACTAAGCATTTTTCATGATGCAATAAAAAAGATATGCAACAAGAATTAAATACAAGAAGGGTAAACAAACACCTTGAACTGAGCCTTAAAAAAAACACCACCAGTTGCGAAACAAATGAAAACACTATATTGCTTGGTGGTTTTTGTTGCAGCTCTCTAATCTTCGGACATCACCCTCAATGTGTATTTGACTTATTGTGATGGGGGAGTGTCGCTCTCCCACAGAATGATGTGGGAAATAGAGCAACGGAATGGTGAGAAAGAAATGGAGATGAAATAAAATGTGTGGGAACAAAACTGCCCCCCAAACACAGAGAGACTTTTTAATGCCGTGTTTTACTTCGAAAAGTATTCTAAGGTCGTCTCCTCAGGGAAGGAAGAGAATTGGGTAAATGTGACTTTGTCAAAAATGAAAATGTTTAAAATCTTGTAGTTGGTTTTGTGGAGTTTTGTTCTTAATGAAAATGCAAGAAAACAAGTGTTGGCTAATCCATAAAAGTCATTCCAATGAGAATCTCAACTCAACTCGAAACCTTCCTCTAATGGTGCGTAGATGAACGATTGATTCGAGAGAAGCTAGGGAAGAGACGGAGGTGAGGATCCAAGCATAACTCGTGACCAGGCCCATGGGATATCAAAGACTCACAACCACATCCACTCTTAACCCATTCAAGCCAAATCATCTTACACCGAGAGGAGGAAAGAAAATGAGTTGAAATGAAAAATCCAAGAGGAGGTCTCCTTTGAATTAGCCAACTAAAAATCTAGCTTTTCATGATCAAAGGAAAGACATGTACAATGTAAAGAGACATAATGAATAAATGAAGATTGAAACATAACTTAAAGCAAGAAAACTTAAACTAAGAAGCAACATATTCAATACCCATTTTACAGCTTGAACTGAAGAAAAGTTAACATAACAATGGTAGAAACTAAGATACTCAACTAAACTTGCAAAGCACTTGAAATAAATGACATTAAAAGTAAATAATGAAGTTTACAAGATCCTTACAATAAACTACAAGTGAAATGGATGGAAGAAAATGCAAAAACTTAAATCTCTATTTCTACTATTCATCTTCTTCCTTGGATTTTCTAAGCTTAGGTAGACACCCTTTAATGCTTGTGGAATTGTTGAATATATGGTGGAGGAGTGATGCATTTTCATCCATGAGGCTCCCCTAGCCTGTGAGAGCAGACCTCTCATCCATATGAGGCTGAGTTAATGCATGGACAGGCTAGGACAAGGCTAGCCTGCAACCCGTCATGCCTCCATCTTTCTCTCTCCTTCTCTCCCATCATCCATCTTCTTTTGCTGACTTTGGGCTGTAGGAGACATGTATGTATGTAGAATATGTCAAGGAACAAGTGAGAGAATCATAGGTGGGACCCCCAAGGAAGAGGAGCATGAGTTGCAGGCGTTCTGGAAATTCTGAGAAAAACCTTAAAAACCTTCCAGACGGTCAATTCTAGTAGGCAAAACCTTCCTAAAGATCTTTCGGAAGGTGATAGCTCAGGACTACTTTTAGTAAAATTGACATAACTTTTGATCCAACCATTGGATGGAGCTGAAACTTTGACAAAATATATAAGACATCCAGATCTACAAATTTTATGTTTTGTAATATTTCAGATTCGAAGTGGATCATGGTCAAAAATGAAAAAATCAGAGGTACTGTGTGAAAACCTTAGGAAACAAGTGGGTTAAACCTTTCGGAAGATTTTCTTCAAAAATCCATTTTTCTTGGTTTCTTCACCTTCCAAGCCTCCCAATCCTCATTTTATGTATTCATCTCTTCACCACACATTCATACTTAGTTTCAGGGTTCCAAAAGCCATTATTTGCGCTATAATTACTTGCTACATCAAAATTTTCACATTATTTATAACTCTAAATAATTAAATGCAAAGTTAAGTTAAAAAGCATGAAATGAGGTCATTAAATGTGTAATGTTTTGTGCTCATCACACCCGCCAACTTAAACTTTGATAGTCCCTATCAAACAAAATATAAAAATTAAGCAAACAAAGATAAACATATACTAATTCCGCAATTGCATTTAGCATATGCAATAAGCATTTAAACCCCTAGGTGATCCCTAGTGGACAAGTTTTGTCTCGTGAAGGTTTCTAATGAAGGTACCTAATTTTTTTTTCCTAATATCCATTATTTAAAACATATGCCCTTATCCTAACCAGCAATGGGATGTCAAAAATATCTTAGTCCAATGCACCCAAACTAATCACATATGAATCACATCGTAGCCTTAAATGCTATTATAGAGTATCCACCTACATATTTCCTTTCAAAACTCATGTGTGTGTGAAATGAACATGTATTTTAAACATTTACACAACAGAGTTGACATTCACTTTGGCTATCCAAATTCTGCTTTGACGTAAAACTCGTCAAGGGTTTCTCTCAACCAAGAATAACTCTATGACTTTCTTGGAATGTTCTCCATGTGTATATGTGAGATAGAATCTTGTGCACAAAACAAAATATGCTCACATATAATCCAAAATTGAAGTTCATGTTTGAAAATGAAACAACATTGGCATAATCTCATGAAAAGAATGTTAGGGCATTAGATAGAAAAATCAACTTCTCTTTTTCTTTAAAAATATGCATCCTCCATATTTCTCTAGATCATTTAGGACTTTTACGAGTTATAATAGGGTCTTGGGGTGATATTGAGGCAAATGAAATGAAGGATATATGATAACAAAGAGGGTTGTTCCGAGTGAATAATTTTTATTTCAAAAACATCTTCCCTTTCATGGGATTTTCAGTCTAACACCATCACCACACTCTTTGTATATTTTTATTCTTTTCCTTAACATTTTCCTTTTCCTTTTCACTTTATTTTTCTTCTTCCACCCCTTTTTCTCCTTTTCTTGGATTTTTATTCTTTTTCTAATAAAATCTTTGAGTTTCACTTTCCTCCATCCCTTTTGTTTGAGTTTCCACACCATACCTCCTTTTCTTTTATGATCACTCATACTGAGCACTAGCAACAACCAAGGTGACATAGATTTTATCATTTTGCACTAGCCTGGTCAAATGTGTGGCGTGGAAATGAATTTACAATTAAGGCTCAATCACGGCACTAGGGATAATTTTTTTACGAGAAAAAGGCAAAGGCTCAAAGCAAATCAAGGATGTCCTAAGATCATTCTTAGATAGGCATGAAAAATATTGTACATGTCAAGATAAAGTCAATCAACTACCCAAATGCATCCGACCAAAACAAGCATAATGAGATTATTGAACAAATTTGGAATTTAAAAAATTATTACTTGAGTAAATGTAAGTTCCCTCCAAACAAGGATTGACATTAAAGCTCACGTGGGTTCTTACTCATCTCCACTATTCATGTCAAGCACTAAATGTGAACTCAATCCGTAAATTGCCAAAATTACAAGTTCATGGTGCACTTATGATTGAGTTCAAAAGCTAACAAGTATGTGATACTCTTAGCAATAGGATAAACTTCTATAATCTGCTCATGTATTCAAAGTTCAAAATGATGATCAAGTAATCACAAATCCCACAACAATTAGGGTAGGGGAATATAGTTCAATATTAGATATTTTCAAAAAAAAATGCCAAAAATTCTCAAAAATTTCACATTTCCACATTTTTTGTACAAAAAGTGGTGGAACATGTAAATGGTGCACCTTACCCCCAACTTGAACTATGCATTCTCTTCAATGCACAAGGAATCATGCAATGAGAAAAATGAAAGGAATGTGGGAAATATGATTCCCCCTTGTTTTTCTTTTTTTATTTTTCTTTTTTTTCAGTAGACACATTAAAGGGAAGACAAAAAAACTTGTTTATACCCCCAACTTAAACTAGCACATGATATTGAATTAAATTTGTTATGATGATGCTCAAAATGAATTGAGTCCAAATTAGGGAGAGGTAAACAACTTCTAAACTACAACATCATGAAAATAAAAATATAAAAATATAACAATAAAAGAATCTAACTACTATGTACATGAGAACAAAATAAAAAGGGCTCATGTCAATCCGGCTTCAATTCGGATATGAGCTTGGGCCCATTGATTTTATTTTATTTTAATTTTTTTGTTGTATAAATGCCTTTCCAAACCAATCAATCCAACAATACCCAAGATAATCATTAAAAATTTTCAACTAAACAAAGGTGCACACAAGTTTATGCAATTCCAACAATGAAGTATATAATTTCTCTATAAACGTTTCTACACTTAACTCCATTTCAGTGCCCCTACCCAAGTTGAAATATGTGAACCTAAACGCCACTCATTGATGGAAAAATGACCTTGGGCTTCTTAGCCTCATGTGAGATAATATCTTCATTATTCTTTTCACAATCAAGAGTGGTGGGAGATTCAACATCAATATGCATTCCATTGAGATGATCATCCTCAATTCTTTGACTACGCTTAAGATGTTGTTCGTCACGTATAGCAATTATAGCGTTAGTCAATGCACTAAGTTCATCTCTAATTTCATAAAGTTGTTGGGCTACTTTGGCATTGACTTCCATTTGGTACTGCATAAACTCGAAAAACGTATTTTCCCATTCTTGTTCGGTTGAGTCCTCATATGTTGGATAGTGGCAAAATTTATTTGGTGGTGTGAGATCAGATGAAAAATTATAAGGCTCATTCTCCCAACCATAACTTGGTGTAACATAATGATTGCGCTAAAAAATTTCTGAGGCCAAAATTAAATTTGAACCTTCGCATGCAAAGTCTTGAACCGGATAATTTATCGGGCACTCACTAGTGATGTGCCCATACTCATCACAAATCTCACACATATTTTCAAAATTTTGGGCATTTAACACATTTTCATTAAAATTAGGAAACATAACAAAAAAAAACACAAACTAAAACAAACTATTTACAAATGAGACAACATACCTTGACCCATTATGAAAATCACGAGACTTACCTATGCCGCCCAAAATCACCTCTTGAACTCGACGCTTAACCTTCCTCAGCAACGATGTCAAAAATAATTAATGGTTTCCGTTGTTGTTTCCCTAACCTCCAAACATCACCCATAATATGTGTACGCCTTATGTATGAAGGGGAGTGTCACTCTCCCTCGAAATGATGTCAAAAGAAAAGGCAACTAAATGGTGGAATGAAATGGAAAATGAAATGAAATGTGTGGGAACAAAAATGCCACTCAAGCGCAGAGAGACTTTTGAATGTCGTGTTTTACTTGGAAAAGTATTCCAAGGTCATCTCCTCAGGGAAGGAAGGGAATTGTGTAAAGGTGATTTTGTAAAAAATGCAAAAGTGTAAAATCTTGTGGTTGGTTTTGCTGAGTTTTGTTCTTAATGAAAATGCAAGAAAACAAGTGTTGGTTAATCCGAAGAGGTCATTCCAATGGGAATTCTAACCCAACTCGAAACCTTCCTCCAATGGTGCGTAGATGAACGATTGATTCAAGGAAAGCTAGGGACGAGATGGAGGCGAGAATCCAAGCATAACCCGTGACCAAGCCTACGGGATATCAAAGACTCACTACCACATCTACTCTTAACCCATTCAAACCAAACCATCGTACACCGAGAGGAGGAAAGAAAATGAATTGAAATGGAAAACCTAAGAGGAGGTCTCCCTTGAATTAGCCAACTAAAAATCTAGTTATTCATGATCAAAGGAAAGACATGTACAATGTAAAGAGACATAATGAATAAATGAAGATTGAAACATAACTTAAAGCAAGAAAACTTAAACTAAGAATAAAAATATTCAATACCCATTTTAAAGCTTAAAATGAAGAAAATTTAACATAACAATGGTAAAAATTAAGATACTCAACTAAACTTGCAAAGCATTTGAAATAAATGACATTAAAAGTAAATAATAAATCTTAAAAGATCATTACAATAAACTATAAGTGAAATGGATGGAAGAAAATGTAAAAACATAAATCTCTATTTCTACTATTCATCTTCTTCCATGGATTTTCAAAGCTTGGGTAGCCACCCTTCAATGCTTGTGGAATTGCTGAATATATGGTGTAGGAGTGATGCATTTTCATCCATGAGGCTCCCCTAGCCTATGAGAGCAGACCTCCCATACATATGAGGCTGAGTTGATGCTTGGACAGGCTAAGACAAGGCTAGCCAGCAACACCCCATGCCTCCATCTTTCTCTCTCCTTCTCTCCCATCCTCCATCTTCTTTTGTTGACTTTGGGGTGTAGGAGGCATGTATGTGTGTAGAATATGTCAGGGAACAAGTGGGCGAATCATAGGTGGGACCCCCAAGCAAGAGGAGCATGAGTTACAAGTGTTCTGGGCATTCTGAGAAAACCCTTAAAACCTTCCGGAAGGTCAATTCCAGTAGGCAAAACCTTCCTGAAGGTCTTTCAGAAGGTGACAGCTTAGGACCACTTTTAGTAAAATTGGCATAACTTTTGATCAAACCATTGGATTGAGCTGAAAGCTTGACCCAATTTTGAAGACATCCAGATCTACAACTTTTATGTTTTGTAATTGTTCAGATTCAAAGTGGATCATGGTCAAAAATAAAAAAAACAGAGGTACTGTGTCAAAACATTGGGAAACAAGTGGGCTAAACCTTTCGGAAGATTTTCTTCAAAAATCCATTTTTCTTGGTTTCTTCACCTTCCAAGCCTCCCAATCCTCATTTTATGTATTCATCTCTTCACCACACATTCATACTTAGTTGCAGGGTTCCAAAAGTAACTATTCACGCTATAATTACATGCAACATAAAATTTCCACATTATTCATAACTCTAACTAACTCTAAATAATTAAATGCAAAGTTAAGTTAAAAAGCCTGAATTGAGGCCACTATATATGCAATATTTTGTACTCATCATATATATAAAAGAAAGTAAGTCAACAATTAAACTAGTAAAATAAAAAATAACAACGGTACACTAACATTTATTGAAAAATTACTCCTTAACAAGATCCGGCGCTATACTAGATCAACCAATTCCTCCTCAACCTCCTCGAGTTCAAAACCCTCAAAGAATGGCTTATGTATTTGGTCATTAACCTTGAATGCCTTGCCATCCTCCAACTTTTCTATGTTTGCTACACCATGTGGATAGGCCACCTTGACAATGTAGGGGCCAACCCATGGGGAACGAATTTTTCCTTGGAAAATAGAGAGACATGAATTATACACGAGCATTTTTCGCTGGGCTCAAATATCTTAAAATGGATTTGTCATGAAATTTCTTAGCCCTTTCTTTGTGAGTTGTTGAGCTCTCGTATGCATCCCAATGGATCTCTTCTAACTCATTGATCTCCAACTTCCTATGACTCCCAGTTAGACCAAGGTTGAATTTCAAAGTCTTTATTATTCAATATGCTTGGTGCTCCATCTCCATTGACAAGTGATAGGCCTTGCCATAAACTAACCTATTGCTTGAATGGTTTCTTTGCCTTTCCTAATCTCCTGACATCATCCCTCAATGTATATCAAGTATGAGTGGAGGGGGGTGTCACTCTCCCTTGGAAAGATGTCAAAAGAAAAGGCAAGGAGAAAATGGAATGGGATGATGAAAATGTGGGATGTGAATGAGCAAAAATGCTTCCCAAACGCAAGAAAACTTTTGTATGTTGAGTTTTACTTGAAGAGTACTCCAAGGTCGTCTCCTCAGGGAAGGAGGTGAATTGTGCTAAAGGTGATTTCGGTAAAAAAAAGGAAAGTGTAAAAATATTTTGTTATTTGGAATTCGTTTGTGATTGTGTTGTGATGAAAATAAAATGGAAAATGAGTGTTGGCTAATCCAGAGGGTTCACTCCAATGGGAATGCCAAGTCAACTCGAAACCTTCCTCGAATGGTGCATAAATGAACAAATGATTCATGAAAAGCTCGAGGCAAGATGGAAGTGAGGATCTAAGCATAACCCATGACCAGGCCTACGGACTATCAAAGAATCACAACCATGTCCACACTCAATCCAATCAAACCGAATCATTGTACACCCAGGGGAGGAAAGAAGATGAGTTGAAATGGCATACCTAATAGGAGGTCTCCTTTAGATTAGCCAACTTAAAGACTTAGCTACTCATGCTTGAAAGAAAAACAAAAATGAAATCGGAGGACATTATAAAGAAAATGAAGATTGTGGCTAAGTTAATACAAGAAAACAAACTAAAAGAGAATGTATTTAATACCCAATTTAAAACTAAGAATTGAAGAACTTGAATGCATTAATGGTGAAAGCTTGAATGGAAGATTAAACTTAAAAGAAACTTGAAATAAATGACATTAAAGACTTCAAATAAAGCTAGAAGGTTCTTACAGCAAATTACAAGACAATTTGTGGAAGAAAATGCAAAAATGTCAACTTCTCTCTCTAACACTATTCATCTTCTTCCTAGACTCTCTCTGTATATATTACAATATGTCTTCCATCTTCCCTGTTGTAATGTCTCCTGGAAGCTTAAAAAATATCCATGGGGTCCCCCACCTGCTGTGAGATGTCCTTTCCCTCCATAGTGGCTGCAAGGCATGGGTTGGTGTAGGCAAGTGTAGGTCTTGTCTCCACACCCAGCATCATCTCTCTCCTCTCTCCTCATTGATGATCAAGGCTCCAAAAGTCTAAGAAGAGGTGAAAGAGGGATGTACATGGTGTTGGGAGCGTCAGAGGCAAGTAGGAGAATGTCTGGTAGGGCCCTCAAGGCAAGAGAGCATGATATGCAGAATCTGGGTTGTTTTTGTGAAACCTATCGAAAATCAATAATTAGCACAAACAATGCATATCCACTCATATTAAACACCAAAGCTAGAACAAAAGGAATGTAAAAGAACTTTAAATATGCAATGTTTTGTGCAGATCACCTATAGGGAGACATACCCAGAATGGTCTTGTGAGAAGTGCGGTAAGTCCATAAGGCATCAGTCAGTCTAAGTGTCCAATCCTTTTGATTAGGTTTAACTATTTTCTCGAGTATGTTCTTTATCTTCCTATTGGCCAACTCAACTTGGCCATTGGTCTGTGGGTGATTTACGGTTGGCACCTTATGTGTTATGCCATACTTATACATCAATGAAGCAAATGGCTTATTGTAAAAATTTACACCACCATCACTTATCACGGTTAGAGGAATCCCAAACCTAGACATAATGTTTTCTTTTAAGAACTTGAACACAACCTGATGGTCATTGGTTCTATTAGTGATTGCCTCTACCCACTTAGATACGTAATCTATTGCCAAGAGTATGTAAAGGTAGCAATAGGACATGAAATCGATATCCCAACAATAAAAGATTTCGATGACAAATATGAGGGCAAAGGGCATCATGTTCCTACAAGTCACACTTCCTTGCCTCTCATGCCTATTACATTTTTTGCAATATGAACACAATCTTTACATAATGTATGCCAATGAAAACTACATTGTAAGATCTTAGCTGAAGTTTTCTTAGAAGAGAAGTTCCCACCACATGCTTCGAAATAGAAGAAGGAAAGCACATCTCAATGTTTTATTGTCTGGGACGCATCTCCTTATGACTTGGTTAGGGCAACACTTGAACAGATATGGATTTTAAAAATAAAAGTATTTCATCTCTGCCATAAAATTTTCTCTTGTCCTTTGAGCTCCAATCTGGGGGCATTTATCTTACAACAAGAAAATTACAGATGTTAGCATACTATGGACAACCTGAATGAAAGGAAAATAAATGCTCGTTTGGGAAAGAGTCAGAAATAGGGAAGTGCTCGTCGGTGTCTTGGACAACAAGCCATGATAAATGTTTCACCACCACATTCTCAAACCCTATTTTGTCTTTGATGATCAAATGGCATCCTTGAAGGAGGAGGGTCCACTTAATGAGTCCAGGTTGGAATCCTTCTTAGATAACAATTACTTCAAAGTAGAGTGATCAGTATACAGTACTATAGACAAACCAATGATGTATGACCTGGATTTATCTAGGGCAAACACTAGAGCTAGCAATTCCTTTTTATTTGTAGCGTACTTCATTTAAGCTTCATTTAAGGTTTTTCTAGCATAGTATATGACATGAAGTGCAATAGTGGTGGAGATTGAGGAGTTTATCTTGAAGTTCTATCCCTGAGTATTTGTCTCACACAACGGATCTTTCTAGAAGGAGTCATCCATTTACCATAGAAAAGATCCTTTGGTTATACAAAATACTAGTCGGGGTTCTTTACTTTGAATCAATGAATCTTTCTAGAAGGAGTCATCCATTTACCATAGAAATATCCATTGATTACACAAAGAACTAGCTAGGGTACTTGCCTTGAACCAACGGATCTTTCTATGTAGGAGTTATTCGTTTACCATAGAAATATCCTTTGGTTGTGAAAGTTACCCTAACTTTGCTTAACTCATCCAATCTCCCACTAAGCAAGTAAATAAAGTATTGAAGTGTGAAAGAAAAGCACAAGTATAATATCCGGATGGTCATTACATATTTATCACCTCTCCCTAAAGAGTAAATGAGGACTACTCACTCTTCATGGCTTGGGTAAAGCTAGAAAAGTGAATGGTACTCATCCCTCCAAGTAGAGGAACTCCGAAGTTGATCTTCAACGAAGAATGAGTGAATCACGTTCCACCCTTCTTGGCTTTGGGAAAGATCTAGAAAAGTGGAAGAGTTTCACTCTTCTAAGAAGAGGATGCTCAAGCAATGGAAGTGAAAGAAAGTAAAAGAAAGCTAGATCTTCAACAAAGAATGAGTGAATCACATTCCACCCTTCTTGGCTTTGGTAAAGCTCTAGAAAAGTGGAAGAGTTTCACTCCTCTAAGAAGAAGATGAGCTCAAATAAAGAAGGTGCAAGACTTAATTGAAAGCAAGAATGTAAGAGCATTAATGTAAGGGCAAGAACATAAAGTACATGAATTTAACGACAAAAGTAGGGAATTTATCTTCCCAACTCAATAGAAATAAAGACAAGTAGGGAATTAACTTCTCAACTATGATAAAGACTTTAAGTAATTGAAAGGAGCATGAATGTAAAAGACTTGAATTAAAGAACTAGAAAGTAAATACTTGAATGAAACACTAAAAATACATGTAAAGACTAGGTATTCTTCAAGAGGAGAGCTCTTGATCTCTCTCCCCAAAGTGTGTGTTCAAAGCTCCCAAAAAGGGAGCATTTATAGGCAGGGAAGAGCAAGGGAGGGGGTGAAAGAGCAGTGCTGGACGCCTAAGTCAAGGTGAAAATGAGGGGTTCAGTCAAAGAATCAGGCGATCAGCAGTCTGTGTGTGGGATCCGTTCGAACAGTCCCTTCCGTTCGAACGTGAAGGCTATTTTTGCTTGTATATCTGTGTTGATTTTCAGGCTTCACGTGGGTTGCAGTCTTCTATCAGGCCATTCACCCACTCTCTGTAGCACTCAGGGTCCTCAAATCACCCTAATGCAGTCGATCATGGCACCCATGTGCCTGAGGATCCTTCTTCTGGCAATAGAGGTCTTCACACGCTATGTATTTCAGTCAACCAGATCGTGTCAGTGCTTCTTGTGGCGTTTGAACGTGGTCCAGCGTTCGAACGTGATGTTGCGTTCGAACGTAGCATGGTGTTCGAACGTTAGGATTTAATCTCCAGGGTCTGTCTACAACATGTCTTTGCCTCATCTGCCTGGTTCAGAGGGAGCGTTCTAACGTTGATCACCGTTCGAACGGCCTTGTTGTCCTCAAGCTTTTCTTTTGTTGATCAAATGCTGCAGTTACACTTAAATGTTGTATTTATTGTTCTTGATCCTTTTTCTCACTTTAGCACCTGAAACATCATCATTTGAACTCCTTCTAAGTATAATTAGTCCAGAAAAAGCACAATAAAATGTTATAATTGAGTGCCAATCAGTATGCACAATATTTTTGTCATGAAAAATTTTCATTATGGACTTAGCAATTTTAGCATTCTCATATACTTCACTTTGCAGCTCTTCCAATTCATTAAACTGAAATTTTCTTGAGAGTCTAGTCTTGTCTAGGTCAAAGTTCATTGCATTAATGGCCCAGTAGGTGACAAGGCTTGCCATAGACTAGTTGATAGAGAGACATGCCCATAATTATTTTGAAAACATGATAAGCCTAGAGTGTATCAGTTAGTCTTAATGACTAATCTTTGCGGTCTGTGTTTACTGTTTTTTCTAAAATCAGTGTGACCTCTCGATTAGCCAATTCTTCCTGTCCACTAGTTTGTGGGTGATAAGGGATTACAATTTTACGAAAAATCAAGTAATTTTTCATCAAATTCCAGAAATGACGATTGCAAAAATGAGCACCCCCATCACTTATGATGGATTTCGGAATTCCAAACCAGGGAAAAATATTTTCTTTTAAAAACTTGATCACTATGTAGTGATCATTATTTTCACATGGAATTTTTTCAACCTATTTGGACACATAGTCTATGGCCACTAAAATGTATAAATAGCCTAAGGAATGGTCCCATGAAATCGATGTCCCAACAATCAAAGATTTCAATTATTAGAATTGGGTTCAAGGGCATCATGTTTCTTTTAGAAATACTTCCCAATTGTTGGCATCTATCAAATGTTTTCCAAAAGGCATGAAAATCTTTACAAAGTGCGAACCAATAAAATCTACATTGTAAAATTTTCGCAGTGGTTTTCTTTGATGAGAAATGGCCACCACACGCTTCAGAATGACAAAATGATATTACCTGCTTGCTTTCATGCTGGGGGATGCAATGCCCTATGATTTGATCCTTACAGTACTTAAACACGTATGGATCCTCCCAAAAGAAACTGCGTACCTCCCTTAGAAATTTCTTCTTATCCATCAACGTATAGAAATGAGGAAATGTACCAGTTGCAAGGAAGTTAGCAATATCAGTGTACCATGGTGTTTTCATGACTGTGAACAGTTGTTCATTAGGGAAATTTTCATTAATTGGTAGTCCATTCTAATGAAATTCATACGTTAACCTAGATAGATGATCTACCATCATATTCTCAACACCCTTTTTGTCCTTAATACTCTGATCAAACTCTTGGAGCAAGAGTATCCATCTTAAGAGTCTTGGCTTGGCATCTTTTTTTGTGAGAAAAAATGTTGACGCTGCATGGTTTGTGAATATAATAACAGAAGAACCAACTAGATAAGATCAAATTTTCACTAGAGCAAAAACTACCGCAGGCAATTCTTTTTCAGTTGTCGAGTAATTCATTTGAGCATCATTCAAAGTCTCACTTGGATAGTAAATTACATAGGGTTTCTTATCTTTTCTTTGTCCCAACACAACACCTACAACATAATCACTCACATCACACATTAGTTCAAAGGGTAGAGTCTAGTCAGGGGGTTATATTATTGGAGCAGAAATTAACATACCTTTAAGCTTATTGAAAGCTTTTTGACATACTTCACACAAAAATTATGTCCTGACTTAGGAGATTGCACATGGGTTTAGCTATGGTACTAAAGTCTATTATGAATCTCCTATAGAACCCTGCATGTTCTAGGACTAATCAAACATCCTTTACAATTTTGGGAGCAGGCATATTTCCAATCAGGTCTATTTTTGTCTTGTCAATTTTCATACCTTCAGATGACACAATGTGACCCAGGACAATGCCTTGTGTTACCATGAAATGACATTTCTTCTAATTGAGCACTATATTGGCTTCCTTACATCTTATTAACATTTTCTCTAGGTTTGTCAGACACAAATCAAACGAGTCACCATATACAGAGAAGTCATCCATAAACACTTTCAAAAAAATTTTAACCATGCCACTAAACAAGCTCAACATGCACCTTTGAAATGTTGAAGGAGCGTTACAAAGTCTAAATGATATCCTTTTGAATGCAAAGGTGCCAAAGGGGCATGTGAATGTGATTTTCTCCTAGTCATTTAATGTTATCTCAATTTGATTATACCCGGAATACCCATCCAGGAAACAGTAAAATTCATGGCCTGTAATTCTCTCTAGGACCTGATCAAGAAAGGGAAGAGGGAAATGGTCTTTCCTAGTTACCAAATTGAGTTTTTGATTGTCTATACACGTCTGCCATCCTATGATAACTCGAGTTGATACTAGTTCATTTGTATCATTTTTTACCACTGTGACCCCAAACTTATTGGGCACAACTTGGGCTGGGCTTACTCATCGACTATCCGAGATTGGGAAGATTATCCCTCCGTCTAATAGTTTAAGCACCTTAGTTCTCACAACTTCCTTCATGTGAGGGTTCATTTGTCGCTACATTTGACGAGAAGGTTTTGAATCCTCTTCAAGGTATATAGCATGATTGCAGATTAATGGGCTTATACTTTTCAAGTCAGCGATGGTCTATCCAATGGTGATTTTATGGTATTTAAGAACTTCAATTAGTTTAGACTCTTGCAAGTTTGTAAGCTTAGATGGAATTACCACTAGATATGACTTGTCTTCTCCCAAGAATTCATATTTAAGGTCAGATAGGAGTGGTTTTAGTTGAGGCTTTGGTGGCTTGACACTTGATGAGAGTGGCTTTGTACCTCTCGGTGAAAGTTTCTCAAATTTGGGTGTCCATGTCTCAACAACATAAGTAGAGAAACTTTGTGGAATTGGGTCATCATCTATTGACTCACATATGATAGGTTCCAACATATATGATTCAGCAAAGGTTTCACAAAAGGTATCATTCACATGTTCGTGAACCAACGACTCAATGGAATTTATTTCTCTTACTTCCTTGTCCTCTCCAGGGTGCTTGGCAATATTGAAAATATTTAGCTCGAGAGTCATATTCCCAAAAGTCAATTTCATGACTCCATTCCTGCAATTGATTAATGCATTTGAGGTTGCTAGGAAGGGTTGACCAAGAATAACAAGAATTTGATTCTCTGAATGCATTGTTGGTTGTATCTAGAACATTGAAATCAACTGGGAAGACAAAGTTGTCCACTTGGACAAGTATATCTTTAATAATACCCCTAGGAATTTTGACACATCTGTCTGCCAACTGGAGTGTGACACAAGCGGGTTTGAGTTCACCCAAACCCAACTATTGGTAAACAGAGAATGGTAGCAAATTGACACTTGCCCCATGATCGAGCAAAGTTTGTTATATTCTAAAGTTTCCAATGACACACGACACGGTTGGACACCAAGGGTCCTTGTATTTGGAGGGATTTTGTGTTTTAGTAAGGCACTAGCTTATTGTGGCCGGAAGGCTCTTTTTTGGACATTTTGGCTTCTCTTGATCGTGCAAAAGCCTTTCAAAAATTTGGCATAGGACAGAACCTGCTTGATTGCATCCAAAAGTGAAAAATTGATCTTTACTGCTTAAAGATCTTATAAATTTTTGGCTGGTTGTTCAAATTCCTTATTATTTTGAGTCTATGAGGAAAAGGAGCAGGAATAGGACATGCAGGGTCTTTTTCCTTTGATGGTTCAGGGTCAACTTCAATCACAGGCTCAGGCTCAACTTCAATCACAGGTTCAGGCTCTACTGGTTTAGGCTTAATTGGTGAGTTGACTAGGATTAACTCAGGTTTTGGCCTTGGAATCAACATGTTTCAGATTGTTTTGTCATTCACCTTACCACTTCTCGATATAATGATGACTTGGGCTTGGTCTTATGGTGTTTACATGATTGAAGGATTTTTCACATGAAATTGAGTTGGGCAGGAAACTTCCCTTTCTCGTGTGTGCTCATGGATTGGGTCAACTTTTGGATGTGATTTTTAAGATCCTTGAAAGATTGAGTGGTCTATGTTTTGAAATCAATAAAAGCCTAAGTGGAACTATTGTTGTAGTTTATATGACTTTGCATGAACTGATTCAGGGTGTCCTCATGGCTCCTCTTTGGGGTCGTTGATATGGTTGATTTGTAGGAGGTCCTTATGGTGGTGGTTGTGAACCTTGTTATTGGTTCATGGGAGTTGATTGTGTGTTCCTCTAACTAAAGTTCGGGTGATTACGGCACCCTGGATTGTATGTCTCAGAATATAGGTTGGAGTAAGGCTTGTTGAAGTTGAAAACTGCATTTGTTTGTTCCAACAAGACTTCTTTGAATACTGGTATGGTAGGACACTCCCCAGTAGGGTGTCTTGTCAAGGCACAAATCCCACACACTTGTTCTGTGGGAGGGTCAACATCAACTTGATGAATCTTTTTCATCTCTAAAGCTTCAAGCTTCTGAGATAGGGTGGACATTTTTGCTCTTAGGTAATCATCCTCTTTCAAGACATACTTACCCCCTTAGGAAGTAGATGGTTTGGCTTCAACAGTGGTAGGAGAGGTTGAGTCCCACATCTGAGAACTATCATATATGGTGTCGAAAAAATTGAATGCCTCCTTCAGACTTTTTCCAATGAACTATCCTTGAGCCATCATTTCGACAAACTAACATAGTCTAGTGGGCAAGGAGTCCTAAAAAAATCCTACTAAAGTCCAATTTTCAAAAGCATGGTGTGGACAGGCTTGGAGAAGATCTTTGAATCTCTCCCAACGTTAGTAAAATGTTTCCCCTTCTTTGATCAAAAAAATTCATGCTTTGCCTTTTGAGGGCATTGGTATGGTGTAAAGGAAATTTTTTCCTTAAAAACTCATTTTGTAATGCCCACCAGTTAGGCATTGAATAAGCTTTCTAAGAGTTTTGTCATTGTTTAGCTTTGTCCTTTAAAGACAAAGGAAAAAGTTTTATCCGGGCCAGTTCAGAATTGTCTTGAAATGTTTCACATACTTCCTCAAAATCTTTTATATGCAAATATGGGTTTTCTTTCTCGAGTCCATGACATTGAGGTAGTAGTTGCATTGTCCTCGTCATCACAGTAAAGAGGGGCTCATTTGCAGGAAACATAAAACAAGAGGGGACACTATTTCTTGTGGGATTTAAGTAATCCCGCAAAGTTTCCTCCTCTCCCACAGGAATTTCTCCTAGTCTCTCATTATTTGCCATACTATTGTCACAAGCGTTGGGTATTGATCTAGTTGAATATGGTTCAGACTGATTCACAAACCCAACAGATTCTACTGGCAAATTTTGAAAGTCATATGATTAACCCTAATTAGTGTGTAAATTAGAATGATCAAGTAATCAATTTTATAAGATAAAATAACTAAACAATATGAATTATAGTTTGGGTGTGAATTAAAGTTTTTAATATTGTATGTTTGAAATTATAGGATTAAATGCAGAAATATCAGAGAATACAGGACTATTTTACAACGCTTGAAGCTACAAATGACTAGAGTGCAATAAAGAAACTTGGATCAATCAGGAGGTGACATATGGACCAAAAAAAACACAACACATGGACCAATGAGGAGACAACATTTAGCACACTCAAAGCTAGACATTTGGACCAATCAAACGACAACATTTGGCGCACTTGGAGAACCACACCTGGCGGACCAAGGAGGCGACATCTAGCACCACTACAAGCCACCACCATTCCAGAAGGTGTTGGTGACCTTCCTAAACCCTCCTTGGCCATGCACCTCCCTCCCCTCTGTAAATAGGGGTTGTTTTCTTCTTTCTTCATTCATTCCACACCAACACCACACTTTATCTCCAAATCACGCCAAGACAAGCTTTTCTTC
>CM042197.1:23363477-23375353 GCA_023539305.1 Ilex asprella | reverse complement strand
GAGCTAATCTTCAACAAAGAATGAGTGAATCCCGTTCCACCCTTCACTGCTTTGGTAAAGTGGAAGAGTTTCTCTCCTCTAAGCAAGAAGGGAGCTCAAATAATGAAACTGCAAGACATAATTAAAAGCATGTATGTAAAAGCATAAATGTAAAGACTAGAAGTAAATAAAGATATAAATGTAAAGACTAAATGTAAATCAAGAACATAAATATAAAGACTAAATATAAATAAAGGAATTACAACTCTTAAGAAAATGTAAATGTAAGCATTAACGGAAAGAAAATGAATGAGAACTTGAACTTTCCCACTCTCTAACAAATAAATAATACTAAGACAATTTAAAGAACTACAAATGAGAAGTGTTGGCTACTAAATGTTGAGTGCCAAATCCTCCTCTTCCTCTTGCTCTACAAACTAAGGGTATATATAGGCAAGGAGAAGGCAGGGGAGGGGGGAAAAGAATAGATCTGGGCGTCAAAGTCAAAGTGAAAAGCCAACTACTCTGCAGGCAATCTGTCAGTACCGTTCGAACGGTAAATGGCGTTTGAACGGTTTCTCTGTCTTTACTCTCTACCGTTCAAACGTCAGATAAAATCAATGCCTGTAGGTTATGTCAGAAGACACGTGGTTCTCTGTAAAAATCCTCCTCTAGGTTCTTGCAGAATCTTGACTGGTATTCCCAATAATTTCAAGTGCGTTCGAACGGTGGTTGTCGTTCGAACGTGGTGCTCAAGTGCCTGGGCCTTCCGACTGCAAGTCTGCAACACGCCATGTCTTTAGTCAGTCTGATCTTGTCTTTGCTCTAGTGGACGTTCGAACGTTCATGACCGTTCAAACGTAGTACTTGAATCTCCAGGGCCTTGGTTCTTGCCTGCAACACAGATTATAATATTGATCTGGTTTCTCATGACCGTTCGAACGGTATTTAACGTTTGAACGTTGCTTCCTAGTTCTAAGCATTTACAATTTTCTCCTTAAAATGCTGTGATTGCCTTCAAATGTACTTTTTGATGCCATTGAACCCTTGTTCACTTTAAAACCTGAAATATCATTACCTAAACTCCACCAAAGCACAATTAGTCCAAAACGGGGCATAAGAATATGCTATATTTGAGTATTAATCAGTTCCCAAAGCCTGGTGGGCTCTTCTCACCTTTTGGGGCTCATCGGGGTATGCACCCTCTACCTTCTTTCTATGGTCCATTTCAAATGGCTGAGCTCTTTCTACGAACTGCATGGTTCATGGAGCTCTTTGTTATTTTTATAAACTGGAGACTTTATCGTAAGCTTCTGGGCTCTTTCTGAGCTGTAGAGCTCTTCCTTTGATTTATAAACTGAGGAGTTTATTGTGAGCTTCTAGGCTATTTCTGAGTTGTAGAGCTCTTTCTTTGATTTATAAACTGAAAAATTTATTGTGAGCTTCTGGGCTCTTTTTTTGATTTATAAACTGAAGAGTTTATCGTGAGCTTCTGGGCTCTTTCTTTGATTTATATACTGAAGAGTTTATCATGAGCTTCTGGGCTATTTCCTTGATTTATAAACTGAAGAGTTTATCGTGAGCTTCTGGGCTCTTTCTGAGCTGTAGAGCTCTTTCGTCGCTTTTATGAGCCAGCAAGCAACTCATCTCGAGTTATGAAGCTCCTAGTTCATTTTATAAGTTGCGGAACTTATCTTAAGCTATAAGGCTCCTTACTCTACTTTATGAGCTGAAGGGCTCATCGTGAGCAATAGAGCTCATCTCTTTTTACAAATCGTTTGGTTTTTTTTAGAGGATCACACTTGTCTGAAAAAATTTACCACTTTATTAGAGACGATCTTATTATAAAGAATACTTACTTGAAAAAACTTCTTGAGATGCTCTGCATTCCAGGAATGAGGTAGGACTTTCCTTTCTTCAGTCTGTAGCTCGAAATTTTCAGGTCTTATCACTCTGAATACAATGAAGGGACCCTCCCAATTTGAATCTAGCTTCCCATGGGAGGGGTTCTTCCTGGCGAGCAGAAGCTTCCTAAGTACCAAATCCCCCACCATAAAATTTCTGTGCTTGACTCTTTTGTTGTAATACCTTGCGATTTTCCTCTGGTAATCCTGGATGCGATGTAGAGCTCTGTCTCTCCTTTTATCCAAGAGATCGAGGTTCAACAGGAGTGACTCATCGTTGTGCTCTGGATCTGTGAGCTTGGTCCTTGGAGATGGTATACCAATTTCTACTGGGGACACTGCTTTTGTTCCATAAGCCAAAGCGAATGGTGTTTGCTGGGTTGCTGACCTTGCAATTGTTCTATAAGCCCATAACACCTCTGGAACTTGTTCCACCCATTTTTCTTTCAGAGCTTCAAGTTTAGTTTTCAGCGCAGCTTTGATGGTCCTCATGGTTACCTCCGCTTGCCCATTGGACTGTGGATGAGCTGGGGCTGAAAAGTAGTTCTTTATTCCTAGCTCAGCGCAGAATCTTCTGAACTTGGGGTTGTCGAATTGTTTCCCATTGTCAGAGACTATTGCCCTGGGGATTCCAAATCTACAAATTATTGACTTCCACGTGAAGTTCTGGACTTTTTGCTCCGTGATCGTAGCCAAAGGTTCCACCTCAGCCCATTTAGTGAAGTAGTCCACTCCAACAATGACGAATATGTACTGTTCCATGCCGATTGGAAGGGGCCCGAGTATGTCCAAACCTCACTGCTGAAAGGGCCAAGGACTAACTACCGAGGTTAGGAGCTCTGACGGGCAATGGGGAAGATTGGCGTTCATTTGACAGACTGCGCATTTCTTGCCTAGCTCCGTGGCATCCTTGAGCATTATGGGCCAATAGTATCTCTGCCTTAATACTTTTCCTACCAAGGCCCATGCTCCAATGTGGTTGCCACAAACTCCCTTATGAATCTCTCTGAGTATGTAATTGGTGTCTTTATTCTCCACATATTTAAGGAGAGGTGTTGAAAAACCTCGCTCGTAAAGGTTTTTCAATAAAATAAAAAACCTGGCTGACCTAGTTCTTAGTTTTGCTGCTTCTTTGGGGTCCTCTAGCAAGATGCCATTCCGAAGGTATCCCAGAATAGGATACATCCAGCTCGGTGAGGTTTGCACAAGGAGTATTTCTTCGTTCTCAAGGTCGCGGAGGGTTTTACTAGATGTTCCACTGGAATTAGTCTCTCCAAACTTTCCTGCGAGACGGTTGCAAGCCTTGCCAAAGAGTCTGGTCTTGAGTTCTCAGATCTGGAAACTTGCTTATTTTAACTTGTATGAATTTCTTGATCAATTCCTGTACCTTTATGAGGTAAAGGATCATCTTCTCTCCTTTAGCTTCATAAGACTCTTCTATTTGCCTCACCATAAGCTGTGAATCACTGCAGATCTCCAGCCGTTCTGCCTCCATCGAGTAAGCTAGATTGAGCCCTGTAATGACAACCTCATATTCTGTCTTGTTGTTTGTGGCTTTAAACCCAAACCTAAGGGCGTATTCGACGTCTACTCCATCTGGTGTGGTCAAAATTAGGCCTGCCCCGCTTCCTTGGGCATTGACTGCACCATCTACTGGAAGTTTCCATATTGGGAGATCAGGTACTAACTATGTGGTCTCTATAGGTGTTCCTGTTGTAAATTCTGCGATGAAATCTGCTAGAATTTGACCTTTTACAACAATTCTTGGTTTATACCTGATGTCAAATTCGCTGAGCTCAATGGCCCACTTTACCAATCTCCCGGAGGATTAAGGCTTATGTAACACCTGCTTTATCGGCTGGTCTGTCGGGACTTCTATTGTATGGGTCTGAAAGTATGGTCTGAGCCTTCTGGCTGTGGTGACCAAGGCTAATATAAGTTTCTCCATATTCGGGCATCTCTCCTCGGCATCTCTGGTTACTGAGCTCTGTCTCTTTCTCTTACGAGTGCTACGCTAGTAGAGAAATATGAGACGACCAAATATAGGGTAAGAACTTCTCCTTCTATGGAACTGATCAGAATTGGGGAGGAACTTAAAAAAACCTTCAGAGACCTAAATGCCTCTTCACATTGGGCATCCCATTCAAAAGCTTTCTTCAGCACTCGAAAGAAAGGCTGACATTTGTCACTAGATCAAGATACGAAACGGCTCAAAGCAGCTATTCTCCTTTTCAGTCGCTGGATTTCCCTTGTGTTTGAGGGTGGCTGCATGTCTAATACTGCCTTTACTTTGTCAGGATTGACTTCTATCCCCTACTATTCACTATGAAGCCTAGAAACTTCCTCGCTGAAACCCCGAAGGTGCATTTGGAAGGGTTAAGCTTCGTCTTGTATTCTTTGAGAACTTGGAAAGATTCCGTCAAATGTTGGATATGGAGCTCGACCTTTAACGACTTCACCAGCATATCATCAATATAGACTTCCATAGTTGTTCCAATTTGCCTTCGGAACATTCTGTTCACCAAGTGCTGGTACGTAGCTCTTGCATGCTTTAAGCCAAAAGGCATAACTTGGTAGCAATACGTTCCTTATTTTGTTACAAATGAGGTCTTTTCTTGGTCACTGGGGTCCATTCTGATATGGTTATATCCCAAAAAAGCATCCATGAAGCTGAGGAACTCGTGCCCATCGGTAGCATCTACTATCAAATCAATCAAAGGCAGAGGAAAGCTATCCTTGGGGCAGGCTCGATTGAGATCAGTGAAGTCTATACACAACCGCCACTTGCCATTGGTTTTCTTAACAAGGACCACATTGGCCAACCAGATAGGGTAATCCACTTCCCTAATGGCCTTGGCTTAGAGAAGCTTGCCGACCTCATGATTGATGGCTTTCTGGAATTCTGGGGCAAAGCTCTTTCGTTTTTGTTTGACGGGCTTGCAGGCAGGGTTTATGCTTAACTTGTGTGTGATAATCGAGGGGTCAATGCCCTCCATGTCCTCTTGTTTCCAAGCGAATACTTCAACATTTTCTTTCAGGAATTGGATGAGAAGGTCTTTAATTTCCCCGCTTAGCTTGGACCCGACGTAGACAAGGTGTTCTGGTTCCTCATCGAGCTGAACAAGCTCCAGCTCTTTCGATGGTGTTGGTCTAGTTTCCAGCTCATCCCTCATCTCGAGCTCGTCCACTTGGATGCTCTCTACCTCTTTCTGCTTCATAGAGGCCATGTAACATTCCATACCATTTTCTATTGGAAACTTCACGATAAGGTGGTATGCCGAAGGGATGACCTTCATCGCATTGAGGGAAGGTCTCCCCAACAGTATATTGTACGCCGAGGGAGCATCAATAACTAGGAACCTTATAGCTGTGGTGGTCTAACAGGGAGGGTCCTCTATGGTGAGTATGAGCTGAATTGACCCTAGGGGTAACACCCTTTCTCCTAAAAATCCCAGCAGATGGGCACTCACTGGCTCCAACTTTTCTCTTCCTATGCCCATTTTGTCAAAAGCAGACGCAAGGAGGAGGTCTTCCGAGCTCCCGTTATTTACCAAGACTCGATGCACTGTTCGGTTGGCCACGACAGCCCTTACTACCAACGGATCATCGTGGGGATGATGGTAGCCCTCCAAATCCGAGTCTAAAAAGGTTATGGTTGTGTCTAACTGTGGTGTTTTAGATGTGGTGCACACCTCTAGCATCTCATCACCTCGGATTCTGCGCAGATGAGCCTTTCTGGCTGCGTTGGATTCTCCTCCTCCTGCAAATCCTCCTGATATCACCCTGATCTCCCCCATGGGTTGCTAATGTTGCACAGGAGCCTGTTGCTGAGGTGGTGGAGATGGAAGAGCCCGATTTTGATTGTCCTAGGCCACAAAGCGACGTAATTGGCCTTGGTGGATCAGAAACTCAATTTCCTTTTTAAGATGAATGCAGTTATCCGTATGATGGCTGTGATCTCTATGGTAATCACAGTACTTTATGAGATATCTCTTTGCTTGGTCTGCCTTCATCCGAGGTGACCATCTCAGAAACTTCTCGTTCTGCACTTCGTACAAGACTTGCGATATAGAAGCAGTGAGAGGGGTTAGCTATCGATGTAGGTACCTCGGCTGCAGCTCTAGTTGTGGGGGCCCTAGATGATCTCTCACATTGTCTCTCTTCTTCAGGGAATGGTCTCTATCTCTTTTAGGAGATCTGTCTCACTCTTTCTCTTTCTTGGGACTCCTTCCCCTCTTATTTTCTTCCTCCCCCCTCTCTTTTCATGATGAAGAACTTCCCATCTTTGAGAGGAGTGCTTCTTCACTATTTATATACTTCTCCGCTTTAGCTAATACCTCGGCCATACTTACCTGAGGGTTCTTTGATATGGTAAACATCAAATCCTTTGATTGCACCACGAGCCCTGCAATAAAGGCGGTAATGGCGAATTTTTTGTCGGGGACATCTACCTTCAAAGATTCTGAATTGAACCTCTGGACATACGATCTGAGGTTCTCGTCTGGTCCCTGCTTTTTGTTTAAAAGATGGTAGCTCGGCTTCCTGTATATTCAAGCTCCTATGAAGTGAGATACAAAGGAGATTGAGAGCTCTTTGAAAGAAGAGATTGAAGCCAGGGGGAGTCTGTTGAACCATGCTAAGGCTGATCCTTTAAGAGTGATGGGGAAGACTCTACACCGCACGGGATCTTGATATCCATGTAGCTCCATTTAATTTTTGTAGGTGTTGAGGTGATCCATAGGGTCTTTGATCCCGTCAAAGGCCTCAATCTGAGGTAGCCTAAATTTTGGAGGGACGGGAAAGTGTAACACCCCGTGGTGAATGGTAACTCTGTTTGCTGCACTAGGGCATCCATCGTGACAGGAGCCTTGCTCCTAACAGCTTCCTTCACGTGGTTGAGCTCTTGCTTAATATCCTCGAAGCGCTGTTCCCAATACTGCTCTCTCCTTTCCTGCTGGTAGGAGAGAAAATCACTCCTTCCCCATCCATCATTCTGGCTTTGTACCTCTTCATTGTAGCCATTCCTAGGAGGTATCTTTGGATCCCTCTCCATGGTCTGGTTGTTTTCTCCTCCTTCGTTGACCTTTCTAAAAGGGTCGAGGTGGTACTGTTCTCTGCGAGGGAGATTACCCGGGCCTTCTTGGGCTGGTCGTGCCTCCTGTGGGCATTTTAAGAGTTTCAATAACTCCTCGTTTTGTTGTAGCAGACGCTGATTGACAAGATGGAGGGCATCCAACTCGTTGTTCATTGGGGAATCCCTTATGATGGGATTAGTTTCTGGATTATCCTCGGCCTGTCCTCCATTGGTGGTCTCATGTTGGTCTTGGTTTGACTTCGGCTCATATTGAGGGTCGAGACCATTAGTTATTGACAGATCAGTGTATTTATAAAACGAGAACAGTCGTTCCTACAGACGGCGAAAAATTGATGGTATAATTTTCGGTGGATGAGCAAAGTCTATGTATCTATCACTAGGGAGAGGTCAGGGCTGCAAGGCTTGTGGAATGGTTTGTGGAGGTGAGAAACTGATTTTTGTATGGAGACTGCAGTATAGAGGAAGTATAGTGGTTCACCAGCTATAGCGCTTGGCTAGTCTACTCTTTAATGGAGGCTCTTGCTCCCTTTTCTTTATTGATAACTTGAGTGATTTACAGAATAGTATTTTTGACTCTAAGGTCTCTTTTTTTGTCCCCCCCACCAATGGAGGCTCTGTCCAGCATATGTAGACTGATTCATCATTCTAAGGAGTCTACACCGAGGTCTTTGCCTTGCATTTGTGGAAATTTTCTTGATTTTCGAGAGAAGATCTTGGTTAGTTGAGAGTTTTATGCCTTGATTCTAGCTTTTCGTTCCAGCTCCCTTTCTTTTGGGGATGATTGTTGTCTATCCAGCTGTCCTCACACCATTCTTGTTACTATCTCGTTCTAATAGAGCTGAACTCTGGTACTCTGAGCTATTTTCTCTTGGCTGACCTCCTGACCTAACTTTGATTTCTGAGCTCATATTACAGAATTACTTTTGGTATCATCAGTAACTAAACAGTCAATGCGAGAGACAGAACTAGAGAATACCTTCTTTGGCTCAGTGCATTCACGAGCGAGGTGACCCTTCTTGTTGTAGTTATAGCAAACCATGTTGGCTTTATTCTTCTTACCAGCTCTTTTACCTCGCTTGTGCTTGTTATAATAAGAATGACCAGCCCCAGTTTGAGAATCAGACCTATTTTCACCGCGCTTGCGCTTGGACCTGAAGGTCTTGCACGAGCCAACTTTAGCCACATAAGAACTACTCTCACCTTTGGTAGCCTCTAAACGCTCAGCCTCAAGCTCAAGGTGACGTGATACATTCTCAAATGTTTTCACATTCTTATTATGCATCATGTTTTATTTCATATGCTCCCATGATGGTGGAAGGGAACAAAGTACAACTTGAACTTGTTGTTCATTGGTCAACACATGGTCAACAACACCTAAATCATGTATCATAGAGGCTATAGTTCTCAAATGTTGTTTCATTGTATGCTCTGGCTTCTTTTGATACAATTCAAACTTCATGGTCAAACCACGAAGCCTAACAAGAGAAGTAATACCAAATTTCTCTTTGAGGGCCTTCCACATGGCGTCCCTTGCATGGTATAGCACACAAGTCAATCCTTATTCTGCCAAGACTGGTAATTCTCTTGTTCTTGGTGGGTCTGAGGTCGCTCAGGCTCTGGCAACACAGAGTCAAGGATATCCAATACTTGTTGCTCATACAAGATAAATTGAATCTTACGGCACAATATGTCATAGTTATCGCTGTTCAATTTTTCGCCCTTAGTTAATTCAACCATTATACTTTTAGTAGTCATTATGATTTAATCTACATGCAGAGACAATGCATGAGATATTAGCACAACACATTCTATAATTTTACTACAGAAATCTAAATTCAAGTATTAACAACTTTTACAAGTCGCGAGATCGAAAGTTCACTAAGTTTTCAATCATCTCCCGCACCACAGGTGATTATTAATAATACTTAATTTAATTAATGTGCAAAATTTCGGTTTCCTAATACCGAACAAAATAAAACTCCCACTAGATCTATTAAATCTAGGCATACAGATCATCTCTTATCTCATATCATGCATGTTTTCACTTTAAAAAAAATATGCAATTTAAATAATAATAGATATGAAATTTTAATTTAGATCATACTAAACAACGAAATAAATACAACTAGCATATCCATCATGCTAATATTACTCTATGCATAATATCAATATCTCATAAAAATCAAATATTTTGTTCAATTTTAGAATTTTAAGCATCTAAAATTGTGATCCCATAAACCATTAGTAAAGAATTAAAATTTGATAGTCATATGTTGTTATCGTTCAGTAACCCAATATTTATAATTCTAATCCAAGGACCATATGCACTAAAAACCAACAATAGACATTCTTTATACATTTTCTACGTCAATGTTTGTACTGTCAAACTAAAATGGGTCTTTATGATGGACCAGAAGCAAAACAAAGGCAATGATCATGATGACCCAAAAAAAATGTCTTGTGTTGGGTACGTCATGGTTGAAGTTAAATTCCAATAAGACACATGAACAAGTAAAACATGTCTTTCTTGTTGAATGGGAGACGGGCCAAAGTTACGATCAACACAGTAAGACGAAAAAAAAAAAAAACTTTGCCTTTCTCGAATTTATCAATTCCATCGCGCATCGACGATAACGTGTTGACAATTTACGGGTTAATTATTTTTTTTCTTTTCACAAAAATAATATTTCTAAACTATTAATAAATGAACCCAAAGGTACAAGAACACCCTAAATGACTCTGATGCCAATGATGGAAATCGTGTATATATTGCAGAAGCATATGATCTAAGACATACCTCGTTTGCTTTAATTTAAAATATCGTTTGAGGATGTTCTACATACTTTAGAATTTGAAAAATTATTTTTTCTTCGATTGCTCGAGCAGTACAATGTTGTTACACAATAGGAATCAACACCGAGTTTCCACAGCACAAAAGCCTTACAAATGTTATGTAGGGAGAGAGAGGGAGAGAGAGAAGAGTGTTTCTAACGTTAGATGAACTATCACAAAAGTGTCTCAACTATTGGATTGCCTTGAGTTTATATAGGGAACCAATGGGTGTTATTAAGAGACGCATTCTATAGAGACATGTCTGTTAATATTTAACAAACATGTATTTTTGGTGAATGATATATTTAGGTAAAGGATACCTCTTCATAAATGATACCTCCAAAAGACATGCCCCTTTGGACATTCTTTAATTTGGGTCATACCACCATGGGCGCACTGCTTCGGGTCCATGACCCATTAATATCTAACAATCCATTATATGATCCGTGAAGTTCAACGTGTGTTTGTCACTTGTAGACAAGTTTTTTGACCATTTTGTCATTCTTAAGATAGCGTTAGAAACCTAATGCAAGAGTTCACAACAAAACTTGAGGCTTAGAATCAAATGAAGAATATCATTGATGTTTCAAATCATTCTATTTTTGTGAGACTTTTCCACATAAGTTCTGATATGCATGAAATGGTGTTTATGTGGAATTATAGAATAACACCAACTGTGCCAACATTTAGAATGTCCATACTAAAGAAAACACACCGTAAAGAGTACTTAGTCCAACCCAGAAACAACATGAGTTTCACATTTATAAATTCAGCGTCTCCTTAAGTTTAAAGTACTTATTGAGTTGAAGAGGCATTTAGATTTTTTTTCAAGAAATGAAATGTTACCATGTGAAAATTTTCCAAGCAATTCAAGGGTAGGCTCACTTATGACACCTCAATGTCATACCATCCCTCCTAGACAATCTAGAAAGAGTATCTCATCATCATTTAGCTAATAAAATAGCATAAATTTAGACAACTCAAAAAGCGTTCATGCTTGACCCTGACCATTATCATGCATATTTTCTCATGATATTGCATAGTATACATAAATTAAAAGGCATGGGCAACTTGTATGATCTAAAATTAAAATGACATGAGATAATATAGTTACAATGATTTTTTTCTAAATGAACAAAATGGTTAAATTGTAGAGGATCATGTAGCTTTATCCGACCTTGTTAATAAAGTACAGGATGGTAACCCTGTTAGTAAATTTAACCAAAAAACTTTATACGTACGACATCATGTTCCTTAGCTAAAGTTTCGTATGCTCGTTTTTTTTATCTTAATGTTTCTTTACTAAATAGATTGTGCTAAAATAAAGCATAAAATAATGCTTGAAGTAGCTTATAAGTTAAATAATAACAAAAGTAAAATTTGCAATATCACAATAACAGTGTCAATTACGGCAAGCGTCACTTTTACAAACCAATCTTGACACGATCTTATGGATAGATATAAGTTACTTGATACCAAAAAGTTGATTTCTTGAATTGGAAAATTTTCTTCTTCTAATCACGAAAATGAAAATAATAAATTTTTTTTTCTTCTTTTAATCATGAAAATGAAAAAAATGTTGAGTTGTTTCACTTTTGGTTGCATTCCTAATCATCAATAGTGATAGTGAAGTAACTTAGCTACTACTTTGTATAAATATTGACTTGAAATCACAATTAATGGATGCATAAGAGTTAATTTGTTGAATCTTTGAATCATTTCTCAAAAGTATACTAACGGATATACAACTAAGTTCTAAAGCATTTTTAATATCAATAGACATAACTTAGAACATTAACATGAAATTCACCTTCAGAAATATAATTATAGGCTTTTAGTTAATTTAACCCTTGTAGGATTATCACTGGAAATTACCTCACTAGTGCATCTGCCCATCAATCAATCTTTATAAATGAGTAGATGAGTCTTCTGAATTAGAAGCATGCATAAAAGCCAATGGATCTAGTGTGCACTATATATATATATATATATATATATATATAAACAAACAAACAAGCTAACTGAAGTAATCAACATATACCTAACATACAACACTCTTTGAATTG
>CM042197.1:23338573-23363377 GCA_023539305.1 Ilex asprella | reverse complement strand
CTTGAAAATGCTGAATAATGTTGTGTATATGGAGTGTGTGAGCCTTTCATTTTCGTGCAAGGTGGTCCCCCCAAGGTGTGTGCAGGCCTCCCATCAATGGGAGGTGAGATGATGGCCCTTGACAGGCTAAGGAAGTGCTAGCCTGCAACCCCATGTGCAGCCCATTCCTCTCCCTTGCTTCATTAATGTCAAGCATTCCAAGTCTTCCAAATGTGTAAGAGAGGCGTGCTCTTGTGTCAGGAAATATTGGGGGGCAAGTGGGAGAAGTGTAGGTGGGACCCCCAAGCCTCAAAGTTGAGTTACATGCTGTTTTTCGGCCAGAAGGTTCGTGGTACCGGTACCGAGTACCGGTACTGTTTTTTTACACTGGACCACTTTCAGTATAAATGGCATAACTCTTGATCTAACCGTTGGATTGAGCTGAAATTGTGACACAATAAAGAAGACATCCAGATCTACAACTTTTATGTTTTGAAATTTTTCATATTCTGAGTGGATCATGGTCAAAATAGAGGAGAACCGAGGAATTTCTTCCCAGTGATGTGGCAATTAGTGCCTTTGTTCCAAAACACCAATGCCTCCTTGATTTCTTCACTTTTAAGCCTCCAATTCTTCATTTATTGTGTCCATGCCATTACCACACATCCAACATAGTTGCAAGGTCTTAAAATCCAACATTTAAACTATCAAAACATGCAACATCGAGAATTCAACATTATTCATAAAATAGGCTAACACTAAGTAATTAAATGCAAAAGTTGAGTTATAATGAATGTAATGAGGCCATAAAATGTACAATATTATGTGCTCATCAGTAAGGCAAAAAGAGCATCTGTTCCATTTCAATTAATACACTCAAATATATGTGGCCTATAAATGTGAAGGCAAGACATGATACATCCTATTTTATCACTTTTACAGATGACTTTACGCGCTTCGGTCATGTCTATTTGATTTCTCACAAATCCGAAGTACTGGATTGCTTCAAACGTTACATTAAAGAGGTTGAGAATCAACGAGACAATAACATTAAGGTTCTTGGAATCGATCGAGGTCACGAGTATCTATCTGAACAGTTGAGAGAGTTATGTGAAGAAAAAGGAATAATCAGGAAATTGACAATACTTGGCACTCTGCAAAAAAATGGTGTAGCAGAGAGACTAAATCGCACCTTGCTTGATATAGTTAGGTCTATGATGGCACAGGCTCATCTTCTAATTTCATATTGGGGAGATGCTTTATAGACTGCTGCTTATTTCCTTAACCGAGTACCTTCTAAATCAGTTCCTTTTACCCCATATGAGTTATGGACAGGTGATTAGTACTTAAAATTAGCATATTACTATGCATTGTTAAGACTAATTTCACTTTAATGAAATTCAAGTGATGATATTTCAGGTCTTAAAGTGAACAAGGGTTCAAAGTCAACAAATATCACACCAGGATGCAACACCAACTGAATAAGGACCAAGGCAATGACGTTCAAATGCAAACTCACGTTTGAACCTCTAACTGAACTAAGCCAAAACTAGAGTACTGAGACAGAGTGTGTTGCAGACAAACACCAAGGCCCTGAGAAACTTGAGTACTACGTTCGAAAGCCAACTAACGTTGGAACGTCCATTGGAGCACTGACACGACTAAACTGAAGACATGGCGTATTGCAGCAAATAAAGAAGTGCACTTAAGTACCACGTTCGAACATCCACTAAAGACTTGGGTAATGAGTGCAAAACGTAAAGCTCTGCATGGATTATGGAAGGAGGTTTCCACAGAGGACCATATGTCACTTGAGTGAAATGGTCAAACGCTATTTGCCATTCGAAAGCCAGACAACGTTCAAACATCCACACTAGAAAAAAAAAAGGATAACGTTTAAACGTCCCCCACAGACTGTCTGCAGAGTAGTTGGTGAACTTAGGCAGCAAACATTATTCACCTTCTTTTATCTTCCCCCCCTCCTTTTCCCTTTAAATACTCCCATGCTGGGAGCTTGTAAAGAGGAGCTTTTTCTCTAGAAAAACTTGTAGTTCTTTTCTCTTATGACAGTAATGATTAGCACAAAATATTGCATGATTCAATGTGCTAATCATTGATTAATTGAGTAAAATTTGTGATTAAAGGATTAGAATGAGGCTCAATGTGTTCTTAACTATGGAAGTTGATGTTTGCAGGTAAAAGGTGTGCAAAATAGATTTCCTAAGCTCCCCCAACTCAGTTGATTGGATTGAGGATGTAAAAGTTAGCATGGAGATAGCTCAGGAAAGGAGAAGAACAGAAAATCAGAAAACCAGTTAAATCGTACTGGTATGCATACCGGTACACTGATGCTACTGGTATAAACTGTACCGGTACGCATACCGGTACGCTAAACCTACTTGAGTTCACCGTACCAGCACGCATACCGGTACGCTCCGCCTGACAGACCAAAAATTTTGTAGATCTTCTCCAGCTGCTTTGTGGACCCCACCATACTTCATCATGCCTCTCCCCTGACACACCCACAATACTATTCACCTTGTTAACACTATGGATTGGATGTTGGTAGCTTGGCTCATCAATGAAGAAAGAGAGAGAAGAAGAAGCTGGGTGTGTAGACAAGCTCTGCACACCCCTGTCCAACCCATGTCCCTGTAACCCTTGGATGGAAGAGACACCCTAGGCTACCCCAGAGCTGGGGGGCATGTTTTTGCTAAGAAGATGGGCTGGATTATATGTATCATTTTGTATCACTTTGTAAAAAGAGAGGATTGTATGGAATATAGAGAAAGAAGCTCCAAGCGTAGAGATGATGAATAGTGTATTCTAGAGAGAGAAAGTTCAGATTTTAGCATTTCTTCTACTGCATTTGTTTTGTAATCTTGAGTAAGGATCTTAGTAGTTCATTGAATGCCATTAATGTTGTTTTCCCTTCATGTTTGGTTAGTTGAATGCTCATTTAATATTTTTTCCATTAATGCTTTAAGTTCTTCATTTTCCATAGATAAGAATTAGTTTATCATCTCTTTCATTCATAGCTTGTAAGTTATTGTATTTTGTTATTCTAGAATTCCATTTCATTGCAATGCACCTTCATTTCGTCATTGTTTACATTTCAAATATGACTAGCTAATTCATTAGTTGGCATGACCAAGGGGAACCTCTACTTAGGCATATGACTTCAACTCATTTCTATTCCTCCCTTCAAAGACCAATGGTTCGATTTAACCGGGTTGAAGGTGGATGATTCGTTGAGTCTTTGATAAACCGTAGGCCTAGTCACGGTTTATGCTTAGATACTCACCGGCCTCATTTTCGGCTTTCCGGAAATCATTCGTTCATTTATGCTTGATCGGAGGATGTGTTTGAGTTGAAGCTTGTATACCTAGTAGAGTGACCTCTTGGAAATGCCAACACTTGTTTTCTTATTAGCACACACTTTACAAACCAAACACAAACTAACTCTCAAGATAAAAGATTTTACATTTCCGTTTTTACCAAATCACTTCAGTCTTGATCCACTTCCTTCCCTGTGGATACGACCTTGGAATACTCTTCCAAGTTACTCACAACACATGAAAGTCTCCTTGCGATTGCGGAGCATTTTTGTGCGCACACATCCCACATTTACATCTTCCCATTTCCCTTTCCTCATTGCCCTTTCTTTTGACACTATCCCTAGGGGAAGAAATCCTTCTTCCCCGTCCATACATTGCATCATTTGAGGGGTAGTAATTAGGGGTTAGTGAGGTTAGGTATACCCAATCAATCAAGTAAGGAACTACAGTTTGAAAGGAGGCTTAGACTCCCACTCATTTAACTAGATTCATTTGCTTGTATTAAGAGTTTTAGTTTCTCTATTTACTTGGAGTCTTTATATACATGCTATCACAACCATGATGGGGGCTTTGACTCCCCTTGTAGTTGTTTAGTTAATCTTTTATCTACTTGTTGTAGCAACCATGTTGGAGGCTTAGACTCCCCTTGTAGTTGTACTTGCTTTTATATATCAAGAGAGATAGTCCATCTTTTGGTTGTGGTGGAAACCCTCCAAAAGTGACTAGCTTTCTTCTATTTTTATTGTTTGTCTTTCACTTCCATATCTAGAGCTTCTTTCTTTCTTAGAGGAGTGAAACTCTTCCACTTTTCGAGAGCTTTGCCAAAGCTGTGAATTGTGGAACGTGATTCACTCTTTCTTCGTTAAAGATTGGCTCCTTATTTGTTATTCTTTTATTTTGTAAGTTCTCCACTTGGAGGGATGAGAATCACTCACTTTTCTAGTTTTACCAAAGCCATGAAGAGTGAGTAGTTTCTCATTCACTCTTTAGTAAGATGTGAAGGACATGTATAAATTATCTAGAAGTTATATTTGTATTTTGTTATAATGTTTAATGTTTATATCTCCTTGTTTATTGGATGATTGATTGCATCTAGCAAAGCTAAGGTACTTTGTATAATCGTGGTTATTTCTATGACACAGATGACTCTTGCATAGAAATATCTTTCGTTTCAAGGTAAGTACCTCGGCTAGATCCTCATGACTACCCTTCAATCCTCCCCTTTATCGTACTTCATTTAAAGAATGGAATATTAACGCCATGATTAGATGCCTTATAGAAACACTTGCTTGTTTGAAGACGGGTTGGGTCTCGACACAGGTAATTCTTGTAAAATTTTAGAAAGGCATCGGAATCATGTGTTTAATTCTCACAGTCCATCTTTATCTTTCGATTAACTTACCTTTGACATGGGAGTTAATTGAGTTATCAAGCATAAATATAATAAACCGGATGATTAACTACATGTCCAGATCCTCGAACTGAAGAGTGACTTTCTTTTTAATTTGAACATATCTTATATTTTTGTCTAGAAAACTATCTTGGAAAGAATCTTATATTCTGTTCAGGAAATCCCCATCCATCACACAAACTTCAAATCACAAGGATCACAATTATTTAGTCTCTCCTACTGCTTACTTTGAAATACTAACAATAGTTCCCTGTGGATTCGACTCCGGACTCAAACCGGATTATTACTACAACTTGACCACATGCACTTGGGTGTATACACTTCGAATCAAGCCAACAGGCACAAAACCTGACTTAAATAATTTACGGTCATGGGGTTCAGCGACTTATGTACACAAAACTTCTCATAAATATGGGAAGTTAGGTCCTACAGAGAAGAAGTGTATCTTCATTCGCTATTCTCATAACTCAAAGGGCTATGTGTTTATAGGTGAACAACTTGATGGAAGGGCAACTAAAATTAAGTCAAGAGATGCAATTTTCCTTGAAGAGAATTTTCCTAGCAAAGGAGATGTGTCTAAAAGAATAGAACTCTATGAGTTAGATGATCCCCAAAGAGATATACCCACTAACTAAGTAGAGATCGAGAAAATAGTTTCATCACCTCCTACGGACAGTGGGAGCGATATACTCAACGGTGGATCAGTTCCAATGGATATAGATATAGACAACACAGAGTTACGTAGAAGCAAGCGTGGAACCATCCCTCGACGTCGTTTTCAGATTAAAAGGGAAGCTTTCATGGTTGCACCACATGATGATGTCGAACCTAAAAGTATTAAAGAGACTCTATCATCACCTGCTAGTAATTAGTGGATAGCTTCAATAAATGAGGAGATGGAGTCAATGAAGACTAATCAAGTCTAGGACTTGGTTGACTTTTCGCCTGGGAGCAAGGCCATTTGGAAAAAATGTGTTCTCAAAATTAAGCGCAAGGTGGATGGGTCCATAGAAAGGTATAAGGGTCACCTAGTGGCAAAATTTTACACCCAGATAGAGGATGTGGACTACGAGAAAACTTTTTCTCTAGTAGTAAGGTTTGCGTCGATTCGCATGATTCTAGCTATTGTCACACATTTAGATTTAGAACTATATCAAATGGACATTAAAACTGCATTTCTTAATGGAGAACTGGACGAGGAGATCTACATGGATCAACCTTAGAACTTCGTGGTTGTGGTTCAGGAGAACAAAGTTTGTATACTCCAACGATCCATTTATAGCCTAAGGTAGTCATCCAGATAGTGTTATCTAAGATTTCATTGAGCTCTCACTTTCTAATGAGTTTACGATGATTGATGAAGACCATTGTGTGTATGTTAAACGGTCTAAAGATAGCTTTTTGATTCTATCTTTGTGTGTTGACGATATTTTATTAGCTGGAAATAATAAGGAGATGATTATCACTACTCAAAATTGGTTGTCCTCAACATTTGAGATAAAAGATTTGGGTGAAGTAAGTTATGTGCTTGGATTTAAGATCTCAAGGGATTGTTCTAAGAAACTTCTTAGTTTGTCTCAAGAGACTTACATTAAGAAGGTACTTGAACGACTCCAGATGCAAAACTGCAAACCCATAGACACTCCCATTGCAAAAGACCATAGCCTAAGCCTAAAGATGTACCCTAAATCTTCTGAGGAAAAGGAAAGGATGACTCGTGTTCCCTATGCCAATGTTGTAGGTAGCTTAAATTATACTATGATGTGTACCCGTCCCGATATTTGCTATGCGATTGGCCTACTTAGTCGGTTTCAGTCAAATCCTAGAATTGCTCATTGGAAGGCAGTCAAAAGGATATTACGATATCTCAAGGGGACTTTAGATTATATGTTATGCTACCAGTCTCCAGATTTACAGATGGTTGGTTATAGTGATGTTGATTGGGGTGGTGATATAGATGAACGCAAATCCATATCAAGATATGCTTTCTTACTTAATGGTGGGGCCGTTACATAGAGTAGTAAAAAACAATCATGCATATCATTATCCACCATGGAAGCAGAATACGTGGCTTGTTCGGCTACTGTATAAGAAGTTGTTTGGTTAAGAAGGTTCTTTCAACGTTTAGGAGTTGTCACAAATATCTTGGGTCCAGTGACGATTCATTGTGATAGCATGGCTACATTAGTTTATGCTAAGGATCCTAAGTATCATGGAAGAACCAAACTCATAGATCTAATATATCATTACATTAGAGACATGATTGCACAAAAAGAAGTAATGTCTATAACTCAGATGGTTGCAAACCCCCTAACTAAGCCTATAGCTTGAGATGTATATATGGCTCATGCTAGAACTCTAGGACTACGTAGGTATTGATTATGTGCTAGAGATTGTACGGATCATGCAATCATTAGTATTAACATTTTTTGGGATATTAATACATGGTTTTAATTGCAATTAAATGTTATATTGCTTGATTACCTTGATATTTGAGAAAGCACACACATTAAGTATGTTAGCAGGCATGACTAGCTCACTCACACGAGCAATCGCCTTTGACGCTTGATATGGCGAGCAAAGATGAGATATTCTAGCATATAGTATCGTTCTGTTTTATATACAAAATGAGATCTAACATTTGAAGATCGATAATGGACACAACTCCATGTCCATTATGCTTGTGTTTGTTGATTAGTCAGATGCGAAATCTTAATTTGACGTGTTTAGAGGGGGAGCAAATAGAGAACTCGGGTTAGACGCTTGTAGAGTTTCTAGACTAAGATTTGTACAGTGTTTGAGTATGACATACGCTCTCATTAGGATCGATACACTCCATCGTAGCATGTATTTCATACTACATGTGCTTGGCGACAATTAAGAAGGTGAAGGAATGGATCCCTGTTTCCTCAATGTGTGAACCCTCCGAGTCATTTTTATTTGACTAGGTTATTTTGTTTAACCAAACATTCTATGTACTCTCTAACTTTTGACTATGTCATAAAGTGAAAGAATTAATGCTCAGCTACTTTGGCATGTTACTTAAGGTCATGAGTGATTCGACCTTCCGGGACATTGCTGGGAAAGCGGTTAATTTTGAACTAAGTAACATGAGGGCAAAAGGAAGACCATTTGGAACATCCCGCGATATATTCACTGTCAACAACTTTGGGCGCTAGTTTAGATAGTGACAAAGTGTGAATGTATAGGTGAATGCTTCCAGGGGTAAGCATGCTCTTATATTGAGAGGAGTTAGAGATGCTTGAACCGGTATATCTGAATGGGTCTAGAGTACTTGAGATACCATTTTTTTTTTCATTTTTTCGGGGTTGATGTCTCTATACTGGCTCTGTAGAGTTTCTAGTCTAGAGCTCCCAAATTGCAGGTGTGCTCAGCGGTCGCACGACCCATTAACCTGTATGAATTGATGTTGATATATATAATAGATTGAGACAGATAATAATGTCGTACCCACCATGTGCGAGTGGGAGATGTTAGATATTGGTGGGTCATGGACCCAAACTAGGGTGCCCATGGTGGGTTGACCCAAATTAAAGAATGCCCAAAGGGGCATGTTTTTTGGAGGTATTATTTACAAAGAGATATCCTTTACCAATATGGGGGTGTGATTAATCTTAATTAATGCATGATTTAATTAAGTTAATAGGTCAATTGTGTTAGTTAAACAAAGTTAAACTAATCAAAATTGACCTATTAAGGTTAGTGTGTGAATTAGGGATAATACATTAATTGTTGTTCTTTTCAAGGTTTTATGCGTCAAAGCTACAAACTACCGGGAAGCCAAGACTACAAATTCTAAGATGATATTTATTAAAGCTCTAAACAAAAAGAAATTAAAGTAATCCAAATGTTATCTTTTGGAAGCTTGTGAAATGACAACTTTTGGAAGCTTGTGAATGACAACTTTTGGAAGATTGTGAATGTCATCCCTTGGGCTTGTGAATGGTATTTTTGGGGTTTGTAAAGGCTTTGCCTATACATACCACCCCTTTGTGGCTTGTAGAGAAATAAGTTTTTTGAGAGAAATAAGTTTTTGTTAGATAAAAGTTTTTGCTAGAGTTCTTGGTTGTGGAAATCCCTCCAAGTTGTTATTGCTTTTTTTGTATTGTTACTTTCTTTTATGATATTATCATCTCTTGGTTGTGGAATACCCACCAAGTAGTATTGCTTTCTTTTATTGTATTATTATCTCTTGGTTGTGGAATACTCGCCAAGTAATATTGCTTTCTTTTAATTTAAGTCTTGTTTTATTTTACTTCAATTGTTGGAGCTTCTTTCTTCCCTTAGAGGAGTGAAACTCTTCCACTTTTCTAGAGCGTTACCGAAGCCGTGAAGGGTGGAACGTGATTCACTCATTCTTTGTCGAAGATCGTTTATGTTGATGCATTTTGGTTATTGCTTTCTTTTATTGTGTTATTATCTCTTGGTTGTAGAATACCCGCCAATTAATTATTGCTTTCTTTTAATTTAAGTCTTGTTTTATTTTAATTCCATTGTTGGAGCTTCTTTCTTCCCTTAGAGGAGTGAAACTCTTCCACTTTTCTAGAGCTTTTCCGAAGCCGTGAAGGGTGGAACGTGATTCACTCATTCTTTGTCGAAGATTGGTTATATTGATGCAATTCGTTTATGTTTAGTTCTAACCTTTATTTATTCATAATGTCTTCTTATTTAATTATTGAATTTACTTTAACCATGAGTAGCTAAGTTTTTAGTTGGCTAATCCAAGGGAGACCTCCTCTTGGGTATATCATTTCAACTCATTGTCTTTTCCTCCTTTCAGTGTACGATGGTTTGGTTTGACTGGGTTGAGAGTGGATGTGATTGTGAGTCCTTGATATCCCGTAGGCCTGGTCACGGGTTATGTTTGGATCCTCATCATCTTGTCCCTAGCTTCTCACGAATCAATTGTTCATCTATACACCATTAGAGGAAGGTTTCGAGTTGAATTAAGATTCCCATTGATTTTCAAAAAAAAAATGATTTTACATTTTTCTTTAATAAAAATCACCTTCATGATGGTTCACTTCCTTCCCTGAGGAGACGACCTTGGAATACTTTTCCAAGTAAAACACGACTCACGAAAGTCTCCTTTCGATTGGGGAGCACTTTTGTTCACACACACACACATTTCATTCATCCCATTTCATTTTTTTCTTGCCCTTTCTTTTGACATCGTCCCAAGGGAGAGTGACACTCCCCCTCACACATACGTCATACATACATCAAAGGAGATGTTAGTAAGTTAGGAATTGTAAGGAAAATACTCAATCAATCATTCACCCAAAATACATGTCTGTTAAATATTAACAGACATGTCCCTATAAAATGTGTCTCTTAATGACACTCATTGGTTGCCTATATAAACCCTAGGCAATCCAATAGTTAAGACATTTTTCTGATAATTAATCTAACGTTAAAAACTCTCTTCTCTCTCTCTACATAACATTTGTAAGGCTTTTGTACTGTGAAAATTTGGTGTTTATTGCTATTGTGTAACAACACTGTACTGCTCGGGCAATCGAAGAAAAGACAATTTTTCAAATTCTAAAGTACATGAAGCATCCTCAAACGGTATTTTGAATTAAAGCGAATAAGGTATGTCTTTGATCCTATGCTTTTGCAATATATATATGATTTCCAACATGGATAATACTTCATGATCTTTATAGTAGTAATATATAATATTTGATATTCAAAATAGTCTACTTGCAACGCACATATACACGAGCTAGTTAAAAGAAACGGAAAATTGAGCTTCCAGTTCCATAGGTCTATCATACAAACAATATCACCATTTATATAAGACCTATCACAATTTCGAAGCATCACAAAATTTCGAAGCATCACCACCATTTCAGTCCTTTACAAAAATCTAAATCAAACGAGCTTGATAAAACAATATATAACTACTTCAAAAGTACAAAGAAGCAAGGCCTCTACCAATACAAAAACCTAGTAGGCTGCTCCTTTTTCTTCATATATCAATCCCTTTCCAACTCCTTTATGTATCTGTCCCCTACCCAACAAAGAAAAAATTGTTTGTCTCATTACTCATTGCAGAGCGAAGAAGTGCGGAATTGTCTCCATCTGTTCTATACATGATCTCTGGCTAGAAACTTAATGAGACATATTAAAATGAAAGAATATGTGAAGTTATTGGACACAGCGGCAGCAGACGAAGTGGAGGGAGTGATAGGTCCAGCACCATAAACTGTTGACCCACTGGAATTGGTTGTGTTCAAAATGGATGAGCTTGTGCTGCAATTCCAATCAACGATGAGGATTTTTTCACTAAATTGACGATATGTACCCAAAATTTTGAGAGTATTGAGCTAGATAAGGTGGCGAAGGTTTACCTGGTTGATGGATATTGACATGTATCATGACCTGCACAGAGAGAAAATATGAGTAGAAAAGAAATCTTGCAAGTAGTTTTAGAGTAACATCATTAACTTTACAGCCAAAATAGTTGAAGTGATAAAAGATTCCACAGACTGGGGAGTTTATTGAAGCAATTCCAAAGAAGAGAGCAATGCTTTTTCTACAAATTGTTGTGGGTATCTGATGGCACAAAATCGGAAAGGTGTAAAAAAAAGCAGTGATACATGTTAGAAAACCAAGATAATTAGGCAAGATACATCAAGGGTGCTTTGTTCAAGATAGTACTTCCCAGTATAATTCAATTGAACTACTGAAAATTCTATCCCAAAATACAATGTATGATTTTGAGATTTTGTAAGACGGGACTTTATTAGAAGGCTTTTAATCAGAAATCAGCCCGAATACAAAATCAGAAATTGGAAGTATTGAAGAAAACTTGACAGAATCAGAGCTAGAAGAAGTAGTTTACTTGGGTCAGTGCTGGTGGTAACAGCAGTCCCACCAAAAAAACAACTTCTAGGAACCGGGTTCTTCTGATAGTAACTGTTAAACGCGTAAGAAGCATGGTCGCGAATTGTGTTAGGGTTGTAGCAGCTGCCACCAGCCTGAATTGCTGAACAATCCGCACCACCATAGCCACAAGCATAGTCTAAAGCAACCTGTAATTCTATTTGCGATGCAGACTGGCTTGCAACGCACCAGCTTCCACTTGACGATATGGGGGACGTTGTCGTGGACGGAGTCATGACTGGAGTCATTGGATTCACGGTGGTTGGCGAATCGGGGTTTGAATCTGCAGGGTTTAGTACTGAAGGAGTTGCGATAGGAGTTGTGGGATTAATTGTTGGAACAGTTGTTATTGGAGTTGTAATGTCCATTTGCCTTGTGGAAATGGAGATGGATAGTAGATGTCTAGCGCTACGGGATTCTTGTCCCTTGTGTCCAAACGCTTCTGTATATGTAACAATTGAACCTGAGACTAAAATCAGAATTAACAAAAGAAATACGTTCGGTTACTTCTGCTTTTAAAACTTGATGGAACATAGGGGAAAAGACTGCAAATTCTAAACCCCAAAAACAGATCATGAGCAATCATTTAAGTGTGGCCATCGAACATTCGATTACATATTTGGGGGTAAAAAATGGAGAGAATAAACATCAGCATTCAGCACTCGGGACAGAAAAATTATGAAGCCAGAGAAATATTCAGATTTGAAAGATTAAAAATATTGGTAAAGGTACTAAGATAAGTATAAATTGACAAAAATTGAACGAAAAAGAAAGAGCCAATACACTCATTAAGAATTTGAAACAGTACAAAGCAGGACTTTACGAATGCTAGTGATAGAAATTAAACAGGTTTAAGCCAGGATAGAACTAGGTTAATAATGATTAAAGAAAAGATAAGAAAACGTTAAATTAAAATGAAATAATCATTCAAAATTTGAAGGCCCAAAGACATGATTTGTTTTTGAATGCATAGCGTCTTTAAAACGGCAATCCCCTTACGATAGAATTGAGATTCACTTAGAAATGTAATTGGAACTAAAATTCAAGCATGCGAGTCAACAAATTTGAAATTCAATAAACAACATTTATACCAACAAGAGCGATGATTCGTGAGGAAATTCCCAAAAGAAATGGTACATAATCATGTTTTAATTTTTAAGTATTAATGGAATTGGAAAATGAGGAATGCAAAAGCATACGCTGCCAAGTAACTAAAGAAGAAAGAATAAAGGAAGAAAGCACTTTGGATTCATGCAACAGAGAATTAGATACCCATCAGGAAAGAAAGTCAATGAAACAAATTTTAAAAAAAAATGGAAATAATTCATAGCAGAGAAGAACCAGCAAGTTACCTGAACACAGAACAAGACCCAATTGGATGAATACGAGACAATGAACAATCCTTGTACTCATTTCTACTAAGTTTATAACCTCCTCCTCCTCCTCCTCTTACTGCTTCTTTAGTGTGGTTTTCGAATCAAAAATTGCTTGTTAGCTTCGATTGAAACAAAGAAAAACAAGCCAAGCTATGTTAACCCCACGGGACATGATGAGTGATGAAAAAGAAGGGTTATTATACCCTTTCTGTACCATGTTATACATATATATATATGAGAGAGAGAGAGAGGGAGAGAAGCAGCGAGAGCCAGTTTTAAGAAAAGGAGACTTGAAGGGTGTAGGAGGCACAATAAAAAGAAGTTGCAAAAAGGTGGGAAGAGGTGCAAGGGAGGAGAAAAAGAAGGAAAAAAGTGGAAATAGTTTAGAATTTGTGTGTAGTCTTTGTTGAGGAAGTGATCCTAGTAATGATGAATGATCATGATGCCATGTGTAATCGCTCTCTCGTGTTTCAATTTTTACTATTTCATAGAATTAAATTTAGAGTGGTGATGTGCAAATCAAATGCTTCCTAAATTTTGGGGTTAATAGAAATGTATTAATGTTATCATTTTGTCAAAATTTAACAATTCATCTACGTAAAGACAAAAGTGATACGAATTAAATATATTTTAGATATTAAATTAATAAAATTGATATAATGAGTAATAAATTGACAAAAAATAAAATTCATATTTTAGGGACAAAAAATATTATTAACCCTAAATTTTGTTTGTCAAATAAATATGGGTATAACTTTCTTTTTTTGTTCAACAATCAGGAATGTTCAAGTCAATTTATGCATGTCTCAATTAATCCCTCCTAATCTGCTTGGATTATATGGGTAAAACTTTCCAACGTACCATAATCTACACCAATTTAGTAAGGTAAATTTTGATAAGAAGTTTACAAAGACTAACATTATTCCTAAATTTGTAAGCATCCATATCAGTCAATGGTGGGGAAGCAGAGTGATGCAGAGTTATTGACTTAGCGTGATGTTTTCTTTTGATCTCACTAGTTGGTGCACACGTGCGTTGCACGTGGACCATTTTTAAATTAAAATGTTCAACTTCATAAAGACAGATAGCAATCTTTTTTGTAAGACCAGTTGATGGTGAAGAGAATGATTGAAATACAATTACTTAAATTGTCATAGAATATGCTATAGTCAAAATAAAAGAAACAATTAACAAAGTCGAAGAAAAATAACTATTTTTCCTTTGAAAATATAGAGATAACTCTTAATATTTTGTATGTTGACAATATTATTTAAACCAATAATAAACTACTACACAAACACAACTAATAAACCTCACCCAAAGAAAAATTAGCACATCCAATATAAATATACATATGTGGGGTGCAAGTGGATCTCTCTTTGCTTCCTTAGGAGGATTTCCAATATGTGATTATTCTTTATGAACCAGACAAGGGTACAAGAAACCAAGGCAATGCATCTCCTCATTCACCCAAATTATATTACTGGTTTTGAGAAGAAGATAAAAGCTTCTATTGACTTATAGATAATTAGATGGCATAGTGATCCCTAGTTTATGTTCTCCTGCACCACAATCTCAACAATCTATGAGTAAATCGTGCGACTATACAAAGGCCTGATAGTTCAAAAATAATGAAAATAGCATAATAAAAACAAAAAGTTGTTAATAAATCTATGATTGTTGAAGTAGCACCCAACTGGATGTGTGTGTATGTGTGTGTGTGTGCGAGAGAGAGAGAGGGAAAAGTGTATAAAATGGGACGATTTCTTAGCATCCAAATTATTTTTGTGGGTCTATATTTATCATAAGTAAAAATTGTTTTAGGTTGTATTGGGATTGAAAAAAACTGCAAACAAATATGATTTTTCTCTGCATAGAGAACATAACAAAATTAATCAATACTCACGACCATGATAAGTTCACCACGATCCTATAAAAATCAATTTTTCACATTGTTATCGCTCAAGCTGGATGGAAAAATGACTTTGCATTATACTAAAGTTCTTACCCTTATAAATCCATGAAAACTTCACACAAATATTGAAACTAATTGAGAGTGAATTGAAATAACAAGCAACCTTACCCACAAATATATGTTCTAATTCACACCTCACAAAAACAATAGCAGAACAAAGACACAACTCATATTGTATACAATCAACAAAAGCCAATATTTCTAAGCAAAGATGCTCAAATCATGTCCAGAAGAAAATTTGAGTTATCATACCCAATTAAGAACCATAATTACAACAACACAGAAAAGTATTATAATTTTACCTAAAATAAGATCTAGAGGTGTCACAAAAGTCTTTGCGGAATGATCAAGAACTGCAGAAGTTGCCTTCATCACAGAAGAGTGGTCAGACTTTGATCATGCACCAATGAAAATATATTGGCAATCCATCGATGCAAATTCAAAAAAAAAAATCAACCTCGGAGAAAAGCTAATGGCTCAAACTTCGAAACCAAATGAACAAAAATCCATACCTAATGGATTATTTAACTCGTTGGGGTTATGGATAAGAAGATCGTCCTTCAGATTTTCATAACGGTGCATCTGGAGAAACAGAGCAAGATTGTCATCTACCGCCATCATCACCATCCCAATACTCCTCTCCTCTCTAACACCTACGTTTGCAAGTAATCGCATCCACAGAGAAGTCAATGTCTCCAAAAAGGTTAAGTTTTACAATAGAAACCAATAGATTGACCCCAATTATGGAAAAATCCAAAGTAATGCATGTGCAGAAAATGGCAGTAATTTGATTGTTAAACGACCACAAAGAAAATCCAGCATATCAATTGTTTAAATTAATTCCAACAGTGGTCTTTAATATACAAGCCACATGAGAGAGAGAAATAGATTATCTCATCGAGCAAGTCTAACCTTGTATGCACCTTGGTATTCACCAACCTGATCGTCCTTAAGAAGGCTTAAGGATAAAAATAGGGAAAAATATTACTAATAACCCTTGCCTACCTCTTCACCAATTAAAAAGACTTTTGAATCAACAGATATTTCTTCGTTGAGGGCAGAGTTTAAAGCCTCTCTTACTATCATATGTGAGAAGTTATAATTTCCACAAGTAAAAATAAGCATCAAATACAACTATCAGTCGTATATATCAAGCATAAAGAATTTGACATTTTAAAACTATAAAGGAGATTGTACAAGACCAGAACCCAATTTAGTTTTATTATGTGCCCCTTGGATTTTATTTCCATCTCTTGTGAGTGTGACCCTTTTAAAATTAGTGTGCAAAGCCAAGGAAACAAGACAATGAATTTTGAAGCTGGATACTGAACATTTCACTTATTGTGATTTATGTCATTTACCTTTTTTAAAAATGTGAATCAAGCCAAATAAAGCAACAATGTGAGTCTAGAGGTGTTTCACTCAATTAAACAGAGGCCTTTGTCATATCGCATCCACATAAATTGAATTTGCATTCATTTCTCTCTCTATATCTATCTATATATATGTATGTTATATATGCACAAGCAAACATGTGTATAAATACAATGTCCAGATTTCTACGCCAACTTATTAGAGCAATAATCCATAATCAGATTTAACATGTACTAAGATGATGATACAATTTATTTACTAAAGGTAAATATACCTCTTTCAAATTCATAAAAACAACCTGAACTTTCCAATTTTTTAACCACTTTAACAGATTATAGTCAAAATTCTGAATCAAACATTTAAAATCGAAGATAAATATAGGAAAACAATAAAAAAGATGAGCTGACACTTCTATATTTATAACCATACTTTACCAATTTTAAGTGAACCTCTAAACAATTCACAAAAAATTTCCTTCTTTATGCTTAATTGCTTTTCTTACTTCTCAACTAAAAAAGGAAGAAATAAAAACATGCCATAATTTTCTTTACAAACATAACTACCTGAATTTTGGAATCATGAATTTAGGAACAATTCATATCAAAAGCACCACTCAGCACAATGAATTGATCATATGACCAATGGATGATTAGATATGCTAATATTAAATAGAAAATTTTTGTCATCTATCTTCAGAACTTGAACACATCCAATTTCTACCACGTTGGAACCCCACTACCATAACATTATTAGTATGTGACCTAGTATCACCTTTCATAAAGACAAATAAAATAACATAATAAGCCAAATTTAGGTTAACACAAAAACCAACTCAAATTTATTTCATTTTGGAGGGAGAGAGGCAAGAAGGTGAGAGAGAAAAAGAACACAAAAACAATAGAAAAATGAATAAAGTAATAGACATGTAAAGGTAGAGAGGGCTGTTCGAATTAGCATCAAATAGTCCAACTCAAATGCCAACAATAATAAGAATGCACATGTGACAACAACAAATGACCAAATCGATTTTAAATCATAATGACCAAACAAGCTTACCAAATTCTTCTTCGTTGGATTTATTCCAAGACTCTCTGTCAATTTTAGGATCTGAATGTGTCGATTGATCGACTGAGAAAGCTAATTGTGTTTTTTTAGAGAAATCAGATAGAGGTGTGTAGGGGGAGAGATTTGAAGCAACAACGAAGTCATTTTTATGGAAACGCAATGAGGAATCGAAAGGGTTTTAGGGCGATGGGAAACAAATGATGAAACAATAACCGTAGAAATCGAATGGAAAGGTGAACAGAAGGAACATGAAGAGATAGATAGATAGAGAGAGAGAGAGAAAGAAAGGGGTAGAGACAATAATTTAGTGGTGATGATAGTTTGACATTAATTTTGGAAGATAAGGATGATATAATTGTATTAATGGTGGGTAAAAGTAGAAATAAAATATTTTTTTCAATACTGATATTTTAAAGAAGTATTGATAGATATAAAATATGGATAAAAATGACCTAATTATATTATTTAAGGATAAAAAAGAAAAGTAAAATTTTGAAGGATAATAGACATTTAGAATTCTATATATATATACATATATATATATTATAGATGTAGATATATAATATATATAGATATAGATAGATTTATAATATATATAGATATAGATTTGTTCATTTATTCTTAGAATAAGAATGGTGTAAGAGTTAAATTAGAAAATAAGATATAATTGTCTTTATATAATTGTTTAAGGATAGAAGAGAAAAATAAAATTAGTGTGGCATTAACTTTGAAGGATAAGGGTGACTTAATTGTAGTTTTAGAGGGCAAAAGTGGAAAAAATATTTTTCATGTATCCCCACTTTTTTAAGTAGTATAGATATAGATATAGATATAGATTACCATTGAATTGCCAAAACAATCCTTCTTCACTCACATTCAATTAATTAATTCAGTGGAACCAACGAGAACAAATGACTGTGAACAAAAGGGATGCCCAAGTTATCTAGCTTGGGATGGTCCCCCAAGGCCCACGACTCACAAAATTTACAATTAAGAAAGTTGGGTGTTTTCCCTTTTATCTTTCGCATTGGGTGGGTTGTTATGTGACCATGACCAGCAACTGCATAGTGCAGCTCTATGCTCTATCACCTTCGAAATTTTTTGGAATAAATTACACTTAAATCCTCTTAGTTATTGATAAAGAAGATGAGAATTCCTTAAAATATGGCACAGCACCTTGGAGTTTTGTGAGTGAAAACCGATTTTTTTGTTCACCATAAATTTATATTTATCCTTTTTTTTTTGGTTATGTTTATCTTTTGTCTGTAATCAATACTCATGGATTATCAATGTAATTTATCTCTTTCTTTATGGGAAACTATGTACTAAAACTTTTCCTTCAATGTAAGAGAGAGTAATGATGTCCTGTTTCCACCAAATTGGTCGTTCAATGGTGCAAGCCCTTTATCTAGGCTTGTCAATGATTATAGTTTCAAATATTCGTCTACCAATTTAAATCCGTTTGATATTTTGTCCAAATTATTCGAATATAAATTCGAATATGTTGTATTATGTCAATAATTCAAATTTCTATAGGCGAACATAAATCACATAGTGATCCAATCCGCATAATAGATACATGCATAGGAAATATTATACTTTGACCCCCTTAACTATGACTCATTTTTTTTCAAATTAGTTTCTCAACTATCATTTTTTCAAATTACACTTTTAATTATGTGATTAGTTTTCTATCACCTCAACTAATAACTTGATCGAAATTTATTTCATTTTGTCCTCTTGAACTATGTGATTTTTTTTTTTACTTTGCTCTAACACTTCGATAATTTTTATCTAAAAAGACAGCATACACCTCCACTATGTGACTAGTTCATCTCGTCCCAATTATTAATTTTATAAAAAAATGTTTCATTTTGCAACCCCTTAAATTTTGGGGCAAGGTGAAACAATTCAATTAATTGAGGGGATAATGGGAAAAAAATTATAATTTGAGAGGAAATGTGAAATCGAATCCATAGTTAAGAGGATTAGAAATTATGAAATTAAGTGATTGTTTGCCAAAAGGAGTTGAAATCAAAAATTTATGGAACCACATAAATATTCTGGTAAAAAAAAATGATACCAAAAACATTGGTAACGCTTGTAGGAGAATTATTAGACGACCAAATTGAAGGAAAAAGAAAGATTCAATACCTCATTCAAAATTTGACTTGTAACTAAAGAAGAAAGAATAAAAGAGAAAACCGTTTTGGATTCACACAACAAAGAATTAGATACCCAACTGGAAAGAGACTCAACGAAACCAGAAAAATACCAGACAAATTCCATCATGAATCCTGATATGTGTGTGCGTGTGAGAGAGAGAGAGAGGGAGGGAGAGAGAGGAGACATGAAGGGTGTAGGAGAGTGTACCTAAAAAAAAGGTAAAAAGGTGGAAAAGAGGTGGAAGGAGGAGAAGAAAAAGAAAGTAAAAGATGGAATTGTTTGGAATTTAAGTGTGATTTGTGGGCTGAAGAAGTGATCTTAGTAATGATTATGATGATAAGTCCAGTCTCTGTCGCTCTCTACAATTTCATAGGACTAAATCTATAAATACCCATATCAAATAAGCCCGAGGTGGGGATGCAGAGTGGTTGTAGATTTGTTCACTTAAAAGTTCATTTTTATTCTTTACTCAAATTTAAATTTAAATTTAAATTTGAGTAAAAAATCATCTGCAATCTTTATTTTAAACTTATATCAAATCAAGAGAAATTTTGTTTTTGACCCAAATTGAGAGAACATGAAATTTTTACTCAAAATCTTTTGAGGCAAAACTGAACCCTTCTTTCTCTATCGATCAACCTTCTTTCCCACCAAACTAAACCCTTCTTCATCTCTCACGGCTGTGCTTCTTCTCTTCGGTCATCACCATCACAGAATTTATGACAATCAACGACAGTCATCGGCTTCCATAGATTTACAGAAAATATTGAGTTAATTTTCTAACTTTGCCATGATGTGTCATTAGGGACTGAGCCAAAAATTCGGGTCAGGGTGGACACTTTAATTACACACTCAATTTTTTTTCCTTCTAATCAATCACACTATAATATATTTATATTTATTATACTATATTTGATACATGAAGTCCACTTAACATAAGAAATATCAAAAAAATATATATTGTCATGGACAAAGCCATGAATCTCTATGAGGGGAACAAAATATAACTGGTATAAAAAAATATTTAGTCGAAATTGATACAAAAAAATTTACTTCAAGAATAACAAAAAATTAAGAATCAAAACAAAATTATTGTGAAATAGTAAATTTAATTTTTATTTAGCCGAAACAAAATCCTAACAAAAAGAGACACAAAAAAAAAATAGTACATTCTTAACCAAATTATATATTTGAATACAATATAAAATTTTTAAAAATCACTAAAATTTTGTATATAAATTAAATATAAATTAATTTTTCACTAATTTTCTATCAATGCGCACAAATCACAAGTCCGTAGTAAAATTATTCTTTATTTAGTTGCAACTAGGGATTTTATATCCTTTTCTCCATTTTAACCCCACTGGTCTCCCCTTTACTCCGAACGCGCTTATCAACTAGTTTTCTCTCTTTCTTTGGGCTTTGTAGCCATGGATAAAAACAAAAAAAAAAAAAATTCAAAAAATCCAATCTATATAAATCTAAGCCTAAAGAGAGAGAGATAGTATTTACTTCTTTGAGTTTTGTAGGTGGTGGTGGCCATGTGTAACTGTGTCGGTGCAACTGTGCAAAGAAGGACGAAAAGCTCGAGGAACTAAGCTTCTTGTGTGTTAAGCTTTTCTCTGTTTCTTTTCTTTTTCTTGTAGCTAGGCAGTGGGTAGCTGGGAGTGAATGAGACAGAGAGAAAAAAAAAAGAAAAAAAAAAAGATAGATTTTAGTCAAGTGGATCAAAAGTTTTATTTTTTAATGGTGGGTGGGCCAAAAATTTTGTTTTTAATGTTGGGCTAAAAGTTTTATTTTTTTAATAGGTTTAGGTGGATTATGATAGGTCAAATATTTGATTTTTTATTAAGTTTGAGTAGATAATAGTGAGCTCAATTTTTTTTTAAATGGGCTTAATTTTTTAATTCTTTTGGATAAATAATGTGGACCTAATATTTTTATCTTGAATTTTGGGTAGGCACAAATAATATATTATACAAATATATAACATATATACTTAACTAAAAATAATTTTCTTTTTTAAGGGGGGACACGTGTCCACCTTGGCCCTAGCAGCCCTCCGCCCTTGTGTGTCATGTGAATTTAAAGAAATAGGCTTTTGGGACAATATGATAATTTTAAAAAAAATTTGAGTATAAATTTGATTTTATTCAATGGAAATGTGCATACCAAATCAAGTTTTTTACTTATTTTTTTTTACTCAAATTTGAGTTAGAATTTGAGTCAACGTTAGAAATGCCCGTATGATGTTTCCATCTCATTTCATGCCATTGAATTGCCAAAACTATCCCTCATCACTAACATTCAAGTAACTTATCCAGTGGAAGCAACGAGGACAAACATGACTTTAAACGAAAGGATCGCCCGAGTTATCTAGCTGAGGATGGTCCCAAGGCCGACAACTCAGAAGATTAACAATGAAAATTGTTCGGTGTATTCCCTTTACTTTCACGTTGGTTGGGTGGTTATGCGAACATGACTACCAACTGCATAGTGCATACCTATGTTCTTCTAGCTTATGAGTTTCTTTAGGTCAAACTACACTTAGATCCTCTTGGTTGTTGATTAATAAGATGAGCATTCCTTGATACTTCAAATATGACAGACACCTTTGAGTTTTGTGTTCTAAAATAATTTATTTAAGCATTTATATTGGCAAAAAAAAGTTTTAAATTTATATTTATCCTTTTTTTGTTAAATTTTCTATATTTTTTGTCCATTGCGAAAAAAACTCAAGATTTATAAATGTTTTATTTTTCTGTATGATGAAACTGTAGTAATTTTGTCCTCCTGGGTGAATGTAACAATCTCCTGTTTGTACCAAAATGGTCCTTGAATGGTGCAAGCTCTTTATCTATGGTTTGATTTTTTTTGTAAATTTAATCAGAATTCAAGTTCTATTTAATGGATATGAATAAATAATGCACAATTTGATTAATACGTAATAGTTTGAGATAGAGACACTTGGATAACGAGGTGTGATCCCTACAAACAAGGAATGGGTTAGAAGGGGCCTGGAGGCGTGTCCGGCTTAACCCTCTAATGCCAAAGTCAATCCGCGTTTAAAGATAAGATAGTGTGCACTGTGTTAATATAGTCTCACTTGTGTACTTGAGACCCAGTCTTTTGAGATATTTATATCTTGAGAGACAATGATATAATGTTTGGTGAGTCACATCAAGCCAGCGAGTATTACACCCTTAGGGGCTACCAATCAATGGCTAATACCTCCCTTGAGCCACTTATTTACTATGGTTGGGGGAGGTTGGTTTTGACATCCAGCCTCTATTATAAAAATAAAGCATTATTTTATTTATAATACTAGTTGGTGCACACGTGTGTTACACGTGAATCATTGTGAGCTATGATTTGTGTAGTTAACATGTTTATGTTTGTTTATTTTGACATCAAAGTAGGGCTAAATTCATTCAAAATCTGAGAAAGAAATAAAAAAAATTTAAGAGAAAAATAATGTTATAATACCTAGAAGGCTTTCTCAACAAATAGTATAACTACTCATCAACAACTGGTGAGTAAATCAATCAGCAAGAAAATATTGACATTTTTATCTATCTTACTTTTAATCTATTTTAGTAAAAAAAAAAAAAATTAATCCGTTCCGTCCACATTGCATGCTACCATTGGAGAAAATTTCTCATTCTTTTTCTAGCGAGATAAAAGTTAAAATTACGAAGAATGAAGAAATTGTGTTACTCATAATACAACGATGCATTGAAATGGAAGCTCAAAATAGCAACTCTCAATCCGTCTCTCTAATCGTTAAAATATCAATTACTACTCATCCAATTTCCCTTGATCATTAACCAAACAAAAATTCAATAGAAACTATTGAACAATAGTTAAATACAACTGCCAAAATTTTTGAAGGAAGATTGAGCAATAGTTGAATAACATGTTTAATCAAACTTTTCATTCCATTCTTGCTCATATCCTTTCCGTTACATAATGAACCAATTGCACATGCTGACATAGTACAACTCAATAGATAGCCTCCCTTTCAAATGAAATCTATTAAGAAGCTTCAAATGTATCAATTCCTTCTGCATTATTTGTGACAAGTGTTCATACCAAGGGCATTGTTTCCTCGTAAAATGAAATAAACTCCCTAGGATTGTTTAATTCCTAATATGAGAACCATAATAAAAATTAATTCAAGTTTTCAGAAAAGGAAAACATCAATCCAAATAGAAATTGTTTCAAACATCCAACAAAAAATTGAATTAATCTATCATGCTTCACATGACATTAATCTAATGTGGTGCACATTCTATCAAAATGAAGTCTTCATAATAGTCTCGCAACGAATGTCATTTGTAATCATTCCTTTAAACCCTACTCCTGAATTAGATAGCTTTTAGTCTGAACCTTATGCTAAATTTAGACTGAATCTAAAGAAGAAACAGGAAATGAAAGAACGAAATGGGAGGTTGTAGTAAAAAGTCGATCTCATCATCAAGTTTATTTTGTTTTGTTTTTTTTTTCAAAAAGCAGGTTGTTGTTGGGCACCATCTATTCATACTTATTAACCTGATTCAAAAGGACTAATCCCAAAGTGGTGAAAAAGAATATGGTTTTAGGTAGACAAATCAATGAAATGCATATGATTAAACTATATAGAGATGGATTCTTAAATTTATAAGGTGTGATTTGAGTCTAGTTAAGTCATTGTGACGGCATGAGTAAAATAGACGAGGGCATTTTTTTCCTAGGAAGAAAACAAGACCGATGCAGGAAAAAATAGAGATTTTAGCACTTTAGTAATGTGTTGAAGTAAGGGCTCGAATAGTAACAGATGAGAAACAAACAGTAGTTAATGTAGCAGGGATTTGAGACAGAAAATTAAAGTTATAGGGTTGGTTTTAATGGTTTAAAATATGATTTTAAACCAAGATAGCAAGATAAACTTCCAGTATGAGATATGTAAGAATAAGGATAATAACAGAAAAAGGTTAGCCATAACTAAAAGAGTAAAAGACTCGGTGAAGAATAAGTGAAAGGGGAGAGAAAGAAAAGAAGCAGGTAGACGACATAAAACTACTCATATTACTAAACAACACCATGTGAGAATAGATATAACAAATGCTTAATTCACAAAAGAAGTATATCTATTGAACTAACCAATTCACAAGTAAATTATGAATTAATGATATTGGTAAACAAACATGGGACAGGTTTTCTTTTATG
>CM042197.1:23295320-23333573 GCA_023539305.1 Ilex asprella | reverse complement strand
CATCTTCTTTGGTTGCAGATCTCGGTGATGAACCTGCTCTCCAGTCTGTCTCCAATGTTTCAATTATCTTACTAATCCCTAACAACCACAGTTCACTATGAGAGAGTTGAATTAAACGACGTATGCATTATCTATTCTTGTTGACAAAGGGGTTTTTATTTGGGATTTTTTAAGAAAATTTTGAAGATCTATTGATGGGATTCTTGTGTATGTCAGGTTGGACTCCGGGTTCTACAAAGTGGATACCCGTCTCCAAATTTCCAAACGCCTTTGATCTTCAATTGCAATCAAGTGATCAAAGGACTCATGCCATCAACCCCTGTTGTTACATATATTTGTTGTTTGTATTATGTACATAATACCTTATTTATGCATTTATTAATGATAAATTGATTGTTTTAATAGATTATTATGTATTGTAGGGCGTAATATATATCATAAGCTGCAGGGTAATTTGTTATTTCGTGAGATGAATTGTTATGTGAATCCAAGGTTTAATTTGGATGGTGGCGACATTTTATAAGAGGTGTACAACAATTCCATTTGAAGTTTCTGTTGACATTCCCAAGAAATACTTTTGGAAGAAAAAAGACTCCCAAGGAAATTATTTTTTAGCATGATACTGCACTATAAAATCAGTAATGCTATAGACTCAATTTTTCGATTTCTTAGATTGAGGATTCAATCCACTATTACTTTGCATCTCATTCAATGTTGTGACCCCCTTGTAATCCAACAACATCAGCTGGATTAGGTCAACAAATTATATCATTAAATTGAGTTAAAGTAGTATCCCTCCCATGAATTTGTAGCATATGACATCCTTTCAATTGCTTATCTTTGAATCTATTTCGTTGAACTTCATCAATCAAATTTGGGTCAAGAAACTTCCAAACACAATTTATGGTTTGAAAAGGAATCGACTGCGAAAGTCATTGGGTTCATTGGTCGAATATGCAGTTGTGATTGGGGTAAAGGTAAATCCATTCAATTTTCACCCAGTTTATGCTTCTTTTTGTGCAAAAGCTTTTGGGTCTCTTGCTATGAAGTGCATGTGCTTAATTTAGGGTGCATTATAGAGACAATTGTCTAGCAGTAACAACACCCTTGTCAGTAATATATTTTTTGGCAGTAACTCCTCCACCAATTGGGCCTTTCAGAAAACATATAAATTACAACGTTAATTGATCTAATCAAAATGAATTCCTTCATGATAAGCAAACCGATGGTTCTCCGAGAGCCGATAACAATCCTTCCTTCTTTGAGACTTCCGCATGTATTTTTCATTATCTCGGACAAAAGATTTGTCAAAAGAAAATCACATGCGCAAATGGAGATAAACCCTCTTATAGTTAACTCAATATGTTCTTTATCTTTTGATCGCATAGAAGTGCATCAACATGGGAACGAAGTTAAATTTATACGAGTTTTTGCTTATAACCTCCTATGTGGAAATATTAATCTTATATTAGTAGTCTTCCATGCTAAAGACAAAGCTTGAGGCCATAATAATGGAGACATTGACAAGAACTTAAGAAAATACAAAGCTATCTTTGACCATGATGGTCTGCATATAATAAGCAGAGAATTATAACAAGATTATGACAACCATCCGAGATGCTGTGTTATTGGTTCAATTTAATTTAATATTTATGTGTGTGCACTTGCACGTATGCGTTTTTATGTGTAGTAAGGGATCAAAAATCAATGGGTTGGTTGACAATTTTGTTTAGATTATGGGAAACAACACACTCACCAATGTGGAAATGCATAATATAATCTAAATAATTTCTTTTTCTTTTTCACCATTCTTCACTTGGATTCTTATAAGAACATAATGTTATATTTAAGAAAATGGAATAACTTCGACTCAATCCTAAGTTATGCCCTTGGACCCTTGTCCTTCTTTTCCACTATCTCGAAACTCGTTAATGACCGATGAAATTAAATTAGATGTAAATAACTGAATGCATGGACAAATATTTATGTGTGTGCACGCACAAGTGTGCTCTTTTATGTGTAGTAAGGGATCAAAAAAGTCGTCAAACTAGCAAACTCATTATTACGTGTTGAATCATGGGGTCTCATATGTATGTTTAGTATATCTACTCAAGCCCAGGACCATTTGCCTTTCCATGGCTCTATAGACCCTAAGGGGATGCTTGTATCCTTGGTGTCCCTTAATCAGGGCTTTATATGTTCTCGATGTAGGATACTTCATGTCCATATGTCGTGTCCTAATATGAGCATCACTTCATATCCTGTCAACCGCCCTTTGTTGGCCCAACGTGCAACCTAAGAGGGGGTGAATTAGGGTTATAGAGCAAATGCCCAATTAAAAATCCAATTTCACTAAATGTGAAATTGATTAACCTATATGATAATTATCAAAGACATGATTATGATAATGTGTGTGTGAGTTAGCAAGGACAATATAAATTAAAGAGAGTGAGAAAGAGAGAGTAAACGCAATGATATATAGAGGTTCGATTCCAACACTTTGGGATACATCCTCTCTTCCTTCTCCCCTTGGAGGTTTCCTTTCTCTTTCTTGACTCTTTTCATATAGGTGAGATTCCAACACCTTTACACTTGTTCTTCCTTGAGTTCAAAACAAAGATTCCTTTCTTAAAATATTCACTCAAGAAGAATACAACAAACACTTTCTCTTGCTTCTCAAAAGTATTCTCTCAAATCAATAATAGAATATAAGAAGAAGAATGGTTGATCTCTTAAAAGCTTACAATAAAGAATAAGATCTTCTTTGGCTTTTAGCTCATAAGTTCACATATGCAAGAAATCCACAAAATGCTTTTAAGACTTCTATTTATAGTGGAGGTAAAAAAAAGATTCAAATACTGAAACTCAGCAAATTTGAATTCATTTGCCGGATCCTCATCCAATATACCGATGTTACCGTTTCCTTATAATGGCTACATCCGGTATACCAATTCACTTGTCTGGTATATTGGTTTGTCAGACATCTTAATGTTTGGCCAGATACTTGAAGCTTCTGAGGTTTGCCTGAGAGGGTTTTCCGGTTCATTAGATAATGCCAAGTGAAAATACTTTAACCTTTGGAGCTTTGCCGATTCCACATCCGATTTACTGGTTTATTCATCTGGTGTACTAGTTCATCAATCCAGAATACTTGACACTCTATTTTGCATACAAAATTCTTCTGTTATCTTTCTCTTTTCTTGTTCATTTGATCTTTCCTTCTTGCCACCAATTAAAATTTATCCACTACACATCTAATCCATAAATTAGATCATGCTTAGATGTTAATCATCATCAAAATAATGCTTAATCAACCATTGGGTCAACATTCTCTTTCTTTTTTATGATGACTAACATCTTTGAGGAATGGCAAATGAAAAACATAAACATTTAGTTCAACTATGCTCCCCCTATGCATAAGCATATTTTTTAGTAGCATTTCGTTCAAAAAATAACAAACTAAACTTCCCCTTAATTTGTGTGCATAACAAAAATGCTACAAAGACAAACTTGTTTTTAGAATTATAATTGTTTGGTATGAGATTCTATATGTATGTGTGTTTCTCCTTTGAATGCTTGAAATTTTTGTTATACACATACATATATTTCTCCCCCCTTTAGCATCATCAAAAGTATGGAACCAATATCAATCACTTGCCAAATATAGGAGGAGCCAACTTCATCATGCATAGTGCTCAACAAGCAAATGTTTCAAAATTAGGTTTTCCCATGAGCATGCATGTCATTAGGAAATATAATCATTGCCATTCATTCAAAGCACACATTATATAAAAAAACTTCCACCTTATCATATAATTGTGTTTCGACACACAAGTCAAAATTAAAACAATGTGGGCACAAAGCAAAAACATTCTAACACTCAAAGATTTTAGAAAGCCAATGCACGTTCGAATGTCCCCTTGAATTATTTGAGGAGTAGGATGCTGAGTGCAAAGCGTCAAGTTGTGCATGGAGTGTAGAAATGGATTTCACAGAAGACCACAGGCCACTTGAGTGGGAAGGTCCCCAAATAGCCCCTTGGATGGCATTATATGCTAATTACCATTCCCATCACGAGAGCACTAAGTAAATCCATCAATGCTAAAATGTTTAATTCATCATATATAACATATACAATATCGTACCAAAAGAATAAGGCAAGTTATGACGTTTAAATCCCCAAAAGAATAAGTCCATCTTGGCCTTTACATTTCAACAAAATTAACTAATGCAGCGCAACGGAATATAACAAAATAAACTAGACTTTACATTGTTTCAAAATAACATCCTAGTCTAGTACAAAAGAATGTGTCGCTCTAAGCATCCACCTCGGGATCCACACTCCTATCTAGAGGAGTCTCACAGTATACGGGCTCCTCTACTCCCAACTCCTCCTCTAGCACATAATCTGAAAACATTTAATTGTAGGGGATGAGCACGAAGCTCTGTAGCAAAATCTTTCCAAACTCAAACAAGGTTTAGAAAAAATGTAAAACCGGTCGATCTCATTTAACAAAATAGCATATATAGCTTTTGAAATAAAACAAGGACATTTAAATCGATCTCAAGTTTATACAACAACGATAATTACATGGAAACATTAAATAGCATTTCTCAAAAGAAACCAATCCCAAATGGTTAGGAAAGGTGCCTTCCGTTGCATTGTCCCATACCAATGCACCGACTCCACCTTAATCCACTCCATGTTCTCATCTAGATATATAGATATATATTGGTTCATCCCATGCTATGTACGTTGATTATTTCTCAAGAATCTACCCAACGACTGTACCTAGTTCACCAATCGTAATCAAATCACAAGCACTTTGGGAAAGGGCATCTACCATCCTAATGGCAGTGACGAGTCCCTTCCCAGGAATGGTATACCAACCCTAGTTCGAACTTCAGTGAACGATAGTGGTCTCATTACCAAGTGACAACCCACTACAAGTGTTAGGAAACCATCTCACCCCCAATGGGGTAGACTAATCTCTAACACTCTAAGGCATCTTTCGATGGCAATTCAAGACCCTCACAACAACCATACAATAAGGAAACCAACATATTCTCAATTAATTACAAATTCCAAAGTATTGACAAAATCCCCAAATTCATCATGGGACAATTTCAATAACCAAGTACGAAAAATGCAAGAAATCACAACAACATCATTTTATTACTCAACACAAGTTCTATAGTTTCAATTTCAATAATAAAAGAAGAATTTAAGAAGAAAATTCATCCCTCTCCTTAATCTCGGGTTTTTCAAACAAAGGAGAAATTTCATGGGTATTCAACCCTAACATTGTTAAAATCATGTAATCTTTGCCCAAAAGATTAAGAGATAATGATTTCATATCATATATATAGCATTTAGAGCAAAACATATATATGTACATAAACCCTAATCTCAATGAAAGAGAAAGAGAAGAAATCCCCTACCTTGACTCTTGAAATCTAGTTTTTGATGGACTTCAAGGTATAAATCTCTTCAATGCAAGTTTTTCTCTCTTCCTTTCTTCCTCTCTTTTTCTCCTTTCTTTCTCTCTTAGGGTTTCAAAGGTTGGAGGGGCCGAAATAGAGTCAAAAGAGGCAACCTAATGTATTTATAGGGCGAAAATCGGACCAAGATCGCCACATTTAAGTTTTAGAATTCTTTAGGCCGTACCGGTACGCTGTACCGGTACGTCGAACTCTCTAGACCAATTTGCTTCGGAACGCAGTACAGGTACGGTTTTGCCCAGTTTTTCCTATTTTCTCCATTTTTCATTTCTAATCCATCTTAAACCTTTCCAAAGTTATCCCATGCATGTCTAACAAGGTTTCTCACATAAATCTCAATACCTACACGTTCTATTGTACATGTTTTCAATTCTTTACAATTCAAAACTAAATCTTAGCTAACTATTTACTATTTCAACCTTAACACTTATATTTTCATTTCCAAATTAATTAATCAAAAATTATACGGCTATGTGAGTATAAACATGTAGGGGTTTACAATCCACCCCACTTAAAGAAATTTTCTTCCTCGAAACTTACCTCAAGTAACAAATAAGTACGGATACTTCTCCCGCATCTCTAACTTTGGTTCCCAAGTAGCTTCTTTCGCTCCATGGTGCTGCCACAAGACCTTCACCAATTGAATGACTTTGTTGCGAAGTACCTTCTATTTGGTATCAAGAATTTTCACCGACTGTTCTTCATAAGTTGCTCCATCTTGAATCTCAATATCTTCCAAGTCTACGACCGGCGTCGCATCCGATTGATACTTCCTCAACATCGACACATGGAATACGTCGTGTACACCTGATAATTGAGCTGATAACCGAAGTTGATATGCCACTTTGCCCACTGCCTTGATCACTTCAAATGGCCGGTAAAAATCTTGGCGCTAACTTTCCCTTCTTGCCGAATCTAAATACTCCCTTCTTTGGTGAAACTTTGAGGAATACATAGTCTCCCTCTTGGAACTCCAATAACCTTCATCTTCTATCTGCATAGCTCTTCTACCTACTTTGTGCTGTATGTAGTTTCTCCTGGATGATTTGAATCTTCTCGGTAGTTTCTCGTACAATCTCCGGTCCAAGCAAGCTACTCTCGCCGGCTTCCAACCAACACATCGGCGAGCGACATGGTCTTCCATACAATGCTTCATACAGCGCCATCCCAATGCTTGCCTGATAGCTATTGTTGTATGCAAATTCCACCAATGGTAGATGATCACTCCAACTCCCCTTGAAGTCTAACACACATGCCTGTAACATATCTTCCAAAATTTGTACCACTCTCTCGGATTGGCCATTGGTCTGAGGATGAAACGCAATGCTGAAATGTAACACTGTCCCCAAAGCTCTTTGAAGACTTTTCTAAAATTGCGCCACAAAACGAGAATCAGGATCCAATACTATAGAGAGTGGAACTCCATGCAACCTAACAATCTCACGGATGTAAAGCTGGCTCAAAGTCTCTAAGTTGTCTGTGGTCTTCATACTCAAGAAATGGGCCGACTTAGTGAGTCTATCCACAATAACCCATACTACATTATGTCCTCGCGACGTCTGTGGTAAACCCGACACGAAGTGCATAATGAAGTGATCCCACTTGCACTCTAGAATAGACAAAGATTGTAGTAATCCTCCTGACTTTTGATGTTCGATCTTCACCTGCTGGCATACCTCACACTTGGAGATATACTTAGCCACATCCAGCTTCATTCCTCCCCACCAATATTGGCGCTTCATATCCCTATACATCTTTGTGCTTCCGGGGTGGATAGCAAACTTAGAGCGATGCCACTCTCCAAGTATCTCCCCTTTAGAGACGAATCGTTGGGTATACATAGCTTTTCCTTATACCTCAATTCTCCATTCTTCCAAAACCACCCTTCAATTGTTTTCCCATTTTCTAATTTAGCTTGAATTGACTATAAGTCAGGATCCAAGCGTTGTAACTCTACAATTCTACGTTGGAGGATAGGTTGGGCTACTAGATTGAATAGGCATGGTCAAGCTCTGTCTTCCCCAACCCATAGGTCATAATCTCCATTGACTTTCAAGAGCATTTAGTTCACCTCGAGACTTCCGGCTAAGTGCATCGACCACTACATTTGCCTTCCTCGGATGGTAGTTGAGTGTGAAATCGTAGTCTTCTAGGTACTCAATCCACCTTCTTAGTCGAAGATTCAAGTCCTTCTGTGTGAACACATACTTGAGGCTCTTGTGGTCTGAGAACACTTGAAACTTTTCTCCATATAAATAACACCTCCCCAACTTGAGAGCAAAAACCACAGTGGCAAGCTCTAAGTAATGAGTGGGATAATTATGCTCATGAGTCTTGAGTTGCCTCGAGCCATAAGCAACTACCTTGCCTCTTTGCATTAACACACATCCCAAACCTCTTAGAGAAGCATCGGTGTAAACATCGTATCCTTCCCCACTGCTTGGAATAATGAGGACAGGAGCCGTTGTCAACTTCTCCTTCAAGATGCGAAAAACTCGTTCACACTCTTGAGTCCACAAGAATTTCTCCCCCTTCTTCGTAAGGCGAGTCATCGGCATTGCTAATTTGGAGAACCCTTCCACAAACCTTCGATAGTAACCTGCTAAACCCAAGAAGCTACCTATCTCGGTTACATTCTTCGGGGGTTTCTATTTCATCACGACCTCAATCTTTGCGGGAACAACAACTACCCCTTGCTCGGACACAACATGACCAAGGAACATTACTTCCTTCATCCAAAACTCGCATTTACTCATCTTCGCATATAACTTATGTTCTCTCAATGTCTGTAGCACAATAGAGAGATGACATGCATATTCTTCTTGAGTTTATGAATAAATCAATATATCACCAATAAACACAATGAAAAATTGATCAAGGTACGACTGAAATACCCTGTGCATCAAATCCATAAACGCTGCTGGAGCATTAGTCAATCCAAATGGCATCACCGTATACTTGAAATGACCATACCGGGTACAAAAAGTAGTCTTAGGAATATCTTCCTCCTTTATCCGCAATTGATGATACCCTGTGGGAACCCCTCAACTGATCAAATAAGTCATCGATTCATGGAAAAGGGTATTTATTCTTCACTGTAACCCGATTCAACCTCCGTAATTCGTGCACAACCTCAGTGTTTCATCCGTTTTCTTCACGAAGAGGACCGGGGCTCTCCAAGGTGAAGTGCTCAAACGGATAAATCCAATAATCAACAAATGATCCAATTACTTCCTTAGCTCTTTCAACTCCAAAGGTGCCATACGTTAAGGAGCAATGGATATAGGTTCGGTTCTCAGATAGAGATCAATCTTGAACTCAATTTTTCTGTGTGGTGGTAATCCAGGTAATTCATCTGGGAAGACATCCATAAAATTTTATACTATCAACACCACGTCCGCATGGAATTTATTCCAATCATCTCCCATCAAACTAGCCAAGAAACTCAATTGACTTCCCGCCTTGGCCTTCAGAAATCTACTACCTGTAGTAGAAAATGGATGGGAGAAACTTCGGTCATCGATAAAACTGAAGACTACCCCTTCGGGTAACTAAAATGTAATCCACCTGCGGAAACAATCCATTACAGCCCAAAACACAGACAACAAGTTTATCCCGAATATAACGTCATACCCTTTCATATCTAATGCAACCAAATCTACAATCAATTCATGATCCCACATTCGAAGTACACACCCCCTACACACCCGGCTAGTATCCAACCATTCTCTCGTAGGTAAGTCAACATTCAATGCATGTTCTAGCTTCTTGAAACCCAATCCCAGATTGAGAGCATAAGTGGTACGTATGAATGAATGTGTAGCACCGGGATCAAATAGAATGCGGGCCCATGAATTATAGAGAAGAATTATACCTTCCACAATTGTATTTGAGGCATCTTCCTCCGGTTGGGTCAGTGCAAATACCCTTCCTTGATTGGCGCTGCCGGGGGCTTGAGCTTGTACCGGTCTCAGTTGTTGTAATGGCCTACTTGGTTAGTCCTTGGTGGAAGCAATGGACAGTTGTGTCTGAAGTGTCCGATTCCTCCACATGCGAAACCTTGACGGGGGTCTGTGGCAGTCCTCCCTGATACAACTCCTGCTCCTCGAGCTATCTGCGGTCTTTGTCCCCCTGCCTGGTCAGGGAGACGGTAGGGTAACGCCCTCTGTGTTCCACTGATGCTAGGGCCCATCTTGATCGGACCTCCTCTCGCTAAGCTCTGTCGCCGCTGGCTGTCTTCTATGTCCCTCTCAACAAGTGAGGCTCTATCAACCAGATCCCCATACTCTCGGATCTTGAGAGCTACCAATTTCTCCCGTATGACCGGCCTCAGTCCCAACTCAAAGCGCTTGGCCTTGTTGGCCTCAATAGAAATAAACTCTATGGCATAATAGGATTGCTCATCAAACCTACTCTCGTACTCAGCCACAGTTTGGGTGCCCTTTCATAAAGCAAGAAAATCAGTCTTCATCCAGTTCTGGACGGATTCAGGAAAGTACTTGTCTTGGAAGGTTTGGTCGAACTCCTCCCAAGTGAGTGCATTGGTGTTCTTCCTTCTCTTCATCGATTCCCACCAATGATCGGCCTCTCCTTCAAACAAATATATCGCTAAGCTGACCCTAAGGTCCTCGATCACTCCCATGCCGTCAAACACCTTCTTCACTCGGCGGATCCACCTATCCGCATCCAAGGGATTGGAGCTTTCTTGGAAAGTAGGTGGGTGTTGCCTTAGGAACTCTTGAAGAACGCCCATTCTCTGATTCTCATCTCCGTTGCTCGGTTCTTGAGCTAGTGGATGCGCTCCACCATTATGGTTGTGGTTGTTGTTGCTTCCATTCTGGCCTTGCACCAGAGTGGTGAGCTCCCTCAAGCATTGATATATGCCGTTCATGGCATCGGGAGGTGGTGTTGGGGGTAGATTTGTTTGACCGCCACGCCCACGGCCACGCCCACGTCCACGTCTCCTTCCTCCGTCCATCCTGCACATCAATTCACAATTTAGTTCCTTGATGTACAAGACATCCTAATAGTCAATTTAATCCCAAGTATAAGACTCGTGTAAAATTTAGGTCAACAATATTAATCAACCTAATCCTATCTCTCTAGTGGTAATCCATAACCTACAGCTCTCATGTAAGACCTAAAGCCTAAGCTCTGATACCAAAACTTGTAACGCCCCAAATACCCCCTTGGACGACAATACATGCTAATTACCATTCCCATCACGAGACAACTAAGTAAATCCATCAATGGTAAAATGTTTAATTCATCGTATATAACATGGACAATATCATACCAAAAGAATAATCCAAGTTATGACGTTTAAATCCCCAAAAGAATAGGTCCATCTTGGCCTTTACATTTCAGCAAAATTAACTAATGCAGCGCAGCGGAATATAACAAAATAAACTAGACTTTACATTTTTTCAAAATAATATCCTCGTCTAGTACAGAAGAATGTGTCGCTCTAAGCGTCCACCTCGGGATCCACACTCCTATCTAGCGGAATCTCACAGTATACAGGCTCCTCTGCTCCCAACTCCTCCTCTAGCACATAATCTGAAAACATGTAATTGTAGGGGATGAGCACGAAGCTCAGTAGCAAAATCTTTCCAAACTCAAACAAGGTTTAGAAAAATGTAAAACCGGTCGGTCTCATTTAACAAAATAACATATATAGCTTTTGAAATAAAACAAGGACATTTAAATCGATCTCAAGTTTATACAACAACGATAATTACATGGAAACAATAAAAAGTATTTCTCAAAAGAAACCATTCCCAAATGGTTAGGAAAGGCACATGCCGTTGCATTGTCCCATACAAATGCACCGGCTCCGACTTAATCCACTCCATGTTCTCATCTAGTTATATATTTGTTCATCCCATGCTATGTACGTTGATTATTTCTCAAGAATCTACCCAACGACTATACCTAGTTCACCAATCATAATCAAATCACAAGCACTTTGGGAAAGGGTGTCTACCATCCCATTGACAGTGACGAGTCCCTTCCCAGGAAAGGTATACCAACCCTAGTTCGAACTCCAGTGAACGATAGCGGTCTCATTACCAAATGACAACTCACTACAGGTGTTAGGAAACCATCTCACCCCCACTGGGGTAGACAAACCTCTAACATTTTACGGGATCTTTCGATGGCAATTCAAGACCCTCACAACAACCATACAATAAGGAAACCAACATATTCTCAATTAATTATAAATTTCAAAGTATTGACAAAATTCCCAAATTCATCATGGGACAATTTCAATAACCAAGTACGAAAAATGCAAGAGATCACAACAACGTCATTTCATTACTCAACACAAGTTCTATAATTTCAATTTCATTAATAAAAGAAGAATTTAAGAAGAAAATTCATCCCTCTCCTTAATCTAAGGTTTTTCAAACAAAGGAGAAATTTCATGGGTATTCAACCCTAACATTGTTAAAATCATGTAATCTTTGCCCAAAAGATTAAGAGATGATGATTTCATATCATATATATATAGCATTTAGAGCAAAACATATGTATGTACATAAACCCTAATCTCAATGAAAGAGAAAGAGAAGAAATCCCCTATCTTGACTCTTGAAATCTAGGTTTTGATGGACTCCAAGGTATAAATCTCTTTAATGCAAGTTTATGCCTCTTCCTTTCTTCCTCTCTTTTTCTCCTTTCTTTCTCTCTTAGGGTTTCAAAGGTTAGAGGAGCCAAAATAGAGCCAAAAGAGGCGACCTAATGCATTTATAGGGCAAAAATCGGAGTAAGATCGCGACATTTAAGTTTTCAAATTCTTTCGGCTGTAGCGGTACGCAGTACCGGTATGTCGAACTCTCTGGACCAATTTACTCTAGAATGCAGTACCGGTACGGTTTTGCCCAGTTTTTCTTATTTTCTCCATTTTTCATTTCCAATCCATCTTAAACCCTTCCAAAATCATCCCATGTATGTCTAACAAGGTTTCTCACATAAAATCTCAATACCTACTCATTCTATTGGACATGTTTTCAATTCTTTACAATTCAAAACTAAATCTTAGCTAACTATTTACTATTTCAACCTTAACACTTATATTTTCATTTCCAAATTAATTAATCAAAAATTATATGACTATGTGAGTATACACATGCAGGGGTTTACAAGGTTAGACCCCACTTGGCGTTTGAACGCCTATCAAGCAAAGACACAAGCAACGTTTGAAAGCCAGACAACGTTACAACGTTGTCCCCAAACTAGTTGCAAAGTGATTGGCTTTCACTTGGAATTTGGCGGCCTTGCACTATTCTTTCACACTCTCTTGCCCCCTCCTCTTTACCTATAAATGCTCCCATTGTGGGAGCTTCAAAGGGGAGTTGGATTGGCACTAGACCAACATTTTTCTAGCTTGTTATAGAATTACTCTTAGACTTAGGCTTTCTATTACTTGCACAGAGGGAGATAGCTCATCTTTTGGTTGAGGAGGAAACCCTCCAAAAGTAACAAGCTTTCTTCTACTTTCAATATTTCTTTCATTCACTTGCATATCTTGAGCTTCTTTTTTTTCTTAGAGGAGTGAAAGTCTTTCACTTTTCTAGTGCTTTACCAAAGCCGTGAAGGGTGGAACGTGATTCACTTATTCTTCGTCGAAGATCGAATTCTTGCTTATTGTGTTTTACTTGGTGGGATGAGCATCACTCACTTTTTTAGATTTATCAAAGCCAGGAAGAGTGATTAGTTTCTCATTCACTCTTTAGTAAGAGGTAATGGACATTTATAAATAATCTGAAAGTTATATACGTGCATTTCGTTTATGTTTAATGCTTTAAATTTCACTTGCTTATTGAATGATTGATTGCATCTAGCAAAGATAAAGTACTTTGTATGACCGTGAGTACTTTCTATAACATAGATAACTCTTGCATAGAAAGAGTCTTCTGTTCAAGGCAAGTACCTCGACTAGATCTTTATGACTACCCTTCAATCTTCATGATTATTGTGTTTCGATTAAAGAATGAAAATGAATATTAATGTCATGGTTGAATGCCTTGTAAAAACACTTGCTTGTTTATAGACGGGTTGAGTCTCAGCATAGACAATTCTTGTAAACTTCCAGAAAGACATCGGAACCATGCACTTAATTCTCACAATCCACCTTTATTTTTCGATTAACTTGCTATTGACACAAGAGATAATTGAGTTATCAAACACAAATATAATAAACCGGATAATTAACTACATGTCTAGATCCTCGAACTAAAGAGTGAATTTTTACATTTAAGCTTATCTTTTATTTTGTCTAGAAAACCTTCTTGGAAAGAATCTCATATTTTGTCCAGGAAATCCATCACATAACTTCAAAACTCTCACGGTTACCTGGTCTCTATCACTGCTTGCTTTGAACCACCGACAAATAGTTCCTTATAGATTTGACTCCGAACTTAACTGGATTATTACTACAACTTGACTGCCTTCACTTGGGTGTACACATTTTGAATCAAGTCAAGTTTTTGGCGCCGTTGCCGGAAAACCATAAAAGGTGTTTTAAAGTAAAGGTAAAAAGACCTTTCGTTTTGTATAGATTTTTTATTTATTGTGGATAATTTTTTTCTAATGTCAGAGGACGTTCCTCACTGTCAAAATTTGCCAGCAGAATCTTTTGGGTTTGTGAATCAGCCTAAACCATCTTCACCTAGATCAGTAGCAAACTCTTGTGACAATAGTATATCAAATAATAAGAGACAAGGAAAATTTCCTGTGGGAGAGCGGTAAGTGCCTAACATTTGAACTTTGTAGGATTACTTAAATCCCACAAGAAATAATGTCCCCTCTTGTTTTGTGTTTCCTACAAATGCGTTCCTCTTTACTGTAAAGTCGGGAACAGTGCAACTACTACTTGTATTTCATGGCCTCGGTGCAGAAAACCCATCTCTGCATATAAAAAATTTTGAGGAGGTATGTGGAACATTCCAAGACAATTTTGAACTGGACATGATTAAACTTTTTCCTTTCTCTTTAAAGGACAAAGCAAAACAATAGCTAAATTCTTTAAAAGCTCTTTTAATACCTAATTGGCAGACATTAAAAAATGAATTTTTTAGAAAGTTTTTTCCTCTACACTGCACCAATGCACTCAAAAGGAAAATCATGAAATTTTCGATTAAAGAAAGAGAAACCTTTTACCAAAGTTGGGAGAGATTCAAAGATCTTCTCCAATCCTTTACACACTACGCTTTTGATAATTGAACTTTGGTAGGAGTTTTCTATGAATCCTTGCCCACTAGACTACGTCAGTTTGTCAAAATGATGGCCCAAGGAGAGTTTATGGGTAACATTCTGGAGGAGACATTCAATTTCTTTGACAGCATATCTGATAGTTCTCAGATGTGACACTCAGCCTCTTCTACCACTGTTGAAGCCAAACCATCTACTTCCCAATGGGGTAAGTATGTCTTGAAAGATAAAAATGACCTCAGAGAAAAAATGTCCACCTTGTCTCAAAAGCTTAAAGCTTTAGAGATGAAAAAGGTACATCAAGTTGATGTTGGCTATCCAACAGAACAAGTGCGTGGGATTTGTGCACTAACAAGACACCCTACTGGGGAGTGTCCTACCATTTCAGAGTTCAAAGAGGTCTTGTTGGAACAAGCAAATGCATTTTCCAACTTCAACAAGCCTTACTTTAACCCATATTCTGAAACATACAATCCAGGGGGCGGAATCACTCGAATTTCAGTTGGAGGAACACACAATCAACTCCCATGAACCAACAACAAGGTTCACAACCACCACCTCAAGGACCTCCTGCATATCAACCATACCAACCACCAAAAAAAGGAACCTTGAGGGCACACTAAATCAGTTCATGCAAAGCCAAATGAACTACAACAATAGTTCTACTCAGGCTTTTACTGATTTCAAAACTCATACCACTCAATCTTTTGAGGATCTTAAAATTCACATTCAAAAGTTGACCCAATCCATGAGAACACACGAGAAGGGCAAGTTTTTTGCCCAACCAAAACTACCACAAGGCCAATTTCATGTGGGAAATCCTTCAATCATGGAAACCCCACAAAACCAAGACCAAGTCATCACTACATTGAGAAGTGGCAAGGTGATTGACAAAACAATCAGAAACATGTTGATTCCAAGGCTAAGACCTGAGTCAATCCCAGTTGAGTCTAAACTAATGGAGCCTAAACTTGTGATTGAAGTTGAGCCTCAGCATGTGATTGAAAAAAAACTTGAACCATCAAAAGAAAAAGACATTCCTACTCAAAACAATATAGAAGTTGAACAACCAACCAGAAATTTATGAACTTTTTAAGCAAGTAAAGATCAACATCCCACTTCTGGAAGCAATCAAATAAGTTTCATCCTATGACAAGTTTTTGAAAGACTTGTGCATAATCAAGAGAAGCCAAAATGTCCAAAAAAGAGCCTTCTTGATGGAACAAACCAGTGCCTTACTTCAACACAAATCCCCTCCAAAATACAAGAACCCTAGGTGTCCAACCATGTCTTGTGTCATTGAAAACTTCAGAATAAAACAAGCGTTGCTTGATCTTGGGGCAAGTGTCAATTTGCTCCCATTCTCTGTTTACCAGCAGTTGGGTTTGGGTGAACTCAAACCCACCTATGTCACACTCCAGTTGGCTGACAGGTCTGTCAAAATTCCTAGGGGCATTGTTGAAGATATACTTGTCCAAGTGGACAAATTTGCCTTCCCTGTAGACTTCATTGTTCTAGACACTCATTCAGCAATGTATTCAGAGAACCAAATTTCCATTATTCTAGGTCGACCCTTCCTAGCAACCTCCAATGAATTAATCAATTGCAGGAATAGAGTCATGAAATTGACTTTTGGGAATATTATTCTTGAGCTGAATATTTTCAATATTGCCAAGCACCCTGGGGAGGACAAAGAAATGAGAGAAAAAAATTTCATTGAGTCATTGGTTCACTAACATTTGAATGATACCTTTCGTGCAACCTCTGCTAAATTCTATCTATTGGAACCTAGCACATTTGAATCTACGAATGATGACCCAAATCCACAAAGTTTTTCTACTTATGCTGTTGAGACATGAACACCTAAATTTGAGGAACCTCCATCGAGTGGTACAAAGTCACTCTCATTAAATATCAAGCCACCAAAGCCTGAGCTAAAGCCAGTTCCATCTAACCTCCAATATGCATTTTTGGAAGAAGATGAGTCATACCCAATGGTAATTTCATCTAATCTTATAGACTTGTAAGAGTCTAAGCTGATTGAAGTTCTCAAACTCCATAAAAACACCATTGGGTGGACCATCACTGACTTACAAGTTATAAGTCCATTAATCTGTAATCATACTGTATACTTTGAAAAGAATTCAAAACCCTCTCATCAAAGGCAGTGACGAATGAATCCTAGCATGAAGGAAGTTATGAGAACTGAGGTATTTAAGCTATTAGATGCAGGAATAATCTTCCACATCTCGAATTACAAATAGGTTAGTCCAACCCAAGTTGTGCACAAGAATTATGGGGTCACAGTGGTAAAAAATGATGCAAATGAACTAGTACCAACTTAAGTTGTCACAAGATGACGGATATGTATTGAATTGATCCAAAATGTGTACACCCAAGTGCAGGCGGTCAAGCTATAGTAATAATCTGGTTAAGTTCGGAGTCGAATCCACAGGAAACTATGATTAGTGTTTTAAAGTAAGCAGTGACAGAGACCAAGTAACTAGAAACCTTGGGAGTTTGAAGTTATAGGATTTTATGGATAGAATATAAGATTCTTTCCAATGGGTTTTTCTAGACAAAATATAAGATAAATTAGCAAACGTAACAACCACCCATTAGCTCCGGTTTATTATACTTGTGCTTGATAACTCAATTAACTCCCTTGTCAACAAGAAGTTAATTGAAAGATAAAGATGAATTATGAGAATTAAGCACATGGTTCGAATGCCTTTCTAGAAGTTTACAAGAATTGTCTGTGCCGAGACTCAATCTGTCTATAAACAAGCAAGTATTTTTATAAGGCATCCAACCATGGCGTTAATGTTCCATTATTTTAATAAATCACAATGATGGTGAAGATTAAAATGTTGTCATGAATATCTAGTCGGGGTACTTGCCTTGAACCAACGGGTCTTTTTATGCAAGAGTCATTCGTGTCATAGAAAGAGCCCACAGTTGTACAAAGTACCTTAGCTTTGCTAGATGCATTCATTCATTCAATAAGAAAATGAAATATAAAGCATTAAAGCATAAAAAAAAATGCACAAATATAACTTCTGGATGATCTATACATGTCCATCATCTCTTACTAAAGAGTGAATGAAGAATTACTCACTCTTCATGGCTTTGGTAAAGCTAAAAAAGTGAGTGATACTCATCCCTCAAAGTAGAGTAGTTACAAAGTGAAACACACTAAACAAGGAGCCGATCTTCAACGAAGAATGAGTGAAACACATTCCACCCTTCACGACTTTGGTAAAGCTCTAAAAAAGTGGAAGAGTTTCACTCCTTTAAGAAAGAAGGAAGGTCAAGCAATGCAAGTGAAAGAAATAAGAAAGTAGAAGAAAGCTATTCACTTTTGGACGGTTTCCTCCTCAACCAAAAGATGAATTATCTCCCTTGATACAAGTAAATATAAGACAATTCTACAACTAGCTCTTATGAGTGGGAGTCTAAGCCTCCATGAATCTCTCTCTATATGTTCCTTGAAGCTCCCACAATGGGAGTATTTATAGGCAAGGAGGAAGGGACAAGGTAGTGTGAAAGAATAGTCTATGCGCCCAAGTCCAAGTGAAAGTCAACTATTTTGAAGTCAGTCTAGGGACAACGTTCGAACATTGTCTGACGTTCGAACGTTATCTCTGTCTTTGCTTAATGGGAGTTCGAATGTGCTGATGGGGTCTGACCTTCCCGCTCAAGTGGTCTGTAGTCTTCTGTGAAGTTTATTTCCACACTCCATGCATCAGGCTGGTCTTTAAATGATTCCAGGGGGCTTCTGAACGTTGAATGACATTCGAACGTGGTACTCAAGTACCTCAGGGTCTTCCTTCTTAGTTGCAACAGGCCATGTCTCAGCTATCTAGTCTTCACATGATTTAAGGTAACATTCGAACATTGATTGGCATTCGAACATTCTTGCATTGGTCTAAGTTTTTCCAATTTTGTTCTAGAATATGTTGGTGTTGCATGAAAATCTGATATTCATCGCCTTTGGTCCCTTGTACAATTTATGCCCTGAAATATCATTATTTAAACTCCATCAAAGTATAATTAGTCTTAAAAAGGCATAATAATATGCTAATTCTAACTACTAATCACACACCGCCAACCTAAATATTGCTAGTCTCTAGTAATACAACAATTTGAATGAAAATCTATTTCGAATGTCATTTTCGTAGGTCATCCGGTTACATTTAGTTTATACAACAAGCTGTTGAACCACTAGGTTTACCCTAATGGACGAGTATTGTCTCGTAAAGGTTTTAAGTGAAGCTACTCACGAACTTTAGTCGAATAGTTGTGTATGTGGGATTTCTAGTTAAATTAAATTAGCATCATGGTCGTTGGGACACCCAACCCTTAATTTTGACTTATATCCCGTATGTTCCTCTTTCATAGGTATTTATTCTATGCCAAAATTTAGAATCAGTCACATTGGCATTTAGAATTCCTTGTGTAGTTGGAATGGTCATTCTAGAAATAAGAATTGTTATATAACAAAAATTTCACTTTACCACCCTCCATGGATAACTTTGATTTCACAAACCTCTCTTAGAAATGCTCTTTAAAAAAAATTCCTTCGATAATAGTGACTTATCTCTCAAAGGGCATGTGATAAGTGGATGGCCAATCAAAAAATCACATGCACAATTAGTATGGGAGTGAAACTTTTAGAGAGTAGACTAATCATGTTCTTGGCATAATCTCATGGAAGAATATTGGTGCAATTAAAGCAATGCTATTTAACGTACCTCAACTTTTGTTTGACAACACACACATGCATCAGACTTGAGATCAATTAGGACTTGTATAGTTTGTAATATGGCTAGAGGTCAGTGGCTAACGAAATGACGTCAATGGTATTCAAAAGCTATTTGTTTTCATTATGCAGTGTAGCACACCTTTTTCTAGTTTTTTTTATCTTTTGCCTAGAAATGGTATTTCTTTCTTTCTTTTTTATTTCATTTTTTACTTTCTTGGCAATTACCTGTCTTTTTGTTTCTTTTCTTTTCCAATTGTTTCCACAAGTGTTTATTTTATTGAACAGTAGCCACCGTTGTCTTTTTTATTTCTCTTGCTTTTCTATATCATACTGAGTTAGAAGAGGGTGCAAGAAAATTAAATAGCAAGGTATCTCAAGTATATGTTCTTGTGGCTCGGTTATTATATGGGTCTCTTGAAAAAGAAATCATTCTTTCAAGGCTCAAGCATGACTAACTAGAGCTATAATTCTGTAAAAGAAATGGTTAAGGCTCAAAATTAAATCAAAAGATGGCCTAAAATCCTTTCTCAAGCAAGTGCATTTGTATGTGTCGTATGAATAGATATGTCAATATATCGCTTTAGTTGCATCAATGAAAGAAAATTTAATGAGATTATTCAAAGATAGATAGTGAAAATTTTTTCGTTATCTCTACTGGTTTTGTCGGGTTTTTCAGGAAATGCCGGTTATATATCGATTCTATTTTTGAGTTTGATCATCTTGTACCTTAAGAATAGCAAATACCGATGTACAGTTGACATTTCAAGCATAGAGAAAATATCATTGTTCAATGAGCTGTGGCTTTAAGTCTAGATTGCTAAGTTATGTGTCAAACCGATCATGTGATTAGTTACTTTAACAAATAGTCTTAGCATTCACGTTTGTTCCATTATTCAATAACATATAACAGTATAATGCTAATTCTACGCATGCATTTAAACAGATAAAAGTGATAAACTAAATCATTCATTTCACAAAAAATGATCTGTTAATACAAACACCAGCGATTCAATTCATCCAAAGAAATGATAAAACACAAAAACTTCAAATATTCATGATAACCTACCAAAGAAGAAACTTATCCACCAAAGAAGAAACAAACACACAAAACCACAATCAAGTACATAAATATCTCATCCTCACTCTCCTCCAGATCTACCAGCTCCCTCCCTCAGGTAGCCGAGAATCTTCGTCTACAGTCGGAGAATCTTGTTTTGCTTGTCCTCGATGCTGAGCATAATCTCTCGTAGCGATTAGTGGGTGTTGTTTTGGGACCTGCCTCGTGTGTCTGTGCCTGCTCTCTCTTTGCATCCAACTCTCTTTCCTCCTCCTTATCAAGGACATCTTACACCTCGTCCACCCCTCTGGTAGGGTGCACCTCCTGTTTAGTCGTCGGGCCTCTACTGCTACCTTGGCTCCTTTGGAAAGAAGCCTTGTTTAGTGGGCCTATTGGCTTTTGTATGGTCATCTCCGGTCTCACCCTGATCCCATAGTCCTTGCACATCTCAGTCACTAGGGTGCCAAACAGGAGCGAGTTCCGCTTCACATCGCATCCCTTCTTCATTTTCGTCAAAACTAAAGAGGGGAGGTCGATGTTGTGGCCTTTCTCAAGTGCATATAGCAGACGATCATTTCGGGGAGGATCTCCTTCTTTCATCTGACCGGGATAAGGTTTAATGCCGCAATCAAATTTAACATTTTATACTTATCCGTTATCTCTCCTTGTCTAAAAAATCTCTTCCCCGCCCAAGAAAAGGTAGTCACCCTTGTTAGCTCCGCCCCCACTACGTTCATTGCTACGTTCATAGGGGGTATGCTGGCTTTTGCTCCCAAGGCACTTATTGCCTCAACTACCTAATCTATTATTCATGCACATCAATATGTACCTCCCTCACATACGTTCAAATTGCCCCGTTGATGATCACGGCGTTGGAGTAGAACTCCTGCTCCAAGTCAATCACGACTTCTCTACTATTTTGTAAAAATAATGTCCACCCCTCCTCCCCATATCCGCAAAAAAATACCCAACTCCAAAAAATCATTCAATATCACGTCTCGCTCACAAACTACAACGTTTTCTCGGTAGAAATTTTCATACCTGTTTGCTTTGAGGGCGGTGGCAAAGTAGGTTCGATCATATCTCCACACAATGGGCCTCTCCTCCCTTTATTGAATGACTTCCTTCACCATATTGGGCTCCTAAGTTGGTGGAGTGTGCCTGGTAGGTAGCTTGACCCTTGGAGGAATGATGTTTCAGGTTTAAGGTTTTTTAGGGCTTGAGAGTTTTGATTTCCTTGTGAAAATGAGGATTTTTGATGTGGGAATAGTCTTGGGAGGGTCGATTTTAGGTAAAAATGGGGAATGAGGGGTGTTTTGAGGGCTGGGTATCGAGAAGGCACCTTAGGGTTTGAAGGTTTTTCAAAAATTTGGGGGGTTTTGGAATGGAGAAGACGAACCAAGCTTATAGCCTAAGAATTGACGTTTGAACGTCACTGGTGTTCGAACTTGTGTAGAAGGATTTTTAAAAGATCGTTCAATCGTGGTATGCTCTCAGTACTTTTGAGTTCTATCAGAGACCAAAGTACTGTAAGCTATTCTCGTTTGAACGTTAAGTTCTTGTTTGAACGGTCTATTGGCATTCGAACGTGATGAGCTCCCAATACTTTTTGTTCCATCAGAGGCTTCATTAGAGGCAAAGTACTGGAAGTAGTTGACATTCGAACGTCACTTGGCGTTTGAACGTCAGATCAAAAATCAAATTTTTTTGTGTACATCACTATACACAATAAGAGAAGGCTATATACACATGTCAGAACCAAAAAATTCATGGCGTCTCAGGATAAGTCCCTACCCACACTTTAGGTTGGTAGTCTAGGACATTCCTTACTCAGCCCATGTTTTCATTTCAGTTAAAGAGTTTGTTCAAAAAGATTTTTACACTTTTTACAAAAATTCAGACCCTTGGCTTTCATCCCAACACACAATTTCACCACAATTTTGTTAGAAAGCAATCTAATCAGAGTCATCCTTTGTCTCCGTGTTATTTGAACCATCAATGACTTTTCTAATTTCCAGTCGCACAAACCGGTTAAGTAGAGTACCAAATAGGATGGCGTCTCAGGATAATTCTTAATCATCCCATTCACTATCTAAGCTAATCGATCGAGTGCGCGACCAAAATTTGGTTCAAAACTCTGATTATATCTCTTCTCGTGAAAGACTCTGCCACACTGTTTATAGGCACCAAATTTTTTGGCATTACGGCATTTAGCAAAAGTGCTTCTACCACAAAGGGTTTTCACTTATTGTTCTCGGATTTCAACTTTCCTTACTAGTCTTGCTTTTCTCATAATCATTGTATGCACATCTGATAGAAAAGTGTGTAGAACTCCCAAACTAAACCAAAAAAATTTAACATCCATGCTTTCTATGCTTTAAGACTCACTATCTAGTTCTTTAACTTCTACTAGTCACAAAGACGATTGAAGCTGATTGTGAGATCCCAAATTTTCTATTGAATTTAAGTAAGTAGAAACAATATAAAGTTTTGTGTAAAAAACATAATTAATATTAAACTTTGTGGCATATCTATAACTAATGAAACTAAAGGGTCGCAAACTATAATTGAAGATACCATTTTTGTTGGCTAGGCATCATTAATGTGAATGACCTACTTAAAGAAGACAAAAGAAAGAAGATAAAGAAAGAAAAAAAAAAAAGAAGATAAAGGTGGATGACGTGGAAGGATAAGGATGATGATGTAAAACATTTAAGATAAGAATGATGAAGTGTGAAGATAAGAAAAATGATGTTTTAAGATAAGGTTGATGATGTGGAAGGATAAGGATAAGGATGATGATGTTTCACGATAAGGATGGACCTAAAGGTGACATGTGACAAGTAACAAGCACGACAAAGCAAGGTTGATTGTGTGCTTGACAAGTGGATGGACACTTGTCCTAATTCATGGAAGATTGTATGCATGCTGGACAAATGTCAAGCAAAGAGAAAATGTCATAATTTGAAAGGGACACCTCCTACTTGTCCTATTGGCTATAAATAGGAAAGGGTTCTAATAGAAAAAGGATAATAAGAAATGGAGAAAGAGATCCAAATGAAGAGTTTTACAAGAGAATTAAATCGAGGTTTTCGATCCTTTCAAATTGAAGTTCAAGAATGATATTCTTGGGGATTAGAAGTTGATTTCTAATGATATCAATTGAGAATTGTGTAAGTGGTTTATACATGATATGCATTCCTTTAATCTCTTTGCAAAGAGTACTTTATTGATATCATTCTATTCGTATTTGAATTGTGATATCGCTTAGATTTAAGTTTTGAAATAATATTTCTTTCAATTGTTGATATTTCTATTGATCAACGAATGAAAGATTTCAATTGGTTGTAATCGGATTGGTCAACGAATGAAAGATTTCGATTGGTTGTAATTTAAATTGTTATCAAGAGGTTATTTATTCATTTTCGAGGTGTTTAGTGATTCTGATATTCAATAAAAATCAAGTTTATTCGTTATTGAGGTCATTAGCACTCTAAATAGTGTTAAATGGATTGGGGTGTTACACTGACTCACAGACATTATCATTAATTTATACAAAATATGAGGCAAGGTACACAATATGATCAGAAACAACAACCAAAACAAAAACAAAAAAATTTACGTGGCACAAAGTATGAACTATAGTTCTCGCCCCCAACCTAAACTGAACATTGTCCCTAATGTTTTGAATTAACCAGTGTATGGATCTTAGAGATGAGGTTGACAAGTAGAGATCTGTTTATCTGCAAAAACCTACAAACAAAACACAACATTTAATCATCTTTTGGTAGATCTGGATTTTCGTTTGGATGAAAACCCTTATATATGAGTGTGAATAGAAGTAAAACATACATGTACAAATAGAGTAAGCAAATGGCAATCATGAGACAAAGGACTAGGTCTTCGGGGTATATGGACATGGGGTTGTTGGTAGTTGAGTCATGTTGCAGAAAACATCAAACCACAAAGAAGAAGAAGAGGAAAAAAAGGAGAAGAATAAAAAAGGGGGGGGGGGCAACACCGATGAATGAAAAAGAGAAAAAATTAGGGCCTTATAAAGGCGTCCTCTCGGGTAGGGTTGGCTCATATTTTTTCTGACCCGATCCGTTTGAGTGTAGGTAGGCTTGAACCTCGGAGGAATATTCTAGATCCATTAAAGAATGGTTTCCACATTTTTAACAAAGTCCTCAAAAAATGGTTTCAGCCGTTAACCGTTAACAGTTAAGATATTACCGTTCAATGGGTTTTTCACTTCTACTACTCCATGTCCAAACTTCATTTTGACAATGTAAGGCCCCATCCATCTTGACTTCAATTTACTAGGAAAGTGTCGGAGTCTTGAATTAAATAATAGGACTTTTTGAGAAGGTTCAAAAGACTTTAGCACAATTTTCTTGTCATGAAATTTGTTTATCTTGGCTTTAGCAATCTTAGCATTCTAATATGCTTCATTTCTCAATTCCTTCAATTCGTTTATCTAAAGTTTCCTTGCTAGTTTGGCTTTATCCAAGTAAAAGTTCATTGCTTTAAAATCCCAGTATACCCTATGTTCCAATTCTATAGGTAGGTGAAACAGCTTTCCATAGACTAATCAATAAGGAGACATGTCCAAAATTATTTTAAAAGCAGTGTGATATGCCCAGAGTGCATCAATTAGCCTTGAAGACCAATCTTTGCAGTCTAGATTTATCATTTTTGCTAAAATTAATTTGATCCTCTGATTAGCTAATTCAGCCTGTCCACTAGTCTGTGGGTGATAAAGGGTTGCAATTTTGTGAAAGATTAACTATGTTTTCATCAAATTCCAGAAGTGTCAATTGTAAAAATGAGCACCCTCATCAATTATGATTGATTTTTGGATTCCAAACCGGGACAAAATGTTTTCTTTTAAAAATCTGATCACCACTTGATGATCATTATTTCGACAAGAAATTGTTTCAACTCATTTAGATACATAGTCTACGACCACCAAAATTTGTAGATAGCCAAAAAGAAGGGGCAAATGGACCCATAAAATTGATAGCCAACAATAAAAAATTTCAATTATCAAAATTGGGTTCAAAGGCTTCATGTTTCTTTTAGAAATGCTCCCTAACTTTAGGCATCTATTAAATGTTAGGCAAATGGCATGGACATCTTTAAAAAGTATGAGCCAATAAAATCCACACTGCAAGATTTTCGCAATAGTTTTCCTTGATGAGAAATGGCCACTGCATGCTTCCAAATGACAAAATGATATTACATGTCTGCTTTCATAAGCAGGGAAGCAACATCTTATGATTTGATCTTTATAGTACTTAAATACGTAGGAATCTTCCCAAAAGAAGTTACAAATCTCCCTCAGAAATTTCTTTTTGTTCATCATGGTAAAGGACAGAGGGAACGTACCAGTAGTAAAGAAGTTAGCAATATCAGCATACCATAGTGTCTCATCAATCGTGAACAGTGTTCATCCGAAAATTTCTCACTGATTGGCAATCCATCTTCATGAAATTCATACATTAATCTGGACAGATGATCTGCCACCACATTCTCAACACCCTTCTTGTCCTTAATGACCAGATCAAACTCTTGGAGTAAGAGTATTCATCTTAAGAGCCTTGGCTTGGCATCTTTATTTGTGAGCCAGAATTTTAGGGCTGCATGGTCAGTGAATACAGTAACAAAAGAACCAACAAGATAGGAACGAAATTTTTTCAAAAGCAAAAAACTACCGCAAACAATTCATTTTCAGTCATTGAATAATTCATTTGGACATCATTCAAAGTTTTTCTTGCAAAGTAAATTACATGTGGTTTCTTATCCTTTCTTTGTCCCAACACTGTACCTACATCATAATCATTTGCATCACACATTAGTCAAAAGGTATAGTCCAGTCAAGGGCTTGCATTATTGAAGCAGAAATTAACATACCCTTAAGCTTTGCAAAAAATTTCTTGCATGCTTCACTCCACACAAAAATTATGTCTTGACTTAGAAGATGACACATGGGTTTAACTAGGGTACTGAAGTCTTTTATGAACCTCCTGTAAAATTCTGCATGTCCTAGTATTGATTGGACATCTTTTATAATCTTAGGGGGCGGGTAAATTTCCAATTAGATCTATTTTTGTCTTGTCAACTTTCATGCCCTCAGACAACACAAAGTGACCTATGACAATGTCTTGTGTTACCATGACTTGACATTTTTCTCAATTGAGCAATAGATTGGATTCTTTACACCTTATCAACACCTTTTCTAGGTTGGCCAGACACAAATCAAATGAGTCACCATAGACAGAGAAGTCATCCATGAATACTTAAAAAAATTTCTCCACCATGACACTAAACAAGCTTAGCATGCATCTTTGGAATGTTTCAGGAGCATTACAAAGTTCAAATGTCATCATTTTGGATGCAAAGGTGCCAAAGGGGCATGTCAATGTGTTTTTCTCCTTATCATTGAGTGCTATCTCAATTTGATTGTACCCAAAATTTTCATCCAGGAAATAGTATAATTCATGGCTTGTAATTCTCTCTAGAACCTGATCAAGAAAGGGAAGAGGGAAATGGTTTTTCCTAGTCATTTGAATGAGCTTTCAGTAGTTTATGGACATTTTCCATCCTATGAGGACTCGAGTTAGTACCAATTCATTGGCATCATTCTTGACCACTGTGACCACGAACTTCTTGGGCACAAATTGAGTCGGACTAACCCATTTGCTATCAAAGATGGGTAAAATTATCTCTGCATCTAAGAACTTAAGCACCTCAATTCTCATAACTTTCTTTATGTGAGGATTCAATCATTGATGTATTTGATGAGAGGGTTTTAAATCCTCTTCAACATATATAGCATGATTGCAGATTAACAGGCTTATACTTTTCAAGTCAACGATGGTCCACCCAATAGTATTTTTATGGATTTTAAGACCTTCAATCAGTTTAGACTCTTACAAGTCTGTGAGCTTAGATGAAATTACCATTGGGTAAAACTCATCCTTTCCTAAGAATGCATATTTGAGGTCAGATGGAAAAGGTTTCAATTCAGGCTTTTGTGGCCTAACACTTGACTAGAGTGGCTTTGTCCCACTTGGGCAAATCTCTTTGAATTTGGGGGCCCATGTCCCAACAGTATGGTGGGGCACGTCTTTGAGTTTAGGTCATCATCTATTGTCTCAGATAAGATAGACTCTAGTAGAGAAGATTCAGTAGGGTTCTCACAGAATGTGTCATTCAGATGTTCCTGTATCAAAGATTCAATGGAGTTTATTTCTCCTTCTTCTTTGTCCTCTTCCTGGTGCTTTGCAATATTAAAAATGTTCAGCTCGAGAGTCATATTCCCAAAAATTAATTTCATGACTCTATTCCTACAATTGACTGGTGCATTAAAAGTTGCTAGGAAGGGTCGACCAAGAATGACGAGATTGTGGTTCACAGAATGTATTGCTGGCTGAGTATCAAGAACAATGAAGTCAACAAGGAAGACAAAGTTGTCCACTTGGACAAGTACATCTTCAACAATGCCCTTAGGGATTTTGATAGATCCCTCGGCCAACTAGAGTGTGACACAAGTGGATTTGAGTTCATCCAAACCCAACTACTGATAGACAGAGTAAGGTAGCAAATTAAAACTAGCTCCAATGTCTAACAGTGCTTGTTCTATTCTAAAATTTTCAATGACACATGACACAATCGGACACCCCAAATCCTTGTATTTTGGAGGGATTTTGTGTTGAAGCAGGGCATTGGCTTGTTCTGTCAAGAAGGTTTTTTTTTGGGTCATTCTGATTTCTCTAGACTGTGCATAAGTCTTTTAGAAACTTGGAATAAGACAGAACTTGTTTTATTGCATCCAAAAGTGGGATGTTAATTTTTACTTGCTTAAAAAGCTCATAAATTTTAAGCTGATTATTCAACTTCTATATGATTTTGAGTCTATGAGAAAAAGGATCAGGAATGAAACACGAAGGTTCTTTTTCCTCAGAAGGTTCTGGCTCTTGTTCAATCATAGGCTCAGGTTCTTCTTCAATTAAAAGTTCAGGTTTAATTATTTTAGGCTCACATGATGAGTTGACTGGGATTGACTCAGGTTTTGACTTTGGAATGAGCATGTTCTGATGGTCTTGTCAATCACCTTGCCACTTCTCAGTGTAGTGACAACTTGGGCTTGGTATTGTGGTTTTTCCATAATCAAAAGGTTCCCCACATGGAATTGGCCTTGCGGTTGTTTTGGTTGGGCTGGGAACTTGCCCTTCGTATGTGTGGCCATGGATTGGGTCAACTTTTGGATGTGAATTTTAAGATCCTCGAAAGATTGAGTGGTTTGGGTTTTAAAATCAGTGAAAGCCTGTGTGGAATGGGTGTTGTAGTTCATTTGGGTTTGAATGAATTAGTTCGGTGTATCTTCAAGGCTCCTCTTGTGTGGTGGTTGGTATAGTTGGTGTACGGGAGGTCCTTGAGGTGGTGAATGTGAGCCTTGTGGTTGGTTCATGGGAGTGGGTTGTGTGTTCCTCCAACTAAAGTTTGGGTGATTTCACCACCCTGAATTGTATATTTCGGAATAACGGTTGGAATAAGGCTTGTTGAAGTTGGAAGTTTCATTTGTCTGTTCTAATAAGACCTCTTTGAACGCAGAAATGGTAGGACACTTCCCAATAAGGTGTCCTATCAATGCACAAATTCCACATACTTGTTCTGTGGGAGGGTCAACATTGGCTTGATGAACCCTTTTTCATCTCTAAAGCTTCAAGCTTTCGAGACAAGGTATACATTTTTGCTCTCAGGTCATCATCATCTCCCAAGACTTACTTACCCCCTTGGGAAGTAAATGGTTTGGCTTCTACAGTGGTATGAGAGGTTGAGTCCCACATCTGAGAGCTATTAGATATGGTGTCAAAGAAATTGAATGCCTCTTCCGGACTTTTACCTATGAATTCTCCTTGGGCCATCATTTCGACAAACTAACATAATTTAGTTTGTTAGTTTGTCAAAAGTCCGGAAATATTTCTCCAATTCTCAAAAGCATAGTGTGGGCAGGATTGGAGAAGATCTTTGAATTTCTCCCAACTTTGGTAAAATATTTCTCCTTCTATAACCAAAAAATTCATGATTTGGCTTTTGAGTGCATTCGTGCGGTGTATAGGAAAAAACTTTTTAAAAATTCATTTTGTAATCCCTTCCAGTTAGGTATTGAGAGAGCTTTTAAAGAATTTAGCCATTGTTTAGCTTTGTCCATTAAAAAGAAAGAGAAAAGTTTCATCTTGGCCAGTTCAGAATTGTCTTAAAATGTTCCATATAGTTCCTCAAAATCTTTTATATACAAATATGAGTTTTTTGCATCTAACCCATGAAATACAGGTAGTAGCTGCATTGTTCCCGATTTTACAATGAAGAGGGGAACATTTTCATGAAATACAGAACAAGATGGGACACTATTTCTTGTGGGATTTAAGTAATCCCGCACAGTTTGAATGTTAGGCACTTCTCCTCTCTCACAGGAACTTCTCCTTGTCTCTCATTATACGTCACATTACTCTCACAAGAGTCTACTACTAATCTAGGTGAATTTGGTTCAAGTTGATTTACAGAATCACAAGATTTTGCCAGCAAATTTTGATAGTGAGGAGTGTCCTCATACATAAAAAAAAATAAAATAAAACAAAACTATTCACAGTAAACCAAAGAATATATACAAAAAGAAAGTTCTTTTACCTTTACCTTAAAATACCTTTTATGGTTCCCCGACAACGGCACTAAAAACCTGACTTGATTTGAAATGTGTACACCCAAGTGCAGCCAATCAAGCTGTAGTAATAATCTAGTTATGTCTGGAGTCGAATCCACAGGGAACTATGATTAATGTTTTGAAGTAAGCAGTGACAGAGACCAAGTAACTAGAAACCTTAGGAGTTTGAAGTTATGGGATTTTCTTGACATAATATAAGATTCTTTCCAATGCGTTTTTCTAGACAAAATATATGATAAATTAACAAATGTAACACCTACCCTTTAGCTCGAGGATTAGAACATGTAGTTAATCATCCGATTTATTATACTTGTACTTGATAACTAAATTAACTCCCGTGTCAACATCAAGTTAATCAGAAGATAAAGATGAATTGTGAGAATTAAGCACATTGTTCCCATGTCTTTCTAGAAGTTTACAACAATTGTCTGTGCCGAGACTCAACCCGTCTACAGACAAGCAAGTGTTTCTACAAGGAATCCAACCATGGCGTTAATGTTCCATTCTTTTAATAAAGCACAATAATGGTGAAGATTGAAATGTTGTCATGAATATCTAGTCGGGGTGCTTGCCTTGAACCAACGGGTCTTTCTATGCAAGAGTCATGCGTGTCATAGAAAGAGCCCACAGTTATACTAAGTACCTTAACTTTACCAGATGCATTCAATCATTCAATAAAAAAATGAAATATAAAGCATTAAAGCATAAAGAAAATGCACAAATATAACTTCCGGATGATCTATACATGTCCATCACCTCTTACTAAATAGTGAATGAAGAATTACTCACTTTTCATGGCTTTGGTAAAACTAGAAAAGTGAGTGATACTCATCCCTCCAAGTAGAGGAGTTAAAAAGTGAAACACACTAAACAAGGAGCCGATCTTCAACGAAGAATGAGTGAATCATGTTCCACCCATCACGACTTTGGTAAAGCTCTAGAAAAGCGGAAGAGTTTTACTCCTCTAAGAAAGAAGTAAGCTCAAGCAATGGAAGTGAAAGAAATAAGAAGTAAAAGAAAGCTAGTCACTTTTGGAAGGTTTCCTCCTCAACCAAAAGATGAACTATCTCCCTTGGTACAAGTAAATATAAGACAATTCTACAACTAGCTCTTATGAGTGGGAGTCTAAGCCTCCATCAAGCTCTCTCTACACGTCCCTTGAAGCTCCCACAATGGGAGTATTTATAAGCAAGGAGGAGGGGGAAAGGTAGTATGAAAGAATAGTGTATGGCGCCCAAGTCCAAGTAAAAGCCAACTACTCTGCAGCCAGTCTTGGGATAACATTCGAACATTGTCTGGCGTTCGAATGTTGTCTCTGTCTTTGCTTAATGGGCATTTGAACGTGCTGATGGGGTCTGATCTTCCCACTCAAGGGGCCTATAGTCTTCTATGAAGTTCATTTCCACACTCCATGTAACAGTCTGGTCTTTAAATGATTCTATGAGACATTCGAACGTTGATTGGCATTCAAACATGGTACTTAAGTACATCAGGGTCTTCCTTCTTGGCTGCAACAGGCCATGTCTCAGCAGTCTGGTCTTCACATGATTTAAGGTAATGTCTGAACGTTGATTGACGTTCAAACGTTCTTGCCTTAGTCCAAACTTTTCCAATTTTCTCCAGAATATGTTGGTGTTGCATGAAAGTCTGATATTCATCGCCTTTGGTCCCTTGTACAATTTATGCCCTGAAATGTCATCATTTAAACTCTATCAAAGTATAATTAGTCTTAAAAGGGCATAACAGTATGCTAATTTTAACTACTAATCATGTATAAAATATCGAAAACTCAATTTGGTAACTAGAAAGACCATTTTCCTCTTTTATTTCTTGATCAGGTCCTAAGAGAATTGCAGGCCATGAATTTTACTATTTTCTGGATGGGTATTCCGGGTACAATCAAATTGACATAGCACTAAATTACTAGGAAAAGACAATGTTCACATGCCCCTTTGGCACCTTTGCATTCAAAAGGATGTCGTTTGAACTTTGTAATGCTCCTACAACATTCCAAAGGTCTTTGCTGAGCTTGTTGAGTGACATGGTTGAAAAATTTTGGAAGTGTTCATGGATGACTTCTCTGTATATGGTGACTTGTTTGATTTGTGTCTGACCAACCTAGAAAAAGTGTTAGTAAGATGTAAGGAAGCCAATTAGTGGTTAAGTTGGAGAAATGTCATTTCATGGTAACACAAGGCATTGTCCAGGGTCACATTGTATCATCTGAAGGTATGAAAGTTGACAAGATAAAAATAGATCTGATTGAAAACTTGCCTGCTCCCAAGATTATAAAGGATGTTTGATCATTCCTAGGACATGTAGGGTTCTATAGGAGATTCATAAAAGACTTTAGTACCATAGCTAAACTCATGTGTCATCTCCTGAGCCAGGATGTAATCAATATGTGGAGTGAAGCATGCCAGAAAGCTTTTGATAAACTTAAAGGTATGTTAATTTTTGCTCCAATCATGCAACCCTCTGACTGGACTCTGCCGTTTGAATTGATGTATGATGCTAGTGATTACGTTGTAGGTGTTGTGTTAGGATAAAGAAAATATAAAAAACCCTATGCAATTTACTATGCAAGCAAAACTTTGAATGATGCTCAAATGAATTACTTGACAACTTAAATTGCTTGATGTAGTTTTTGCACTGGAGAAATTTTGATCTTATCGTGTTGGTTCATCTGTTATTGTATTCACTGACAATGCAGTGTTAAAATTTTTGCTTACAGAAAAAGATGTCAAGCCAAGGTTCTTAAGATGGATACTCTAGCTCCAAGAGTTTGATTTGATCATTAATGACAATAAATGTGTTGATAATATGGTGGCAGACCCTCTGTCCAGGTTAACATATGAATTTCATGAGGATGGACTCTCATTTATTAAAATTTCCCTGATGAACAACTATTCACAATCATGGAAACACCATGATACATTGATATTGCTACCTTCCTTGCTACTGGTATGCTCCCTCCATCCTTTAAAATGATGGACAAAAAGAAATTTCTGAGGGAGGCTCGTAATTTCTTTTGGGAGGATTCATACGTGTTTAAGTACTGTAAGGATCAAATCATAAGGCGTTGAATCCCCGAGCATGAAAGCAGACATGTAATATCATTTTTTCATTTTGAAGCATGTGTTGACCATTTCTCATCAAAGAAAACCGTTGCAAATATCTTGCAATATGAATTTTATTGGTCCACACTTTTTAAAGATGTCCATGCCTTTTGTCTAACATGTGATAGATGCCAAAAGTTGGGAAGCAATTCTGAAAGAAACGTGATGCCCTTAAACCCCTTTCTAGTGATTGAAAATTTTGACTGTTGGGGCATCAATTTTATGGGACCATTTTCCCCTTCCTTTGGTTATCTACACATTTTAATGTCTATAGACTATGTGTCCAATTGGGTTGAAGCAATTCCATGCCGAAAAAATGATCACCGAACAGTGATCAAGTTTTTTTTTAAAATATTTTGTCCCAGTTTGGAATTCTGAAATACATAATAAGTGATGGGAGTGCTCATTTTCGCGATCGTCCTTTTTGAAATTTGATGAAAAAGTACTTATTTTTTCATAAAATAGCAACCCCTAATCACCGATAGACTAATGGAGAAGCAGATTTGGTCAAACGAGAAATCAAACTGATTTTAGAAAAAATGGTAAACCCAAACCGCAAGATTGGTCGTTAAGACTAACTAATTCACTTTGGGCTTGTCGCACTGCATTCAAAATAATTTTAGGCATGTCTTCCTATCGATTAGTCTATGGCAAGCCTTGTCACCTACCTATAAAATTGGAACACAAAGCATACTAGGCCGTTAAAGCAATGAACTTTGACCTAGACAAGGTTACAATCTCAAGAAAAGTTCAGATTAATGAATTGGAAGAGCTAAGGAATGAAGCATATGAGAATGCTAAGATTGCTAATTCCCGAATGAAATTTTTTCATGACAAAAATATTGTGTGAAATTCTTTTGAACCTTCTCTAAAAGTCATGTTATATAATTCAAGGCTCCATCTTTTTCCTGGTAAGTTGAGATCAAGATGGACTGGACCTCACATTTGTCAAAAAAGTATTTGTTCATGGAGCAGTGGAAATAGAAAACCTATCAAATGGAAATATCTTTACCATCAATGGTCAACGGTTGAAACCATTTTTGGAGAACTCTTTTAAAAAGTGAAAACCATTCTTTTAATGGATCCAGAATATTCCTCCGAGATTTGAGCCTACTGACACAAAAAAGGGTTGGGTCAGAAAAAAATCTAACCCAACCTGACCCGAGAGTATGCCTTTATAATGCCCTTACCCTTTTTCCTCGTTTTCCCATCCGCCGCTGTTGGTCCCCTCTTCTTCCTTTCTTTTCTTTTTCTTCTTCGTTCTTCTCTGTTCTCTATAAAAACAACCCATCACCTACAAATCCATGACCAGATACCCCGAAGACCCAGTCTTTTGTCTCATGATTTAATTTTGTTTACTCTATTTGTACATGAGTGTCTTACTTCTGTTCAAACTCACCTATAAGAGTTTTCATCCTAACAAAAACCCAGATCTTCCTAAAGATGATTAATTGTTGTGTTTTGTTTGTAGGTTTCAGCAGATGAACAAATCTCTACCTTTCAATCTCATCTCCAAGATCCATATACTGGTAAATTCAAAACATTGGGGACAATATTCAGTTTAGGTTGCAGGGTGTGAGAACTACAATTCATATTTTATGCTCGTAAATTTTTTTGATGTTGTTGTTGCTGTTTCTAAACATATTGTGTACTCTGATTCATATTTTGTATAAATTGATGATCATTTATGTTGCTCAATTGAGGGAGAAACACATGACTCACTATATAGTTCACATAATCTACATACCATGGTGCTTCCTCTGTGACATAGAAGAGTTTCTCATCTGGAAAGGATCCATTGATTATTACACCATCTCCCTTTTGTTGTATGGTATTCTCAAGTCCAGAGAGATGATCTACCACTTGGTTTTTTGTTCCATTTCTGTCTCGAATCTCTAGACCAAACTCTTGAAGCAAACAGACCCATCAAATCAAGTGTGGCTTTGCATATTTTTTTAGATCAAATACTTAATGGCGGAATGATCTATGAACACTATCACCTTCGTTCCAATGAGATAAGATCGGAATTTGTTGAAAGCAAAAACAAATACTAATAATTCTTTCTCAGTGGTTGTGCTAGCATACTAGATGGCATGAAACATTTTCACTTTATGTTGGCCTAAAACTGCGCCAATCGCAAAGTTGCTAACATCGTACATTAGTTTAAATGGCAAATACCAATTTGGTGCAACTATAATGGGGGCAGTTATGAGCTTCTTGTTCAACACCTCGAAGGCCTCTATGCATGTCTTATCAAAATTGAAGGGCACGGCTTTCTCTAAAAGGTTGCACAGAGACTTTGTGATCATGGAAAAGTCCTTTATGAATCGCCTATAAAATCCTGCATGGCCCAAAAAACTCTGAATTCCCTTTACTAATGTTGGGGGTGGTAAATTTTCAATAGTCTCTATTTTTTCCCTGTCCACCTCTATCCCATTAGCAGAAACTTTGTGCCCCAAAATAATGTCTTCTTGAACCATGAAGTGACACTTTTTCCAATTTAACACCAAGTTTGTTTTCACGCAACTTTTTAGCACAAGAGTTAGGTTCTCTAAACATAGGTCAAAGCTATCTCCAAATACCAAAAATTCATCCATAAATACCTCAAGATTTTGCTCGACCATGTAAGAGAATATGCCATCATGCATCGTTGAAAATTTGCAGATGTATTGCATAATCCAAAAGACATCCTTCGAAATACACAGGTTCCATAGGGGTAGGTAAACGTAGTCTTCTCCTATTCTTTGGGTGCTATTGCAATCTGATTATAGCCGGAATAACCATCCAAGAGACAATATAACTCATGCCCAGCTAATCGGTCAAGCATCTGATCAATGAACGGTAGAGGGATAATCCATACTCATCACCCAGTCACTATTTGCATTGGAATTAACTCGTTGTTCTCATTGGAAACTATCGTCAGTCTTCCTTTCTTTGGAACACATTGAATTGGACTTACCCAAGAACTGTTTGAGATGGGGTATATGATTCCAGCATCCAACCACTTGCTGATTTCCTTCTTGACCACCTCCTTCATGATAGAATTTAATCAGCGTTGTTGCTTGATGAGTGCAAAATATTGCATATTTAACGGTCTTATTACATGCATTTTAACTCAACTTTTACATATAAGTACTTAAAGTTAGCCGAAATTATGAATAATGTTAAATTTTTGATGTTACAGGTAATTATAGCGTAAATTATGTATTTTAGAATCTTGCAACTAGGTATGGATGTGTGGTGAAGACATGGACTCATTAAATGAGGATTTGGAGGCTTAAAAGTGAAGAAATCAAGGAGGTATTGGTGCTTGGGAACAAAGAAACCAGCATCCACACCATTTGGTTGCAGTACCTTGGTTTTCCTCCATTTAGACCATGATCTACTTCGAATTTGAAAAATTGCAAAACATGAAAGTTGTAGATCTGGATGTATTTTTTATTGTGTAAAAATTTTAGCTCAATCGGACAGTTGGATCAAAAGTTATGAAAATTTTATAAAAACTTGTCCAGAGTAGACAAAGTGTACCGGTATGCCGAGCTCCAGTAGCTAAAGAGTATCGGTACGCATACCGGTATGTCGTGACTGAAGTGCCCAGAACGCTTGCAAATCATGCTCCATTTGCTTGGGGGTCCCACCATTGACTCTCCCACTTGCCCTTGACTTTCCTTACACATCTGCATGCCTCCTACACCCTACTTGAAGACTTTAAAGGCAAAGGCATTAATGGATGGGAGAGAAAGGGGATGCCCGGTGTGTTGCAGGCTTGGCTTGTCCTAACCTATGCAAGTCAACAACTCACCCTCCTATGGATGGGAGGCCTTTCACACAAACCTAGAGACCCTTATGGACAAAAATGAAGGCTCACACTCCATATATTCAGCATTCACAAACCATTTCAAGTGGTGGCTACCTAAGCTTAGATGGTTCCTAGGAAGAAGATGATGAATAGTAGATAGAAAGTTTATGTTTTTGCATTTTCGTCCATCCTTTCACTTGTAATTTATCGTAAGACTCTTGTAATCTTCATTTAATGTCTTTAATGTCATTTACTTCAAGTATATTTCATGTTTAGCTGCATGTTTGAGATTTCACCATTGTTGTTTTCAAGTTTTCTTCATTTCATAGCTTAAAATGGGTATTGAATATTTTTCTTTATAGTTTAATTTTTCTTGCATTAGTTCAAGTTTCATGCTTTATTTCTTCATTATGTCTCTTTACATTATGAATGTATTTCCTTTGATCATGAATAGCTAGATTTTTAGTTGGTCAATCCAAGGGAGACTTCCTCTTGGGTTTTCCATTTCAACTCATTTTCTTTCCTCCCCGGTGTACGATGATTCAGTTTGACTGGGTTGAGAATGGATGTGGTTGTGAGTCTTTGATATTCTGTAGGCCTGATCACGGTTTATGCTTGGATCCTCACCATCTCATCCCTAATATCCCACGAATCAATCGTTCATCTATAAAGCCTTGGAGGAAGGTTTCGAGTTGAGTTGGGATTTGTAACACCCCGCATTTTATTTTATAAATGTATATAGTTATAGGATAGCTAATTATTGTGAAAATGAGGATATGTATAATGATGAAAGAATGAATCACATAGGTTAAAACATTATAAATGAATAATTGGGAGACAACTGGATTTAGAAAGTTTAAGTTCAAAGACATTTGAGATTGGAATTAGTTCTTAGATAAGTTTCTAAATGTTTCTAGGTCAATATAATGTTTCCATTGAATCCGGAAGGTCGAAAAACCTTGGGAAAGGTAATATGAAGTGCATTGGAAACTTGGAAGACGGAGGAATAATCTGTCTGCTCAGTAGTACCGGTACCGAGTACCGGTACCCCAATTCCAGAAGGTTTTT
>CM042197.1:23251537-23279550 GCA_023539305.1 Ilex asprella | reverse complement strand
GACTGATTTTGTGGGTAGCTTTGTGGCTGAATTGTGTGCTGTCTAGTGTCCATTTAAGGGCTGTTAAGGGGCTGCTTAGTGGCTGATTTCGTGGGCTGCTTAGTGGCTAGTTTAGGGGCTGGCCGTATAGTGGCTGAATTTTTAGCCACTTTGGGCTGATTTTCGCGGGCTGTTTTGTGCTAAATTTTGTGGGTTGTTATGTGTATCATGCACCATGTAATTTAAGTGTATTATTGACATAGATTATGTAATAACATGCTTGTCAATTGTGTTGATTATAATTGTTGATATATGCATGCTTTGATATATTGATATTGAGACGAATATGATATTTATATGCTCATTGATATGTGGTTATGAGGATATATGAAATTTACATGCCTATGATTTACATGCCTATGAAATTTACATGCCTAGAAATGCCTATGATAAATGGGCTGGATATATATGTATATCTATATATATTGACCTAGGTATATATATATTTATATGTATATGGTTATGGAATAATAAAGAGGGTGGGTAGGTTTTTAGAAAATTACACTTGCCCATTGGTGGAATTTAGGTAAAAATGATTTTATCCTAAATTAGTATGTAGAGATTGCCTATTAAGATTTCTTGAATTATGTGAAAGCTATGTGAAAATTGGGCATAATATGTGTTACCATGTTGGTTGCCTTGAAGGTGTTTGATTATATGCCTTGGTTGATGTTAATCTTGTGGTTATTTCAATGATATTGTGATAACATGTTATATGAGTAGAGATAATTGAACTTATGCTCTATGTTGTCAATATATGATTCTTGATGTATTGACATGGTTAAAGAAGTTTGGTAGTTATATGTTATTGATAAAATTGCCATGAAGTAGAACGTGTGAATACATTGTTCATATGGCATTCATTCCATATAGAACATGGCATGGATATGCAATTGCGTATCACATTGCATTTGCACGGAATCATTCATTTCATGGGTGAGTGCATGGTGGATGTTGACACCACACTTAGTGGTTGATGCAAGGAGTAGTTCATATTGCATACATTGCATATGGACATGGTGTGACACCACATTCATGGGATGTTAGCATGGGTGTGGATGTGTTTGTGCATGGGTGTTTGTACCACAATCTATGTGGTGTTAAATGCATGTGGTTATGGGAGTTGTTTGTGCATGGGTGTTTATACCACAATCTATGTGGTATTAAATGCAAGTGGTTATGGGACTTGCTCATTGGCATTATTGCATATAGAGCATGACATTGGTAACTCCATTTATGGACATTAGTCATTAGTGGAGGCATGTGTAGGTGGTGCATGGTTAATCAACACCATACTTGGTGCTTGATGGTGGGCTCGGGAAAGTTGGATTGAAAATTCGACTGAGTCAAACGGTTGCATGTATGCATGAAAAACTTGTGTCGGGTATAGCAAGAAGGGCTAGAAGATCCCTCGGGTGCAAGACCTGGTTACTGGTTTATTCACTTCCGTCGGTGCAAGTCCAAAAAAGTGCATTAGGCGTACGGAGCCGGCGGTGAAATTCCAAAATCCGTTGCCCAACAAGACACAAGATTTTGATATAAAATATACTCATCCAATGAGTATCATATTTTCCGTCGAAGACGGGTTCATTACACATTGCATTGCGTTGTGGGAGTTGGGAAGGACTTGGGTTGTGTTACATGATTGAGTATCATCTCAGTCATGGCATGTTGTACACATGGGCATTTACATTGTGTTGTCGAGCCAGGAAGGGCTCGGGGTGAGTGCGTAAATGAGTCATATCTCATTTCATGTTTAGTCGGGGTGGGCTCGGGTTGAGTACATGAGTCTCATCTCATTTTATGAGGCTTGGGTAGCCCGGGTTTAGCATACATGGCATTGCATGTAAAGGGAGCCGTGATGGGCTCAGATGGGTGAACATGGATGGGTCTCACCTCATTCATGGTATAACATAATAGCATTACATCATTTAATCGCATGTTATTGATGGAATGGTTATGAATTTGTGGTGTGTGCATGTGAACATTTCATATGCATATAGGTGGAGGAGTAGCCTCCGTAGGAATTTCTCTACTGGGCGTTGGCTCACCCTATACGGGACCCACTTTCAAGTACGGGACATGTTCCTGCGAATGTCTCTCATTCGGGGGCCCTTGGTTGAAGAAAAGCCGACTTGTGGCTTTCAATTCTTTTCTTTTGTAAAATTAGACTTCTAATTTAATCTTGGCATGTAATGTATAAAGAAATTGTAACAGAGTCTATATGGACTGTTTTGATATAACTGTGTATTTTTTATATGAGTATAGATAAATGGACCCGGTGCGGTCATTGTATTATATTGGGCCTTGGATGGGCTTTGTAAGGTTTATTATACAGGTTGTGTTTTTGGGTAGAGCTCCCCGTACGAAGGAGACTCTGCCTGAATTTTGTTAAAAGGTGGATCCCGATAAATGGGACATAACGCCGAGATATCGAGTCACTCGGTATCCACGGGCATTCCGCGGGTTGACGGATGGTCAACGGGACTCCCGGATTTTTGGGGCGTCACAATATTGTCCTCTGTCGACGAATAGCTGAACTTTTGACTGTGTGAATGTATCATTGTTGTTATATTAACACATTTGTAACATGATATTTGACACATTATCATAAGTGCTTAAAAATATATTGTTAGAACTTATATCGAGTTTAAATAGTATTGTTTTCATTTTATTTGGAATATTGCAAGATAAAACAAAAATTGTCAAACACCAACAACAATGAAATAACATATGTATAACAATTGAAGGTTGCATTTTTTAGCAAGCAACCTAACCTTAATATAGGATATGGATCTAACATCGGACATTGTAATAAAAACACATGCTATACTATCATAGGTGTGTAGCTAAAGATTGAATTAAGGTATGGTATCTTGTTTTCTAGTGGTTTCAATTACTTTATGGCTACTCAAAACTTATACTGAGTTTAAATAGTACTGTTTTCCTTTTATTTGGAATATTGCAAGATAAAACAATTGTTGTCAAACACCAACAGCAATGGAATACCAGATGTATAACAATTGAAGGTTGTACTTTTCAGCAAGCAATTCAACCTTAATATAGAAGATGGCTCTAACATAGGACATTGTAATAAAAACACGTGATATACTATTTCATGTTTGTAGCTAAAGGTAGAATTGAGGTATTATATCTTGTTTTCTAGTGGTTTCAATAACTTTATGGCTCCTCAAAGAATAGGATGAAGGCTCTACGCTACTGATTCTCGATTGAAGCCCGCCATCTTTTATATGTTTATTATAGAAGAGATATGGTAAGCAAACACTTAAATATGAAAAAAGTTAGGTGTATCCAAAGTCATTAAGACAATGACCCTCATTTTATGATATTGTCATTACAAACATGATGGAAAACTATAGATGCACCATTTTTATGACTTATAATTTTAAGATCACAAAAATCAATCATGTGAACTATCACGAAATAATCCTTGTTTACAAAACTTACATAACCATGAAATAAGTTATTCTCCTAGAAAGCTAAATTAGAACAAACAAATATCCTACATTGACAGAAATCTAAAAGAAATTATATTTGAGAATTTTTAAATAGATAATATTTATGTAAATATTAATCTTAATATTAAGAAAAATAAATAACCACTGACTTGCAATTGTTTCATAGATACGTTGGCCACAACATCGAACACGCACACCGTGAATTACCAAAAAGTTTCCAACTCCGAACAATCCTAGCATGAAAAAAAAATATCACTGGTCATAGAGTCTATATTCACATAACTTGCAACAAGAAATATAAAAAAGAAATGGTTTGACCTAAGTGGATAGCCTTCTAGATACAACTTTGTAGACCTTTATTTTTTACAAATTGAACCAAACAATTCAGAATGCAGCAATAAATTTATTCTAGAAAATTATACTATATAATTTCAAAGGAAAAAATAATGGTCTTCACGGAGAAAAAATAAGAGAAGGGGTCAAAACTAAATCGCTATAAGAGAAAATTGTGTTTAAAAAAACATAAAAAAATTAGTCTATGAGCAACAAACGATACAATTAGATCAACTAAGGTATACACAATCATCATGGATACCATATGAGTGTGTATTTACATGTTTTTATATGTATATCTGTAAATAAAGATGTGTGTGAATTAGACAAACCATTTTAATCATATAAAGAGTAAAACTCCAAATTTAACAAAAAAATTGAAGTTCATGAGCAACACACGACACAAATAGATCAACTAAGCTACACACAATTAGTATCCATAACATATGAGTGTGTATTTACATGAATTTATATGCATATTCATAAAAAGCTTGAGATGTATGTGAATCAGTTAAGCATTTTATGCATATTTGTAAAATAACACGTCAATTACAAGTAACTAATTCAGTAAAGAAAAAGGAAGTTGAATGTGGACCAATAGTGAATATCACGATTCAGCAAGACACTATTGTTATAAAACCTGGGTAAATTTGAATTTTTGCTGAAAAAGGCCAAAATGGTCATTTGTCACTAAAATGCGGATTTAAAATACGTGTTCTCTTGAGCTCGTATGACACAACGGACTTTGTCGTTGGATTTGTATCGCAAAATCTAGTCACCCAGACTTATTTCGTCGAATTTCGAGATAGTTGAATTTTTTACGTTTTACGAGACAACTGTGTCGAATGACCTCACAAAGATCCGCAAAAATAAAAAATATTTAAATTCCTTATAATTGCATAAAAGTTCAAATAAAATTAATTTGAACTTAAACCCGGATAAATAAATCGTTTCGGGGCAAAAACGGACTAGAACAAGTGGGGGTATGTGGCTTGATATGAGCCAAGTCTTTAAAATTATAAATAGGGTTAAAAATCAAAAAATTGGCACAAAATATCTCTGCATTTTCTGGTCTTCAATGTTGGAGAGAAAGAGGGAGAGAAAAGAGAGAAAATCAATCTTCATTCGTCGATTCTTGGAGTTCCGTCGGTCGGAATCCATCGAGCTAAGAGTTAAAGTTGATCTCCTCGACTAGGGTTACGCAACCATACAAAGAACGAAGGATTTCATCGAAGCTCCAAGAGGAGACTTTAGGAAAATCAAGAGTTTTGGGACTTTGTTGGTGTTCTTGAAGTTCTACTCTTCGATTCACGCTTTAAGAGGTAGGGTCCCCTCCTACTCGGGTTCATTCCTAGCCTAGAATGTCCATAAGGGATGGTTAGGGGTATGTGGTTATATATAATTTTTCTATTGATATGGAAATGAGAAAGTGAGCATAGAAATGGCTTAGACTAATGTCTAGCTTGATTTTGATGAATGGAAGTTACTTGAGTAAATTCTTATAACTTGGTGAAATTTTGGGCATTATATGTGTTTAACAGATTGGTGTCTTGAAGGTGTTTGATAAAATGTCTTGAGTGATTGGAATTGTCTTGTTGATGTAATTGAAGTAACATGCTTAGGCATTGTTGTTGACATGTGGACATATGCTTTATGATATAGAATATATTAGCATGGTGATGAGTTTTGGTGATTATATGCATATGATATAACTTGCCATGAGATATGATATTATCCGGTTGAATTGTTCATTCCGCATTCATTGCATTTGAGCATGTGGTTACATCTCATTCAAGAGCACAAAGCATGAGTGTAGGTGTGTGTGTGTGTGTGTGCATGGTTAATCAAACACCAAATTTGGTGATTGATGTGTAAACTTAGTAAGTTGGGGTCAAAGGTCCCATTGAGTCACATGGTTGCATGGAAAACTTGTATCGGGTATAGCAATAAGGGCTAGAATATCACTCGGGTGCAAGACCCTGTTACTAGTTTATTCACTTCCGTCAGTGCAAATCCAAAAAAGTGAATTAGGCGTAAGGAGCCGGTAGTGCAATTTCAAAATTCGTTGCCCAACAAAGACACAAGATTTTGCTAAATATTTTGATTTATAAACATACTCTTGGATGTGCAACATCCAACAATGCTTGATTTTATAAACACGTGATTTTTATCTCAAACAAGCATTGGATGTACTTCATCAATGATGAATATTTTACTTCACAAGTGCATTGCTTTGTGTGGTGGGAGTCAGTGAGGACTTAGGTTAAAATGCATGAGTGAGTGTCATCTCATATCATAACATGGCATGGTACATGGAATTACATATTCATGTTGAGATGGATAAATGTTATTGATTATTGCATGTATGCATTCCATATGCACCTAGGTGGAGAGTAGCCTCTGTAGGAGATATTCTATTAAACGTAGTTCACCCTATACGATAAACAATTTCAGGTGCGAGTTACATGCCGGTGGACAGCCCTCCTCCGAGCCATCAAGGTTGAAGAAAAGCCGAGATGTGGCTTTACTTAGAGTTTTTGTAAAAACTATTATGAAAGCTTGATTATGGCATGTAAACTTATGTAAATGAACGTGATAGAACTTGTATATATCAAGTTTTATATAGGGAATGATGTTACACATATATTGGATGGATGTGGAAGGGTTTGAAATGGATTGGAAATGAAAAACAGGCAAAACAAGTGAAATAGGCAAAAACTGGACACAGAGTACCGGTACGCTGCTGTAATATGGGCTACGCGTACCGGTACACTTTTAAAAAATTTCAAATTTTTAACCTGTTTGACATGCTCTCGGACTATGTTTTCCTTCCCTCTAATAATATAAATTGACCATAATGGAGTATAAATTATGGTATATTGGACCTTGGTTGGATCCAATAAATAACTAAAATCGGATTACATTTATGGGCTACGATTCGGGTTAGGGGATGATATCACGTGGTGTCAAGTTATGTGGCATTCACGAGTATTTCCGCGGGTTAATGGGTTATCAACGGTTAATAAAGGCCCCCGGATTTTGGGGTATCAAAATTGTGGGAAAAAAACACAGACATTCACAAATTGTAGATCAATATTACCTCATCTTATGAGTTCCCCCAAACAAATAAGAGGAACAAACAACTTAATTGTAAAATTGAGTTAGGACTCTTAGTTTTTCTCCTAATTTTTCATTGTACCAATGTTTAGAGCAAACATATAAACCACCAGATACTATCTATTTTGAATTCATGTAAAAAAAGATTCGTGTAACTGGCCCAGGTAGTTGAGGTCTGGCTTGGTAAAATCAAGTATGGGTAAAGACACAGCACAACATAAACCGATACTGAAAATCAATAGGGTAGAAAATTATCTCTCCGTTGGATCAAGAATTTCAAGTCTTTGTGCCAAAAAAAAATTGCAACCAATTGGATAAAATTAATATTTTCAACACTAATAGACATCAAATAGCTAGAGACATATGCCAATAGTATAATTCAGCTCCCAGTCCATTACATATTTGAAGTAAAAGAGTGCATTTGTTCAATCTCTATTTGTATTCTAAGAAGATTGCAACCATAAAGTACATTAATTGTCAACAGTTCTACTGCCCACCCAGGCACTTCAAGGATCCCATGGAGAAATTCATTATCAAAATTCACTGAATGCATAATATGTAATTTTAATATACTTGTGATTTTAGTTGTTTTGGTAAAGTATTTGACATATAATGCAAAATCACCCTCCCATTCAAGTCACTTAGTAGCCACACAAACCTAATTATCATTTTCATTGCCAAAAAATTCACACCATAAACAAGATTTCCATGCATGTGACCCATATATACATGTTTATTGTGTGATTGAAAGGCTAGGCCTTAGCAATGGGTAAATCAAATCTAGTTCTCAATGTGTGCCTTGTTTGTGTTCTTTGCTTCAAGTCCATGCGTAGGGGAAGCTTATAGCAGTTTAAAGTGTTTGTAAGCATCACAGATTAATCATTTTCCATTTCCTAAGCTTTACAATCACTTCCATTCCTCAAGTGAAAATCGATGGCATGTTGACAATAAACAAAATTATAATAGATAAAATTGGTGGCATACACAGTATGTAAGAGCCAATAAGAAATAAGTAAAGTTTAGCCTATCGAAAAAACAATGCGCCCAATCAAAACCAAAAAGGGAGACTTATAAACATCATAGAAAAAGCAAATTTTCAAGAATACAAATCAAACATTCTAATCACAACCAAAACGAAAACCTGATTAGAACAAACCAAATTTACAAGAATAAAAACCAAATTGTCAAATAGTTTGTGTGCATGCTTCTTGCTATAATGGTATGACATTTAACCACTTCACTACAAAAAAACAAATAAAAACTATACACAAAAAAGAAACAAGTTTATAATTAAAACTATTTATAATCCAACAAATAATTCAAAAAAGATCTAGACACGAATTGAAAAGGTACATCAATCAACAACAAAAGTGTAAATTTCCACTTATGATACAATACAGGTAAAACAATACTGAGCAATAAACCACTACATGCAAGCAGCTCGAAAAAAACGTAAAAAAATTGTTAAGAGTAGTTAATTGTTTTATGGAGTTGACAATATGTTGAATAAGTGAAAAGGCATAAATAAATAATATAAACAATAAAGATGCAAAGAGAAATTTCAGTGTACAATGATTGAGTACCTGTTCGAGCAGCACACTATTGCTTTCGGATGCCAATACACACGGGGTTTACGCTGGATTTCTTTTGTAAAATTTAATGTTATGGGCTTTCGTTATGATGTTAAAATATAAAACAAAGATGTTTTCGCAGTAGAGAAAATATTAATGGAGATATGAGTAGAAGAACAATATACCAAGAAATAAGCGGCTGATTCCAAGATCGCTAGATGGACAGAGTGTTGAGTTACAATGTAGAGAGAGAAAACACGTAGAGTGATTCAAATGTCAGTTTGGAGTATTGAAATTGCATGAATTGAAATCGAATATGGGCATTACAACTTCTTGCATTACGTCCCAGAATCTGTACATGCAGAATGAGCAATGGTGGTAGACGTTGAGATGCCGTAAAGAGAGATTTGAATGAGCAAAGTAACGCATGCTTTTAGCGGCAGATAAAGAGAGAGGGGGAACACCAATGGTTCTGGTGAAGGAAAGAAGAGAGAGAAATATATTAATTTGGGTGGGTTATGGGCATTTTTTTGGAGGCTGGTGGGGGGTTTCGGGAGAGTAGAAGAAGACACAGAGCAGTGGAATTTGGAGTGGGCTGGGATAATTTATTTAGAGAAGATAGTAAATAGGTTTAATTATAAATTATACCCTTAAACTTTAGATATTATTATAACTAACTCTCTAAGGTTTCAATTTCAACAACATTCTCCCATTAATTTTCAATATTTTTCAATTAACACATTCCGCTAGTTTTTAACACCAAAAGTAATCAAATTTGTTCATGTGAAAACTTCGAGGGAATTATTTATTGAAATTCAAACCAACAATAGTTAATTGTAGCAGTACCCATAGTTGAGGGTGGTAATTTGTAAATAATCCTAATGAATAGGGTGGATGGTTCTCTTTGTTTGACAAAATGTCACTAGAAGGTGGATCATCAAAAAGACCGAATGAATCTGGCATTATACAAATGTTAGAGGGTATTTATGGAAAAAAATTGTTTTTTGATTTAGTAGTTTTTTACAAGTAGTATAGATTTATCAACAAGATTTTTTTTTTTTTGTATAAATAATGCTTATAATTCTCTATAAGTATTTTAATTAGTTTGTCAAAATTTATTTTCAAATCAATCAAACTAATTGATTGTTTATCGACATAATTTTTAGTTGACTATACTGATATAGAAATCAACTGAGATAATCAATATTGCATAAATGTAATTTTTGGATAAATATTAGAGTAAATTCAGATCCCAAAACTAGAAAGTTATTTTTCAAATTTTTATTTATCCTAAATTTACTTTTATAATTGTTTTCTAATCAATTCTATTTTTTACAAAGCCTTTCCTTTCTTATACTTTATTAAATTTATTCATTCTCTGAAGATGAAGCTGACCTATGTCAAGTATTACTACATCTTAACCACCACTATTTTGATGTACCACATTACGGATCACGCAGTTACTTTTCCTCCACCGAAATTGGCCGTGGCCGTTCAACACGTGTACATCTTTTGGCTGTTATTCATGATAGTTTAACCTACACTTTAACATTCTATCCTGTTTGCCTCAACGCTTAGGTGTCTATCTTGTTCATTCAAGGACTTTGTTTTCATCCACTGTGGTGTTAGATCGATGGTAGCCATTTTCCTCCATAGCCGAAGGCTTACTAAGTCTGCTAAGCATATGGGCCAGTGTACTCCTTATCACATCATTGGGCTTAAGTACTGGGCTTCAAAATAGGTACCGGGTATATGTTTCCGCTCGTAAGCAAGGAGGCATAAATATAGGAAGAATTTCTTTTACAGTGATTGAACTTCGAAACCCCTGTGGTTAAAGAAGTTGATCTTTAAAATATTTGTCCCTGAATAACTTAGATTCTCTAATGATTAAAATATTTTATATAGACCCCTTGAGATTTGTATAAACGTAACACTTGGACCTCTATCATCCATGTATGTTAGTTGACGGTGCTTTTTCATCGCGGATGAGCAGGAAGTGTGTAAACCGTGACGATCGAGATGGATCTGAGCTATATGGCTCTCGTGATTCGCAATAGTGTATTCAGGGGAAACTAAGGGAATTGTGAACAGTAAGAAATATAGTGGTTCACCGGTTTTGAAGCGGCTAATCCACTCTTTAATGGAGGCTGGTGCTTCTTTTTCTTTTTATTGATCACTTGAGTACTCTTTTTTTTACAATATGAAAGAGATTAGGATTTTTTTATGACTCTCTAACCTCTAGGGTTGCCTCTCGGGTCTATGGTTCTCCCCCTTCCAACGAAGGTATAATTCAGTATTTATAACGCGATCCCTATCTCTAGGGGATACCCGGCGAGATTTTTTCCCTTCTCTGATGGGATTCTCTTTTTAATTAGGAGAGGATCTTAGTTGATTGAGATTTCATGCCTTGATTGTCGTTTCCTACTGCTTTGGAAGCAATTGCTATTAGCCAGTTGTTCACTCCATGTCTCTCCTATCGCCTTGCCTGGAGTAAGCTCTGGGTCAGCGCCCCTGAGCTCAGGATTCCCTATCCGACCTCCCTTCTGGGTTGACCTCTAGGTCTGAGCTCATACTTAGAATATTTTCTTGGTATCATCATTAGTAAATTGTATTCAAACTCCCTAAAGTTTGTAGCTGTATAATACTTAGACCACTCAAGTTTAAATGACATAATATGACATAAATTTTAGTTATAAAATATAAAATATTTGATATTCTATCTTTAATTGATATATTTTTTGTTTAAATATAATATTTTAAACTTGAGGATTTTAAATATTACATGCCTAAAAACTTCAGGGGGCATAATTGTAATTTATTAATGAACATTAATGATAAGGGTCTAAGTGTTATGCGCGTACAAATTTCAGGAGCTTTGTATGTAATATTTCAAATGTAAAAGGTTTAAGTGATAAAATGACAAACCTTAAGAGATTTGAATGTAATTCTCCCTACTATTATTGTTTTTATTTTTGCTCAATTATAAAAAGAGATACAACCCAAATGTTGTATGTTCAAATATTGATCCTAGAGACACTATAGATTTGAATTAATCATATCATGATGTTATATATTCAATTTTTACCCATGATTGCCTCCCTTGAATGGTCTATGTTGCAATACCTTTATAGTTTTCATCATATCATGTTATATGGGCATACAACTTGTAATTTAATTATTATATTTTTTTTAAAAATTATAAAATTAATTGTTGTGGACAAAACGGGGCAGGAGTGAAGGGCAAGGAAGAGTGACAAGGATTAAATTTTAGGGGGAAATGAAAACTAAAATTTGTCCCGTTAATAGTATAAATCAAGGATGGACAAACTTTTTTTAAGCAAATATAGCAATAGAAACTCCCCACCCCCCGCTGTTATTCTAAATTAATTGTTGTCAAGTTCTTGATTTGAAGGAGCTTGACCTGAAATTTTTGCAGAATCTTTACTGAGCTTAAGGAGTTTCATAAGTCTTGTTTTAGCCATAATTCGATTGGGCACAGATAGAAGTGGCAAATGGGTGAGTTTGGTTATGGGTTAAGTTAAATTAGATTGAACTAAAATAAATTCAATCCACTTTTTATTCACGAGGTAAATGGGTTATAATAGGTTGAGTTAAACCAATTAACCCATAAAATAATTAAAATAATTAATAGGTACATTAGCACACCTAAACACACACACATTAATAGGACACCAAAATACAAAAATACACACACACATTAATAGGACACCAAAATACAAAAATACACACACACATTAATGCACCAAAACACACAAACTAATACACAATGAATAATAAGTTAAAATTGTCACCTCTAGACAGAAGCAATAATGGAAGTTAAGACTAAGAAACATATAGGGAAAACATTTATATAACGTCTGATTATGGTACTACACTCGAGACATAGGAAAATAAAATATTATCATAATCTTGTTGTAAATGATCTGTCCTTACCTGAACCGAAGAGAAAATTAATCAAAATATGTGTAAACTGTGACTCAAACACCCAAAATTGTTGAACTACAAAAAGAAAAAAACAAAAGTACTACAGCAGCAAAAAATAAGGGGATAAAATAAAATTTTCAAAAATAATAGAGAAATAAAACCAAACATTCAACATCAGATGTTATCCGAGCTTCCATATGTACGTTGCAAGCATTGCTACTAACCATATTGAAACGAGCAAATTTCAAAGCTCAACTCTACTGTTCTTGAATTTTCGCAAGCCAATTATCTCAGTTCTACGACAAAATGCAAATCTGAATTCCCAAGATGACATCTACATTGACGGCATTAACAAGCGCACAACACAGACGGACTAGTTTAGAATGAAACCAGAGACTTCAAATGGGTAGAAGACTGCAACTGAGATGAAGCGGTATCACATTCCTCGTGTCCATCAAAATCTGGAGGTGGAGTCCCACAGATATTCTTCCTATAAAATAAAAGGAAACCATATCAAAGTTTTTCAATGTCATACCTACATTCTGATCTTGAAACAAATGGTAACAATAAAATAAAAAGACCAAACTATTTTAAGTTATGTCATGTAAATAGTTTGCATGTCACGATTAATCAAAATTCACTCAAGATACTTCAGATAACTTTCCAATTCATCAGCAGATGCATCCATGCAACATCTATTTTTCGTAGTTTACTTGTGGTGTAGTAGCACAAAACATTTTACCATCAGCTTTTATACTTCATATTGAGAGAAAAAAATTGATGTCACATTTAACCATTAACATCCCTAGATGACAGTTTCACTCATTACACAGAATAGTTAGTATACAAAGGAGTCACTAGACATGGATAAGTATTCAAACATCTTGCACAAACACATGAGAAATGTTTCAGATTATTGTCTGCATTAGTTTCCTCACTTTACTCATTTAAAATATCATATGAGATAACATTTATACCCTGCTAGGAGAAACACCTAGAGCAATCTTGACACCGCTTCTCCAAGACAAACAAAATAAGAACTGCTGCCCTTCACATGTCAATCACAACTTTGAAACAATGAGCTTTCACATGTTACCCTAAATCACTTGTAATCTTTTACCCTCTAAAGGAAGCAAGAAGTGAATATACAGTACATTCTAAGTCTTCACCAAGACAATATCATGATGACAAAATGAAACCAAAAAGTGGTAGCAAGAAGCGAGCATGCCATACCTAGAGATAAAAGTCTCCTCAGACAATGCCTTTTCTAATCTTTCCTCAAATGGTGTTGCATGCCAACTAACTTTCTGATCCTGTAAACAAGATAGCAAGGTAACCATTTTTTTCTGTCGTAGCTTTTAATGCAAGGAAGGACCAAAAAAAAAATGCAGGCAGCACCAGAAGATACCTCTTTGTACTTGGTAGTTGAATTCGGAATTCCATTTCCATCCCACCACTTGGGAGAGATACGAGAAGATTCATCTTCATTCCAGTGGGCAGCAACCATCCCAAGGATAGGTCGATCCCCAAGAGTCCTCCCACGACAAGCATTGTCAACTAAAATCGCACCGAAGTGTTGATTATTACCTTCCAGATTGGTTGTCTGTGGTTTCCGCCAAGAAGACAAACTTGCTTCCACTTTCAACTCTTTCTCCATGGAAGTTTCACTCATCCTCCCATCTAAATTAGAGTTCAAATCATCAGCCTTCTCAAGAGATTCTCTCAGCTTACTTGTCATTTGATTGGAGCTAAAATCCTCTTCCTTCAATACCTCCCACTGAGACAAATTCTCAACGGGGTTCATGACTGAGTAAACATATTGAGACCTGATCCGAAGGTCCTTCCCATTTCCCATATTTCGTAGATATGAAGGGAAAACAGTTCCAGGTGTTTGCATCTCATCCGTTAGCTTTAAAGGGGTTGGGTAAGGAAAAGACTTTGATACACTGTAGTTGCTTGTTGAGTCAGTTTGCTTGGAGATATGGCTAGCAATTTCAGATGAAGAGCTTTCTGAATAGAGTGAAGAGGCATCAGACTTGCAGTCAAAACGAACGGACTTGTTCCTGCACTGTGAACTTGCATCGAAAGGCCTGGTTCTAACTGAAGTGGAAGCTGACTCATAAGAATGATCAGAATGAACCTTAACGGTCATGTCAACATCCCCAACCCCACTGCCTTCCATAGCGCTGGCAGAGAGCCTTTCTGTATTTTGGTCAATGGCTGTACAGCTGTAGAAAACATGTAGAATCACAAACATGTCAGAACACATACAATATTCAGCAAAAGAAATCAAAGGGCTAACACGGTAAGTACACACACCCAACACGTGAACACTAACCCGCCACAAGTGAGATCACTCATCATGACTCAAAGTAAAAGTGAAACCTAAAATGATAGAAGATCAACAAAATTTTGCAATAATCTTAAAAGGGGTATCTAATGTGTTTCTTCAAACCCTTTAAGAAGATAATACTGTAAATAGCAAAATCGGATTCCTAGATAATGGCATCTTGCAATAGAATCTAGTGTGTGCCAGGTCTTTTTCTCAGTAACACAACAAAAAATAAAGAATATAATCTGAAATGGCATGGGATCCTTAACACTGAAATCACACATGCCTGGTCCCTTCTGATCTCAAAGCATACTTAGTGAGGATTTAGAAACAACTAGGATTAGTTGGTTGCTTTAAAGCAATTCACAAAGTTTGGAACAAGGACCTGATAGGTGTTTGCAAAGAAGAACCTAAACCTTTTACCCCTTCACAAAGTTTGATAGGAGTAGGAGGCTGATCAAGTTGCTTCTCCAAATTGGGCGTTTGGATCGAATTGCTGGGAAGCCAGGTATGGAATTTTGAAGAATCTGTAGCTCCATCATTAAGTGATGAATCTTTCAATTTCTTAGACACTGCACGAATTTCAGCTGGCGTCTCAAGTAAAGTACCACAAGCTTTGAGGAACTTGGCCTGGAAAATAAAATTTAGTCCAAACTACAGCAATGCAAAGTTAGGAGAAGCATCCCATCTTTGTAATATAAAAGTGCTGGAAACCAAGTGAAAACTTGCCTTCATATGCAAAAAGGATACAAATACTCATAGAACTAAGACAGCAAGAACATTAACAAAATAACAGTTCTCACGTGAATTTTTGCTGACATGTGATGTGATAGGTGAACAATGACTTTTGCAAGACAAGATACTTAATGCAGCCCAATAATGGGAGCAAACACTTACCAGGAGAGTATGAAGAACTCTATAGATGAATAACCACGAACTGTAACTAAAGTAAGACCCAGCATCACAAAACAGATAAAAAGTAGAGAATAAACAAGTACATCGTGTGTAAAATTTGCTGAAATTATTCAAAAGGGCCAGATTGTATCAAAAAGATTTCTATCAGTTCCCAAAGACCAAGCATTTGCTAAACAGCTCATTTAATATAATAGAAGTGCATGAACCATAGAATCACTAAAATGTGAGTAACAACAAACAGGATGTGTAAAAAACTTCCAAGTATTCAAGGCACTTCAAAGCTTCCAAAGAACTGTGTGCATAGCAACAAAGGCAGATTAGAAGGAGAACAAACAAATAAAGAAAAGAACAGAGGAAAGAGTAATGACAAGGGAGCTAGAGAAGGAAGGAGTAGAGGGGAAATGTGTGCCATGATGTAAACCCTTACAGTATCTGGTAATTTCCACAAAAAAAATTTTTCAACTCAAAATGTGGATGTGATACTAATCTGTAGAGATAAACGCTATCTTATACAGAATGTGGTAGATTACAGGACGTAAAATAAGATGCACAGAAAGAAAACAAGATTCATATAGCGCACCACAAATATTTTTGTTAAGTTGAGTTATCTAGAACCCAAAAAATGGACATGTGAGGCTGCCTATCACAATATTTGGTGGCATCCCTACAGGTATTGTAATAGCTTAGTAGCGAAAAAGTACAAAACAAAATGACAAATATTTTAATATTTTAATAACAACAGACCTCATTTTGGAGCTCTCTGACATCAAAATCAGGATCTGGCGTCCCCAAATCAACATTTTCCTTATCCTTACTTGGCGAAGCATCTTTCTCTTCAATCATAAACGAAAAGGGCAGAAAACAAGCACAATATAACTCAAAATCCATCACAAAAACTAGCATCGATAAGTAGAACACATGGGAACCAAGAAAAGGAACAATGAACACATGGGAACCAAGAAAAGGAACAATGAGTTTTATTACATCGTATCCTGTTATATAAAATTATGTACCATTGGATCAAACATTCAGAAATGTACTTACCGAAAAAATATATATATTCAGAAATGAATTACCTTCAGAAAGTAGCAGAGACGATAAACGATTCTGATTCCGATTCCGATTCCGATCCACCACGAGTTCCTGATGAATTTAAAACAAAAGAAACAGGAGAAATAACATCCTAGTAACTCAAATTCGGGATTCATTTCCTTTTTCTTTTATCGGCTTTTTTTTCAAGCTTCTTTAAAAATGAGAGAGAAAATTGAGACGTACGGTTGCGTTTCTAGGGAGGGGTTCGGAGATGAGGTGAGGCTGAGGGCGATGAACGCCGTCATCTTTGATACGGAAACAGCCGAAGAAACAACCCATCGCCTTTGCCGATCTGCGGAAGAACCCTAAAAAGTCACTCTCGAACCACGAGCATATCATCTATTATGTCTCTCTCGGATTGTACGGATCAAGAAACCTAGCTTTTTTCCCTAGGTCTTGTTCACAACTTAAATTCTAAAGATGAAGTTTTAGAGAGAGAGAGAGAGAGAGAGTCGCCGAGTGCGACTGTAGGTTCTACACTTCGCTCTATTGGTTTTTGAATTTTGAACGAGGGCTAGAAGAGGGAAGGAAAGGCATGCTTTCCCACTGACGATTGCGGGGTTACGACGAATTCGCAATTAAATATACACCCCTTGAACAATAGAGTAGGTTATTCTGGTCAAATCATTTAAACAGGGCTTTTTTTTTTTTTTTTTTGTCGATTCTCATCATTTATTATTTCTTTTAATACTTGACCGGTAATATATAAATATTTTTGAATAATATTTTATATCTCAAATTTATATTTTAATATGCATTTTAAATCAATAGGAACTATTAGATGAGTGGGTCCCAATAAAAAAAATTAGTGGGACTCACTCATCTAATAGTTCCCATTGATTTGGGATGAATATTTTTTATACAAATTTGAGATTTATAACATTACTTAACATTTTTTGTGTATCATCAATGGTAGTTAGGTGAGTTTATTTGAGACCGTTAAATAGATTTATTGAAATTTATCCTATTTTATATTATAGATTAAAAAATAATTTTTAAATTTGAAAATGGTTACAAGTTACACCCCCAGATCTAATGAACTCGGCAAAATAATAGAAATTCAAAAGTGCAATGCTATATATCTCAAATTTGTATCTCAAATATGAATTCCAAATCAATGGGAACCATTAGATGAGTGGATCCCATCAATTTTTTTCATTGGAACCCACTCATTTAATGATTCCCATTAATTTGAAATGTACATTTAAAATATAAATTTGAGATACAAAAAACTACTCAATTCAAAATACGTGTCATGACATACAAATCATCCTACCTTGATTACTTGAAAATCCTGTGAAACTCTATTTTGTAAACTCGATATATATCAATCATTAAAGTCTTATCATTCGAAATATACAAACATGTTATATTTTTTTTGTTTAAAGTTGAAATAAAAAATTATATTTAATATAATGATAACACCACAATATTATTGTCAAGGACGGACAAACCCTATGGCCTAGGGGTTATTGGCTCTCCTAGGCCTCAAATTTTTTTTAAAAAAAAAATCTTCTTATTGTATATAATTTTTCTATTTAGTCCACCCACTTTAATGTTTGGGTTGCACCACTTATGACAAGCAGTGTTATAATTTTATAATATAAAATAAGATAAATTTTAATAATTTAATTTGACGGACTCAAATAGAATTATCTAACAGTCACTACTATTTCTTTTAAAATTAGTCACATTGCACCGTACCTTCTAATACAAGTTACCTCTAGTCCAATAACAAACTATGAGATTTGCATCTTATAAAATTACATGTCTATCAAAATTTATTTTGAAGTTGTTGCATTAAATTAGAGAAATTTTTAGGGAGAATTGCATCTAAACTCCTTGAGGTTTATCAATTAATCACTCAGACCCCCTGAAGTTTGTACGCGCGTAACACTTAAACCTTTGTTGTAAATATATCAGTTAATAAATTATACTTAGACCCTAAAAAATTATTTTTTTTTAAAAAAATCATAATTAGTGTACAATTATACTATCTATTGTAATAAGACTAAAAAATCAAACAAGGGCTCTAAGTTATTCATAATAGAACATGAATTTTACATCCAAAAGTCATGTCCTATTATGCCATTTATTGAAATAAAGTCAAAAATAAAAGTCTAGTTTTTTTTAAAAAAATCATAGTTATTATATAATTATACTATCTATTAGAATAAGACTATAAAATTAAACAAAGGGTCAAATTGTAATGCACACAATATCTTTTAACTTTAGTTGTACTAGTTTGGTATTTTAATTTGGCAGTTTAAACTACTAAATTAAATTTTAATAGACAATATAATTATACATTAATTATAATTTTTTAAGAAAAAAATTGAATTTTAATTTTTGATGTTATTTAAATAAATGATACAATAGAACATGAATTTTGGTTATAAAATTTAAAATATTTGATATTTTATTTTTTATTGGAGTAGTTTTTGTTTAAGTATGATATTTTAAATTTAAGGGGTTTAAATATTATATACTTACAGACTTCAGGGGGTTTAAATATAATTTATTAACTAATATATTTACAGTTAGAGTTTAAGTGTTGCACGCGTACAAATTTCAGGGAGTCTGTGTGTAATATTTCAAATATCAGGGTGTCTGAGTGATAAAGTGACAAACCTCAGGGATATAATTCTCCCAAACTTTTAAGATAAATAAACATGTTACTCCTCATTCTGCTGATGTGGTTCATTCTACACCCCAATGGGGATTATAATAAACTCCGAATGAGTTTCTCAAAAAATGAATGAAAGTGTAAATGACGATGATTAAATTTTCAAAATAAATTTTAATATCTAAATCTGACAAAAGGTTAAATTACATTTTCAAAAAGAACAAAAAGTTGTGACCTTCTACCAAACCAGGTGATACTTCACCTACTAATCTAATGATGTGTAGGGTAGCATTTAAACGCCTTAGGTTAGATTAGTTATCCTTTCAAAATCATTGCTTTTGATTAAAGGGGTTTGAGAGTATAGAAACTAAAATCATTTCACAATTTCAAAATCGGAAAGAGGAAAACTAAAAAGAATGCATATTCCTCCAATAAACTCAAAATTAACAGAATTCATTTGCAATATAAAAAAATGATATACTCCCTGTTAGATTGTCCTCTATTTAGTGACAACTCTGGTGTTATTTGCAGTTTCATTGACACTGACTCCTATATCAGGTTTTTTTTTAAATATGAAATTATCTCAACTCGTGAAAGTGCTAATCTTGATTATTTGGAGTCGACTGATGAATCATATTTGTGCTCTATCAAATGCCTAAAATATAAATTTAAATAATATTTTTATAAAAATATTAAATTATATTTATAATTAAATTAATTAATAAATTATGTGTCAAATAATTAATTTTTATTTTAATTATTGCTAAATTTAATTATTGATATCTTCCACTACTCTTTGAGTACCTAATTTTTTATTTTTTTAAGATATCTCTGTGGGCCTGTTAGACATTTTTTTTCGTTTTGGAGTTTTATTCTAAGTGTTTGGATATAAAAAATCAAATTCCAAGAGTATTAAGTGTATCAACACTTGACATCTCAGACGCATTTAAAAGTGTCACTTGGCAGAATATGAAGAAACACGAAAGATGATCAGTCACAACCATATTTGAAAAAAGAAAAATAACTAACTGGAGAAAATGAATGATACACTAACCCCCCCAAGATGAACCACGTTCTGTGCATTTTGAGGAGTAGCTTTAGATTAATTTTTAGGAGGCAGTTATTGCTTCATTCAATGTTATTTATTCAGTCTTTTTTGTAACCAAAGTCCCTTTGATTGAATTAATAATAAAAAAAATCCTCTTTTATTAGTTTCTTATACTGGTGTTTGTTCATTATTTCTCATCAAAGGAGGTTCTGAAATAATACATTTGAATCTCTTATAAACAATCACCTGAAAACTGTTTGTCATTTGAGATATCTTTATCGATCCAAATAGATTTTGGAGCAACAATCTTTTGGCACGTCCGGTGGGACAACATTACTAACTTATATCATGAAAATGGTCCGAACAAGGAAACAAGATGAAATTGTATTTGACAATAATGAAATTGTGGAAATGACGCAAAATAATGGCAATCATGAAGCATCTTCTAGTACCAGCCCAATGGTGTATGCAAATCCAGAAAATAGCCAATTCGATGGCCATGATAGTTTTCAGATACAAGAATTTTGTACAAAACATGAAACAGGTACTACAAAATCCTAATTCCAGCATTAGACAAGACTTAGTTAATGTCATGCATGAATTAATGAATGTCCAGACCAGTTAATAAAAAATGAATTACCGTCATTAGAAATCAAATAGTAGAAGAAGGAAACACAATTCCTATGGTGCTTCTTGTAGAAAATCAGAGACCACCACCAATGATAACTAACAAGAGACTAGGCCCACCACACCAAAATCATTTCAATGTGGTGTTCAATGGGAAGACAACACTAAGTCAATGGCAAACTTCACAAAAACTGTGAATGAAACTAGATCTGATAGAAGGTCTATAATTGTAGAATAAGGAGACTAGGGGGCAAATAGAGTGGTGTTACACTCCCCTAAGAAAGGATTGATTAAACATCTGATACCATTATATATACAGGCTAACATCAATGGTCAACCAGTCAGTAAAATTTTGGTTGACAGTGGGGCAGTGGTCAACATCCTACCTTTAAGGACGTTAAAAGTACTAAATAAGGGAGATAAAGATTTGCTTCATACTAACATCACAACTAGTAATTTGCTGGTGGAACATCCCCTGCAAGAAGAATATTGCCTACACAAATCCAAGTATGCAATAGGATAACCACCACAACATTCTTTGTGGTGGATTCCTCATCCAACTTTAATGCTCTTCTAGGAAGAGATTGGATACACACCAATAGTTGTGTGTCATCATCCTTACATCAAGCACCAATTTTCCTGATAGATAGAGATGATGAGGAAGAAAAAGGATGGACCTGCACTGGTCTGATACCAATCCATTATTTGTAGATGCACATAATGTGGAAGCCAATTCTATTACAAGGATTTAACTTCAGTAAAGCTAATTTAACAATTATGTTGAATAGAGTTTACAACAGATCTGCCATGACTGTAAACTTTTATATAACTCGAACGAACAAACGGACCACACCATTGGACTCGTCTCAAGAAAATGATTTGGTCGTACAAATTTTATTAAATCTTGAGACAGTTGGAAAAACACATATTACGAGGCAAAATACGTAATTGGGTGTTACATGATTAAAATTCCATCAAATTAGACTTTCATTCACTGTAACGACTCAAAATCCACCCTTAAAGGCATTACTATCTAAAACCATCCAATCATGAGAGCTACAAACAATAACCATTAAATATAAACCATTCATCCACTTGATAAAGAATAAATACTAAATTCAATAAAATATTATAACTTTTTTAACTTGCAATTCAAAACCAAATAGTATCTAGCAGCTGAATAATTAATACTATCTAAAAATTTGTTTTATAGAAATCTCTCAAACTCTAAACCAAAAATAAAATAACTTTATTCCTCTAAGTCAAGGTCCACATCTTGATTCTCCAATGACTCGTAATCAACCTATTCATCACATCAATATCCTCTTCTTTGTCAAAATCTATAAGTGTGTGATTGTAGGGGGTGATAAAAAATTTGTAGAAAATCCCTCTCAAATCCCAACAAGGTTTTAAAGCAACATAAAGAAGGCAAGTTTCTTTTGAAAAATAGCATATATAAATTTTTAAGAGTAAAACCATAACAGTTGTAATGATCTAAAATGTACAGAATACAGTAAATCAATTATAGAAATAAACTTGAAAGAAATTAAAGCAGTCGATAAACAACTTAGTAGCAACATCCCATATTCTCATGTGTATTGGTTGCTTCTCAGGAATTTACACAATTATTCTACTCCTGTTCACACACCATAACCACAGAATATCAATCATTCCCCACAAGGCTAAATCATAAACCAATTTAGGAAGGGCGTATACCGTCTCCCACGGCATTGACGAATCCTTCCTAGGAAAGATATATCATCCCTCAGTCTCAAATCTACGTGAACAATAGTGATTGCTCTCACAAACAAAAATTCACTACAAGTGTTAGACAACCATCTTATCCCCACTAGGGTAGACTAACATCTAACACTCTATGACAACTCTAGAAGGTAATTCAAGTCCGTCACACCCAAATTATACAAGAGATGAAACAACAATTTTCTCAATAACCACAATCTTAACCAATCACAATTTCTATTAACAATTCAAGTATCACAATTTTATAATTCTCAATATAATACAATAATAAATGAATTAAAATATGCAAGGGATTATATCAAGAAAACCTTCATAATTTCGATATCAAAATTCTAGGGTTTTGCCAAAAACCATAATTCTGGGAACAAGAACAATTATTTGATGAAAACATAATTTAATCAAGAATAGGAATTTAAAAATCAAGAATCCATGTATTTTTCACAATCGAACATGTATTTAACAAAATTAGGGTTTTGGAGACTAAGAACAAGTATTCCTTGAACCCAAACATGTATTTTGTTCAAAACTATGTTTCAATGATAAATAAACCAAGAACGCGTAAGTATTTATTATATAACTATCAGTAAGATTGAAAAAAATACATATATAATACCTTAAGTCTAAATGAAAGAACTCAAGAAGAATCTCCTACCTTGATTTCATAGTTTGTGTGTAAACCTAGCGTGTTAGATCTATTCCAATGTGAGGATCCCACCCCATCTTGTGTTTTTCTTCTTCTCTCTTACTCTCTAAGGTTCTCTAGGGTTAAGAACTGATGAAATAGGGCAAGAAAAGGCGTCATTAGGTATTTATAAGATGAGAAAACAGTATAGTCAGTGCAGACTTGATATTCAAAATTGCGATAGTATGTTTGAACTAGAAGTTTGACTTTTGAATGACTTACAAGGTGTTCGAACGGACTCCAATTTTTACTTGAATTTCTAAGGAAGTTTTGGCCTAGTTAGAGGTTGATTCACGAAATTTTCGTGAAATACACTTTTGAAGTCTAGTTTCTACTGTAAAAATGTCAGATCAATCGGACATTAGGGTAAAAATTTATAGCCAAAATATTAAGATTATGTCAAATTTTCTTATACCCAAATCCCTCCAAAATAGGTTTTAACTCTAGAGTACTTGTAAAATTCTAATACAACTCATATAACCTCTTCCAATATTTTTTTGACCTTCCAGATTCAATGAAAACCTTATTTTTACCTAAAAATATTTATAAAATTAATTAGTAGTCACCCTTCTCAAACATAAACATCTCCAAAACTTAATTTACCTCGAACGTAAATATGTGCGAAACTCAGACTTTATAATTAATCTTTCAACAATGATTCTAAGTTTTTACTATTATTTTATTCATATTAGTAGAACTTTTAAGATAATATTATTCTTATTTAATTTAAATGCGGGGTCTTACATTTACGACATCCACAATATAAATAAAATAACTAGTCAAATAAGATTAATCCACATTTGACACATGTCAAATTGTGATTGTCTTTGGGGGATTTCCAACCAATCAAAATGGGATATGTGGCAAGCCCTCCTCCAAATAAATTAAAAGCCAAAACTCAATGGAAGACTTGGTCTTCCATTCTTCTCTTTGCCAAAAATGTTGGAGAGAGAGATAGGGGAGCTTCCAAATTTCTTCATTTTCTCCTTTCTTCTTTGGATTATAACTTTTGATCTGACCAATAGAATTCAATCAACCATGAATTAAAGTTGCTCTATATGAAGAGGGCTACACATCAACTAGTTTTCACCAAGTTTCGGATCAAGGATTTTGGCAAGAGCTTGAAGAAGGCTTTGTTGGGTTTTCAAAGGATTTTCTTCCCCACCACTTGCTTCTAAGAGGTGGCATTCCCTTCCATCTATGACTACTTCGAATTTAATGTATATATGCTATGGGTATAATTAATTATATGTATGTTAATTGTATAATTAGCATATGACTAGTGTAGCTTGTGGGTTCTCTTATGGATTGATGAGCATGCTATCCTAATATTTGTAGTATTGGGTAAATGAGCATGTTGTAAGTTGATTATAACTTGTATGTTATGTGTATGGATCTATGGACCCTATATGTTTGATGAAATGTCATAGTGTGAACAAGTATGTTATGTGGGTTAATTAATACATATCGCATGTTTGATGAAATGCTAGAATGAGAAAAAATATGCTTCTTTGCTATATTTGAGATTGTAGGTCTATTTAAATTGCATTTGGGCATACATGACATGTGCATGAGTTTAACACAACATCCATGATGCATTGGCATGGTAGTGGTGGATGAGGACCTCTGTATACTCAAGACCAATGTGACAAAGAAGGTCTTTGAAGTTACCCCAGACTTGATATCGACTTTGATGAAGTACCAGAGGCCTCCCCCCATTATCCTAGTTTATCCATACAATGTCCAAGGAGAAAATCACTCACTGAGTACATGCAATTTATGTATGAGGACCCGACACAATTCAAGGTATGTTGGTTCATCTTCATTCTCATGTACGTTGGTTGCTACTCAAAAATCTACACAACGATTCTACCTCGTTTACCCATCATAACCACATAATCTCAATCATTCCTTGCAGGGCCAAATCACAAAAGACCTTTAGTAAGGGCGTATACCGTCTCCCACAACATTGACAAATCCTTCCCAAGAAAGGTATATCATCCATCAGTCACAAACGTATGTGAACAATAGTGATTTTTCTCATAAACAATAATCAACTACAAGTGTTAGACAATCATCTCACGACATCTCTCGAAGGCAATTCAAGTCCATCACACCCAAACCATACTAGAGATGAAACCATAATTTTCTCAACAACCACACTTTCAACCAATCAAAATTTTCATTAACAATTCAAGTATCAAAATTGTACAATTCTCAACATACTACAGTAATAAAGGAATTAAAATATACAATAGATCTTATCAAAAAATTCTTTATAATTTCGATACCCAAAATTCTAGGGTTTTGCCAAAAATTATAATTTCTTGGAACAAGAACAAATAGTTGATTGAAAATCAAATTTAGTCAATAATAGGAATTTAGAAATCAAGAATCCATATGAATTTCACAATAGAAGGTGTATTTTAGAAGAACTAGGGTTTTGGAAATTCAAGAACAATGTTTCTTGGATATAGGACATGTATCACGTTGAAAACCATAGATTACTTGAAAAAGAATCAAGAACGAGCAATATGTTAATCAAAATAAACTAAGAACGAAATATTATTTAGCATATAATAATCTAGAAGATTAAAGCATACATAATTATGCCCTAAGTCTCAAGGAAAGAACTTGAAAAAAATCCCCTATCTTGATTTCGTAGTTTGTGTGTAAACCTTGTGTGTTTTGATTTGTTCTAATGTGAGAATCCCTTTTGAATCTTGTATTTTCTCCTTCTCTCTTGCTCTCTAGGGTTGATGAGCGCAAAATATTGCATATTTAACAGTCTCATTATATGCATTTTTACTTAGCTTTGCATTTAAGTACTTAGAGTTAGCTGGATTTATGAATAATCTTTAATTTTTTATGTTGCAGGTAATTATAGCGTAAATCATGAATTTTGTAACCTTGCAACTAAGTGTGGAGGAGTGGTGAAGACTTGGATACTTTACATGAGGATTTGGAGGCTTAAAAATGAAATCAAAGTGGTATCGGTGCTTGGTAACATAGACACCCACACCTGCACCATTTGGTGGTAGTAACTATCATCCACTTAGAATCTGAAAATGTTCAAAACATGAAAGTTTTATATCTGAATGTCCTCTATCTTTTTTCAAAATTTCAACTCAATTGGATGGTTGAATCAAAAGTTATGATAATTCTATGAAATCTGGTCCTAAGCTAGCACCTTCCGGAAAGACCTACCAATAGGTTGTGCCCAGAACGCCTGCAAATCATGCTCCACTTGTTTGGGGTCCCACCTATGATTATCCCATTTGCCCATTGAAATATTCTAAATATATACATGCCTCATACACCCCAAAGTAAGCAAAGGAAGGTGAAGGATGGGAGAGGAGGAGAGAAAAAGACAAGGTCATGGTGGGTTGCAGGCTAGGCTTGTCCTAGCTTGTGCAATGCATCAACTCAGCCTTTTATGGATGGAAGGCCTGTCACAAACCTAGGGGGACCTCCATGGACGAAAATGCAGAGTTCTTCTCCATATATTCAGCATTCCACAATCTTTTAAGGAGTGGCTAACTAAACTTAGGAGTATTTCAAGGGGGAAGATGATTAATAGTAGATAGAAAGTTTATGTTTTTTGCATTTTCTCCTCCATTTTAGTTGTAGTAAGCTTTAACTTTCTTGTAATCTTCATTTCTTGCACTTTAATCTCATTTATATCAAGTTTATTTCAAGTTTAGTTGCATGTTCTAGATTCCACCATTTGTTGATTTCAAGTTTTACATTTCAAGCTTTTTAGTTGGGTATTAAAATGCACTTATTTTTCTAGTTTCATTTCTCGTCATTTCAATGCAAGTTTAAATTCCATTTCAATACCATGTCTCTTTACATTATGCATGTCTTTCTTGCTTTCATGAGTAGTTAGAATTTTAGTTGTCTAATTCAAGGGAGACATCCTCTTGGGTTTTTCATTTCAACTCATTTTCTTTCCTCGTCTCGGTGTATGATGGTTCGGTTTGACTGGGTTGAGGGTGGATGTGGTAGTGAGTCTTTGATATCCCGTAGGCCTGGTTGATTAATACTCAAATATAACATATTCCTATACCCCTTTTTCAGACTAATTGTACTTTGATGGAGTTTAATTGATGAGGTTTTAGGTCATAAAATGAACAAGGATCCAAGGTCATAAAAAAGAGCCATTGAAGACAAAAACAGCTCATTAGGGAATAAATTTCAAAAGCCTTGAAAAAAGAACCAATGTTCGAACGTCATAACCGTTCAAACGGTGATAAGAAACCAAGCCAGCTGTTATTGACCACGAAGCAGCCAAGAACCAAAGTCCTGAGGAACAGAGAAACCGTTCGAACATTTGTAACCACTGTTCGAACGACCACTGGAGCAAGGGCAAGATCAGACTGACTGAAGACATGGTATGTTGCAGACTTGCAGTTAGAAGGCCCAGGCACTTGAGTGCCACGTTCG
>CM042197.1:23227327-23245159 GCA_023539305.1 Ilex asprella | reverse complement strand
ACACCATATTCCCTATGGATTCGACTCCGGACTCAAACCGGATTATTACTACAGCTTGACCGCCTGCACTTAGGTGTACACATTTCGGATCAAGTCATATACCCTATGCTCAACTTAGTGTTTTCCAAACCTATGATTATGTAATGTATTTCTCTAACATATGATGAGGTTTTAGTTTTAGTGGTGATGTGCAGGACTACAATCTTCAAGCTTCATCCAAAGAAGAAGATCTTGTACTTAGATAGAGATTTAGGAAGTGTACATGAGTATTAAGATTATATTTATAATTCATTTTGTTCAACAGTTAGTGGGTTGTAATCTTAATTTCTAACTTGTGTATTTTGTAACAAAATTTCAAAAAAGGGGATTGTTAAATCATAATTTTTAATAGGCTAATTTCGTGGAGTCCATTGTAAATCTCTACATTTTCTATGGTCATGATGTTAGAAGATTCAAGTGTCATTGAAGCGTCTATTGTAAAGCAATATCATTCAAACTATGTATGCACATTCATACTTAGGACAAAGGTAATGACCTAGACACCTACGATGAACCCTTAGTTAGTTTAGCTTAGGATGATTAGAATTAATGGAGTTGAAAATAATCTGTGCATGGATCCTAGGTGTTTTGAAATGAAAAATATTTTCTAAACCCTTTTTGTGTTTTCAAAACTCAGATTGCGCTATTGGCGGACCCCACTTGAGCAACACCCATTAGTGCTTAAGAGAACAAGTTTTTTGCTTGATTTTAGGCTTAAAAAACCAAAAGGGACAGCCCTATGCTTGCTAGCCTTCGCTAGAGCAGTCTCTTTATGACTTATGGAAGAAAATGGGAAAAGACCACGGATGGGGATAAGGGCTTGTTCTCTGAGCTCGACCACCAACCCACTAATCTAGTGGTCGTTCACGAAGTTAAGTTTTCTTATTGACCAAGACTACCCTTATTATGGATCTATAAATAGGGAGAATCTTTTCTACAACTAGGTTAAGCCTCTTATGAGATTTCTAAAAGAGAAAATCTATCTTCTACCTTGAGAGCTTCCATCACTAACCTAGATCCCAATGATCCAATGTACCACTAGAGATTGTACCCAACCTCACCAATTGGTGAACTAAGAAGGTTCCCCATGGTTTAACCCGATGAGAGTTTTCGTGTCAACAAATCACTTGCTTATTCCTTGTTTATTCGTATACACTTGGGATTGTTAGTACACACGTGCACTATGTGTTTATATGAATAAATTGGTTTACATATATTAAACCATAGTTGTGCATTGGGTTTGGATTTTGGGATCCTCGTGAGATTGAGAGTTTAAGTGAATTAATTGGACATTAATTAATCATGGGTGCGATGGGTTGTGGTGATTGAAAGGGGTTCTCACATTAATTGACTATATCTTTGTGTGAAAAGGTAATTGTGGTCGATTGAATTTTAACAAGTAATCAATTGAGCTTTAAATTGAAAAGCCTATTCACCTCCAATAGGTAAAAATTCTATAGCTCTATGTGTATAATTGTGAGGGAAGATCCACATTGGGTTCCCCTTTCCGGAACAATAATTTTTGCACTTGATGGCAGCATTGTTGATTTTGGTAATTAATACAAAGGAAGAATTCACAATATTGCATAACTTAACATAAAAATTTGCAAAATGTTTCTTCCCCTTGCATCATCAAAGTCTTGAAACCAATATTGGGAGGCTCATTACTTCAACTAGCCCCCATGTTCCTCAAATGGATCTCTTAGTTGTTGGGAAGGTTGTCCAAAAGCAGCATACACGGCGTACCCAGTAAAACTGACAAGTAAACCAGATATAAAGATGGTGACTAAAGTCTTTGTTTCCATTATTATATAATTTCAAAGACTACAATGGATCTATGATAAGATTGTTTATTTATAATGGAATGATATACAAATTCAACAGATCTCAATGAAAAGAAGTGAGAATTGTACCTTTGGAGACAAAACATCTTGACCATTGTAGTTCCCTCGTGAGATACCACAAAAATGTCCCATGCCTCCTTGGAGGTTTCACAATTTCTTGTTTCATTCACGACATTGAATATCACATCCAAGCCTTTTGAGTTCCACCCTACCAATTCAATCTTTATCTCATTCCATAACTTCGAGGATTTCACTTCAACCAACACTTCACCACCTTCTACCAATGTGGTAACGATGGGAGGGATCCAACCCTTTTGCACACATAAACATATTCTTTCATTTATCAAATTTAGAAATGCTCTTATGCGAGCTTTCTCGTCTCCAAAACTAGGTGTGTAAGCAAAAAAAATAAGATATGCCTATAAGTTTTTATTCAACTCAGGGAAAGCATGCTCTGGTACCAATTGTTTAAAACCTTTTACTACCATAATTACCTCTTCTCACAAGTATTTATCAATTAATAGTGAGAACCCCTTTTCAACCATAATGACCCTTTGATCCATGAAGATTGATGTTGTTAATTTTTCCATTAAACACTCAATCTCACACGAGGATCCAAATCGAATGACCCAAACCCGATGAATGCAGATATTCAACCAATATCATGGTTAGATGCTCCCTTCCTTCAATAAGTTTCACTTGGATTCACTACTGCAATGGATCCTATAGGCCTCGGGAAATCTTGAGTGCATACCAACTATTCTCAAAATGCACATACCTATGGATTTGGTCTTCAACTAAGTAAGATCTTCTTCACCAAGTTGTGAGGTTGGAGAAGAATCACTAGATGATAGCCATGGGTCATTAGGATCTAAGGTTGTGGTAGAATCTCTCTAGGTAAAAGATAATATTTCTCTCTTAAAATACTCACAAGAGGCTTAACCTAGGCTTAAAAAAGGCTTTCCATATTTTTAGGTCCAAAATAAGGACAATCTTGGTCGAAAAGAAAACTCAGATTTGTGAATGACTGCTTGAGTGACAAGAGGGCAGTCATAGGGCAGTGGTCTCAGGAATGGAAAAAAATTCAAATCGACCTAGGAAGAGCAGACCGCTCTAGTGGCCATAAGGACAGTCTCTGCTCATCCTCCATTTAGCATTTTCCAATTGTTTCCCTAAGGGTAGAGATGTATTCTTTGAATTCTCCTGTATTGGACCCTGTATCTCAGACATAATCATTGTGGACAAGCACATAGCTAGACTTGTCCTCAATGCATATAATAACTTCGCCCTCTCAAGATAAACTTGGTTCTTTCTACTCAAGGCAATATATTGGCCTCAGATATCCAATTCAAAATCTTATACATGTCAGTCAGTTGGCATTGATTCAACATCTTGGCCTTTTTATCTCCAATAAATTTGAATCTCCTGTCAACTCCATAGCCACATCCTACTAATCCATGAAAACGGTAAGAGTTAACTATGCCCTAGAAACCACATTTATGCCCACCGCCTGAAAATAAAACCCTAATCCACTACAAATCTCTTCCCCCTCATAAAGGTGTTAAACCTCTTAGAATTAATCTTATCAGCATTACAGTAAAACTTCCAATCAAAGCAATAGCACCTTTTCCATTGAACTTCATGAAGTTAGTGCAACTCTACTCTCAATGATATGATCAATCCCATACACACAAAACCCTCTACAAATAAGAACCTCTCCATAAAAATATAATTGTTTGAACATAATACTGGACCTTTCACTTTTTTCAAACAAAGGGAGCAAAATAGGGTTGTACACATGCCTAAAACCTTGAGCATCAATGTCCACCACAAACTGTTATGCTTGTTTAACTTGAGCACTAGACCCCCTCTTGATTTTTCCCTCTAATTGACAATCCTCTTAGATGGCATGGTGAAAAATTAAATGTATGAAGATAAAGCTTTACAAAGTTGAAAAACTTGATTGAAACTCCTCACCAAGGTGTTTAGAAAGTAGAATAGGAGATTTAAGAAGAGATTTGGGTTATTTTGGCAGAATTTAGGTTTCAAATAATGCAGTTTTTGAAGAAAATAAGAGAGGAGAAGAAGATTTTTTTTGAGTTTGAGGGTTTTGAGTGTTGCAGAAGGCTAAAGAAAACGAATCCCATCTTTTATAAGGATGCAAGCACATCTAGACGGTAGAGTTGTGTCCGAACGCAACCTTTAAGTTGGTTCAATTTCCAATGGTCACGTCTCTTTAGGTCAACAGTTGACTGAGTCCAAGAGGTGCGTCCAAATGAGGGTATGACGTCTAGACAGTCTGCTTAAGAGTTTCAAATTTTTATTTTTATTTTTGCTCACATCAGGGCAAAAGGGTGGTGTCTAGATGGTTCATATTCTCTAGAAATTTTGGCAAAACTGTGTCGAATTGTGGACTTGTGTTCGGACGCTGCTAGTTTTTAGGAAATTCTTCATTTTGACCAAAGATGTCCCTAATTTTGGTTCGAACTATCAAAAATATGCTTTTGAAAATTTGTGAAAAATTCTTGTTGTGGCTCAAGGTATCTAGTCTTACCCTAGGTATCTAGTCTGACTCTAATGAAAATAATTGAAACGACTATTACCAACAAAAAAATAAAAATTTAATCAAACAAATAAAATCTAGCTAGTTAAAATAAAGGATTGTCCTAACAACTATCCCACGCACTTCAACCTAAATCTTACATTGTCCCCAATGTAAAATCATACGTAAAAGTTCAAAAGAATAGATCATGATTAAGGAAATAAGAGTACCTGGTAAGACAACATCTTTTAAAATCCTAAAATCAAAACTTACAAAAAAAATAATTAAATTAGTAAAAAATAACTAACTACTATACTATACAATACAATACAATACAATAAATTGCATGTATATCAATCAATGTATTGTGCATCCACCAATTCTATGGATTCAACATCAACCATGAACGGCTTCAATCATTGATCATTTATCTTAAAAATATTGTCATTCTTGGGGTTCTTTATCATTATCGTCTCACCAAGAAAAAGGTGGAGGGGAGAGTTACAAAGTAACACCTTCTGAGAAGGCTCAAAGTTTTCCTCACAAAGCTCTTATCATGAAATATTGCCATCTGTGCTTTGGCTATCTTAGCATTATCATAGACTTCATTCATGAGTTCTTCCAATTCATTAATCTGAAGCCTCCAAGATGCCTCTGCTTTATCTAATTCAAAATTCATTATTTTAACTGCCCATTCTCCTTAATGTTCAAGCTCAATAGACAAGTCGTATGGTTTACCTAAGACTATCTAAAACGGAGACATGCCCAATATGTTCTTGTACACTATTCAGTAAGCCCAGAGGACATCAGTTAGTCTTAGAGATTAATCTTTGCGATCTGGATTCACCATTTTTTCCAAAATCTTCTTTATCTCCCTAATAAACAACTCTGATTGGCTACTTATCTATGGATGGTCAAGAGTTGAAACCTTATGATTTATAAGATACTTTTTCATCAAGTTTTCAAAATAACAGTCACAAAAATGAGATCCATAATCACTAATAATGGCTCTAGAAATTCCAAACCGTGATACAATATTTTCCTTTAAAAACTTCACCACTATAATGTTCATTATTGTAGCATAAAATGGCCTCGATCCATTTTGAGACATAATCAACGACAACTAAAATATATAGATATCCAAATGATTGTGGGAAGGGTTCTATAAAGTTGATACCCCAACATTCAAAACTTTCTATCATAAGAATCGAGTTCAAAGGAATCATGTTTCTTATTGAAATACCCCCTCCCAACTGTTTGGTATCTATCACATGATAAACAAAAAGCTTGGGTGCCTTGGAAAAGGATAGGCCAATAAAATCCACATTGCAAAATATTTGCAGTAGTTTTCTTTCAAGAAAACTGGCCTTCGCATGCGTCAATATGACAAAAATGTAATTACACTAAGCATCTCATGATTTGGAACACACCTCCTAAGGATTTGATCCTTATAGTTTTTGAAAATATAAGGATCATCCCAAAAGATGTTGCAGATCTCACTCAGAAACTTTTTCTTATCCAAGGAACTAAAGGAAGAAGAGAGCATACCAGTGGTCAAATAGTTAGCAGTATCAACACACCATTGTAGCTCAGAAATTGCAAATAATTGCTCATAGGGAAAATTCTCGTTAGTCGGTACTTAGTCCTCATGGAAGTCAACCTTGACAAATAATATATCACCACATTCTCTACTCATTTCTTATCCTTGATGATTAAGTCAAATTATTGGAGCAAAAAAATCCATCTTAGCAAGCATAGCTTGGCATGCTTCTTTATGAGAAAATACTTCAAAGTTGCGTGATCAGTAAAAATAATAACTAAGGAACCAACCAAATATGGATAAAATTTATCTAAAGTGAAGACAACAACAAATAACTCTTTTCATTGGTGAACTATTTTATTTGTGCATCATTTAGTGTTTTGCTAGCATAGTAGACCACATGAAATTTTTTATATTTCATGTGCCCCAACGTTGTTCCTATAGCATAATCATTTGTATCACACATCAATTCAAAGGGTAGGGACCAGTCAGGCAAATGTGTAATAGGGGCAAAAATCAACAAACCTTTAAGCTTAACAAAAATATTTTGGCATCATCATCCCACATACTGGTCATCCTGACTTAGTAGCGGCACATAGGTCTAGATATGGAACTAAAGTCTCTAATGAACCTCCTATAGAATCTTGCATGCCCTAAGAATTAGTGGGCATATTTTACTATCTTGGGAGCAAGTAAATTGCCTATGAGATTTACCTTAGCTTTGTCCATTTTTATTCCTTCAGATGAGACAATATGACCTAACACTATCCATTGTGTCATCATAAAGTGACATTTTTTTCCAATTAAGTACCAAATTTGTCTCCTTACATCTAGTTAAGACTTTCTAAAGATTCCTAAGCAAAGATCAAAAGAATCACTGTATACAAAAAAAAAAATCATTCATAAACACTTCTTATCATCTCTCAACCATATCACTAAAGAAACTCAACATACATCTTTGAAAAGTAGAAGGAGCATTAAATAAACTAAATAGCATTCTTCTATACCAAAAGAGTACGTGAATGTTATTTTTCTCTTGATCATCTAGTGTAATATTGAGTTTGACTTAGTAGCTAGCACATAGGTCTAGATATGGAACTAAAGTCTCTAATCAACCTCCTATAGAATCTCACATGCCCTAAGAATTAGTGGACATATTTTACTATCTTGGGAGCAAGTAAATTGCCTATGAGATTTACTTTAGTGTTGTCCATTTTTATTCCTTCAGATGAGACAATATGACCTAACATTATCCCTTGTATCACTATAAAGTGACATTTTTCTCAATTAAGTACCTAATTTGACTCCTTACATCTAATCAAGACTTTCTCAAGATTTCATAATCAAAGATAAAAAAGAATCACCATATCCAAAAAAAATCATCCATGAACACTTCTTTTCATCTCTCAACCATATCACTGAAAAAGATCAACATACACCTGTGAAAAGTAGAAGGAGAATTACAAAAACCAAACATCATTCTTCTGTACCAAAAGGGTAAGTGAATGTCATTTTTCTCTTGATCGTCAAGTGTTATTTCAATTTGGTTATTGCCCGAGTAGCCATCTAGGAAATAGTAAAATGCATGACCAACAATCCTTTCTAAGACTTGGTGAAGTAATGGTAGAGAAAAGTCATATTTCCTAGTTACTGAGTTGAGTTTGCAGTAGCCTATGCACATGCGCCATCTTGTAAACAACTCGAATGAGCATCACTCTTGAATATTATAACTCCTAAATTTTAGGCACGACATGGGTTAGTTTAACCCATTTACTATTAAAGATGGGGAAGATGATTCCCATATCCATCAATTTAAGAACCTCAGCCCTTACAACTTCCTTTATATGAGGGTTCAACCTACTCTACATTTTGCATGAAGGTTTGGCATCCTCCTCTAGGTATATGGCATGATTGAAAATTATTGACTTATACCTTTCAGATCAACTATGGTCCACCCTATAGCACTCCTATGATATTTGAGAACCTCTATGAGCTTGGACTTTTGTAACTCAATGAGTTTGGAAGAGATCACCACCGGGTAAGACTCATCCTCCCCTAAAAATTACATACTTAGGGCTAACTCCTCTAACTTGGGCACCTATGACTCTATTGCATTAATAGGTAAAGATTCTAACTCCTTAGCAAGGCTCAAACATTCTTCCTTCCCCAAAGACTCAATTTCAAAAGTTATAGACTCCACTAAACAAGTTTCCAAAGAATCACCAAAGAATGCCTTATTCAAGTGCTCATGTGTGATGACTCTATAAAGTTGACTTCTTTCACTTCCTCCTCCTCCACTAGTTGTTTAGCAATATTAAAAAATGCTAAGCTCAAGAGTCATATTCCCAAAAAATAATTTCATGACATCGTTCGTGCAATGAATTAAAGTATTAGAAGTGGCAAGGAATGGTCGACCAAGAATAACAGGATTTGACTCCCATGGTGTACAACCAGTTGGGTACCCAAAACAATGAAATCTACTAGGAAATAAAACTTGTCCACCTAGACTAAAACATCCTCAACTACTCCCCTAGGAACCTTAACAGACATGTCTACCAACTGGAGACTAATACCTGTAGGCATAAGCTTGCCTAGTCATAGTTGTTGGTAGACCAAATAGGGAAATAAATTGCCATTGGCTTGAAGATCAAGAAAATCTTGCTCAATCTTGTTGTTCCCAATTATGCATGAAACACTAGGACACCTAGGGTCCTTATACTTAGGAGGGGCTCTATAGTGAATTATAGCACTGGTCTACTAAGTAAGATAGACCCTTTTTTGAATGTTCATGGTCTGCTTGACTATGCACAAGTCCTTTAGGAACTTGGCATAAGAAAGACCTATTTTATGGCATCAAGAAGTGGTCTATTAATTTGTACTTAAAAAGCTTGTAAATATTAGCATGATTATTCAACTTCTGGGATTTCTTTAGTCTTTGGGGGAAAGAAGCAAGTATGGGATATATTGTCTCTTAGTTCCCCGTGGGATCAGTCTAATCATGGGAGACTTGTGTTGGATCAAACATGAGTGTTGACTCAAACATGAGTGTTGGATCAAACACGGGTGTAGACTCTGTGTTTGGTGGTGTGTCCTTTTCTATAACTTTCCCATTCCTCAGAGGGGTGATGGCTTGGAAATGTTCTTGTGTAGTGTTTGTGGTGGAAGAATGATCTATCTCAAACTAACCTTGTAATTTTTTGGGTGGGGCAAGGAACTTGCCTTTTTCTTGTATGGTGATAGGATAGGTCAGCTTTTGTAGATGACTTCGAATGTCCTCAATGGATTATGAAGTCTGCGCTTTAAATTCATTGAAGGCCTAAGTAGATTGGTTATTGTACTTCATTTGACCTTGCACAATTTTTTTTAAAGTGTCCCACATACTTCTCTTCTGGGGTGGCTGATATGGTTGGTATTGTAGTGGTGGCTGATTCATCGGGGGCTGCTATGTGTTCCTCCAACCAAAATTCTGGTGATTTTTCCACCATAGGTTATATATTTCAAAGTAAGGATTGAAATATGGCTTGTTAAATTTAGAAATTGTGTTAGATTGCTCTCACAAAACCTCCTTAAATGCTGGAATAGTAGGGCAGTCACTTGTGGGATTCTCTTACAAAGAACATATCCCACACATCTGCTCTGTGGGAGGAACAACAGTCACCTCATTCACCTTCCTCATCTCCAAAGCTTCCAATTTATGAGACAAGATGGCTATCTTAGCCTTTAAATCATCCTCTGCCTTCAAGATAAAATTTCCCCCATGGGAAGTGGTACCTTTAGGTTCTACATTAGTTGATGAGGCTGAGTCCCACATCTAGGTACTCTCAGCAAATGTGTCAAAGAAATCAAAAGCTTCATTAAGACTCTTTCACATAAACTTTCCCTAGGACATCATTTCAACAAACTAACCTAGAACCCTACTAACCTCTAGTTCTCAAAAGCATGGTAGGTGCAAGCTTAGAGAAGATCCTTAAATCTTTCCCACCATTCATAAAATGTTTCTCCCTCTTTCACAAAGAAATTCATGATTTGGTGTTTCAAAGCATTCGGCAATGAAAAGGGAAGAATTTCTTTAAAAAAATCTTTCTGAAGGGCTTGTGAGTTTTATATGGAATGGGCCTTTAAGGAATTTTTCCACATCTTAGCTTTATCCTTCAATGAGAAGGGGAAACGATTGACATGGTCTATGTTAGAATTTTCCTAAAATGTCCAACACACATTTGAAATCTTTCATATGCAGGTATGGGTTTTGGGACTCAAGCCCGTGGAACTGAGGTAATAACTAAATAGCAACTGGTTTAATAATGAAATTTTTTACATTTGTAGGAAATACAAAGCAAGACGTGACACTACTACTAACGGGATCTAGAAATCTCTTCGGGCTCTACCCTAGTGATGAGTGCATAATAGTGCATATGTAAATGCCTCATTACATGCATTTTAACTAAACTTTGGTATCTAAGTACTTAGAGTTAGCCGATTTTATGAATAATGTTGATATTTTGATGTTGCATGTTTGTATAGCTTAAATCATTGATTTTAGGACCTTGCAACTATGATGGATGTGTGGGGAAGGCATGGACAAAATACATGAAGATTTGGAGGTCTAAAAGTGAAGAAATCAAGGAGGTTTGGGTGTTTGGGAACAGAGGCACCAGCTGCCACATCTTTTGGAAGTAGAGCCTCGGTCTTCCTCCATTTTGACCATGATCCACTTTGAATCTTAAAAATTTAAAAACATGAAAGTTGTAGGTCTGGATATCTTCTATATTGTGTCAAAATTTCAGCTCAATCCAACAGTTGAATAAAAAATTATGACGATTCTACAAAAAGTAGTCTAGAGCAGAAAAACAGTACCGGTACACCGTACTGGTACGGTTCCGTACCGGTAAGGCGTACCGGTACGCCTGACTCCAGTAGCTTCGAAGTACCCATACGCAGTACTGGTACTCTCCTGAAGCCATGCCTGAACCTCCTACAACTCAACTCAACTCCACTTGCTTGGTGGTCCCACCTACACTTCTCCCACTTGCTCCCCAACATTTCTTTACACATTTTCATGCCTCTCTTACACATTTTGAAGACTTTGAAGGCCATGAAATTTATAGAGGATGGAGAGAAAGTGGACTGCCAGGGAGTTGCTGGGTAGGCTGTCGTAGCCTGTCAAGACCCATCCATTCAACCTCCTCTTGATGGGAAGCCTACACACATTGGGGGACCACCATGCACGAAAATGAAAGGCTCACACTCCATATTATTCAGCATTACACATTCATTTGAGTGTGGCTACCTAAGCTTAGAATAGTTAGGAAGAAGATAAATAGTAGCAATGTTTATGTTTTTGCATTTTCCTTTCCATTTCAATTGTTGTAAGCTTTAAACTTCTAGAAATCTTTAATTCTTGCACTTTAATCTAACCTATTTCAATTTTATTGCAAGTTTAATTACATGTTCTTCATTTCACCATTATTGTTTTAAGCTTTCTTCATTTCCTAGCTTAAAATGGGTATTGAATATTTTTCTTCTTAGTTTATGTTTTCTTACATTTAGTTAAGTTCCATGCTTCATTTCTTCATTATGTCCATTTACGTTATGCTTGTCTTTCATTTTATCATGAGTAGCTAGATTTTAAGTTGGATAATCCATGGGAGACCTCCCTTTGAGGATTCCATTTCAACTCTTTTTCTTTCCTCTCTCGGTGTACGGTGGTTGGGTTTGACTAGGTTGAGAGTGGATGTGGTGGTGAGTCTTTGATATTCCGTAGGCCTAGTCATGGTTTATGCTTGGATCCTCACCATTTCATCCCTAGCTTCCCACGAATCAATTGTTCATCTATAAACCCTCGGAGGAAGGTTTCGAGTTGATTGGGCATTCTCATTGGAGTGACAGCCAACACTTGCTTTCTTGCATTTTCCTTAAGAACACATAACTCTCCAAAACTCAAACAAAAGATTTTACACTTTCTCTTTTTGACAAAATCACCTTCACACACTTGAACTTTCCTTCCCTGAGGAGACGACCTTGGAATACTCTTCCAAGTAAAGCACCGACATACAAGAGACTTCTTGCGATTGGGGAGCACTTTTGTTCAACACACTTACATATTTCATACATTTTGTTCATTTAATTTCCACCATTTTATTGCCCTTTCTCTTGCATGAATCCAAGTGAGAGTGACACTCACCCACACACATAAGCCATATACATATTTGAGGGTTCATGTTAGGAGCTTAGGAAAAACAACGTTTTCCAACAATCACCTACTAATTAATCTCATTGAATTTATCACGATCACAGACACCTATCTCACTACCCATTTTGCTAAATCAAAAGTGGGAAAAGACGCTAAACCTTGTCTAGAATGACCCGAAGGATGGACCAGCTAACCCACCTGACTGTTTAAAGGAAGACTCAGCTTGGTTTGGGTCTAAGGTTTCACCAATAGACAAGCAATGTAAAAAAAATTAGGTAAAAAAAATTGAATATGAAAATTATCCTAAATCAAAAGAAATAATAGCAAACAATGAATCTAAATGACAATTACATAATCTAACGAAGTGACACAAAAAATAAGATCTCAAAGTAGCCCATTGGTGAAGACGGATTCTTCATTCTTCATCTGTTTAAATTAATCTTTCAGATCCCTGGCAACCATGCCAAAAATTTGCTTGATTCCAAAGGGTCACCCAAGTGCAGGTGGTCAAGCTGTAATAATTTTTAGTGAAGTCTGATGTCATACTATAGTGATCCAAGAAAATTTATGAAGTAAGTAAAGGAAGAATAATTAAAGATTGGATTTGGTTTGGAAAAATTGCAATTTAATTTAAAAAGAAATATCAATTGTGAAAAGTGACCCTTTATCTTCAGGATCTAGATCTATTCATGTTCACTTGATATTTATTATTATGAAATTTCTAAGTATCTCAATTGATTTCCAACGTCAAAATAGTCAACTGGAAAATATAAATTTGAAAATAATAGGCTTGATTGATCTAAAAATAAGGGTTGAAGATCTAGTTCTATATAACTCAAAGGGAAACATAATCATTATTCATACTATGAACCCAATCATAGTAATGAATAATAAAAATATACAGAATATAAAACTTTGCGAAAACACATTTAATCAATATCAAAGTAAATAAATATTTAGCATTAAATCTGATAAAAAAATTTCATAATAACAATACTCAGATAATCATAGATGCATACCCCAGGCAAAAGAGTACAAAGACTCTACTCACTAGACATGGTAGATCTCAAGAGTTTAGAAAAATAATGTAAAAGACTCATTGGAGGAAATTCATCTTAATAGAAAGAAGAGAGATTTTATTTCTATTAGGAGGTCTAGGTATTGCCAAAATTAGGGTCTTCCAAGTCAAATCCCGAAATCTAGTCCAAAAAGGCATATCCGGATGATAGATTTGTGTTTGGACAATTCAAAGTCTCTAGATATGTAAGACCTCATACTAGAATTAAATAAGAATAATATCATATTAATATTTTCTCTTAGGATGAATAAAGGATTATAAAAACCTCAAATCATTGTTAAAAGATTGATCATGAAGTTTGAGTTTCATATGAATTGACTTTTGGCTCAAACTTAGTTTCAAATGTGTGTAAGGTTGAGAAGGGTGACTAGGTATATTTCTAAATATTTTTAGGTCAAAATAATGCCACTATTGAATCCTGTAGGTTGAGAAACCTTGAAAGAGGTAATATGAGTGTATTACAAGTTATGAAGTATTCTGGAATTAAAGCGTATTTTAGAAAGAATTCTGGTAGAAAGGAATTTGACACTATCTTAGTATTTTAGTCATAAATTTTTAATTTGAACTCAGATTAAGCTTATTTTTTGTTAGAAGAAACTAGACTTCAAGGGATACAAAAGTGTCTTTCATGAAAATTTCCTAAATCGACTTCTAAATAGGTGAAAACTGCTCTGAAAGTGAAGACAGAAAGTTGTCACCGTCCAGACGCCCAAAGCAACGTCCGAATGGTCCTCCCTGCCCTAAAACCTTATTTTTCATCCAAAATAGAGAATTTGCATCGTCTAAACTCCCAAACACCATTCAGATGCTACCTTAAAAATGGCCCCGCTCAATTTTAGGGTTTTTTGCCATTTTTCATCCTATAAATACCATAAGTATGTCTCTTTAGTCATGTTTCATCAGTTTTCAACCCTAGGAAACCCTTGCTTGGTTCAAAACGTTGTTGTTTTCCCTAATCTCTGCACATCACCCTCAAATGTGTAAATGACTATGTGAAGGGAGTGTCACTCTCGCTTGGGGTGATGTGAGTGAGAAACAGGGCAACTGAAAGGTGGGAATGAAATGGAGAATGAAATGAAATGTGTGTGAACAAAAGTGCTCCCTAAGTGCAGAAAAACTTTCAAATGTCATGTTTTACTTGGAAAAGAATTCCAAGGTCGTTTCCTCAGGGAAGGAAGGGAATTGTGTGATGGTTATTTTGTAAAAATGGAAAATATAAAATCTTTTGAGGTTTAATGATTTGTGACTTGTGTTTTTGCTAAAAAAAAAAAAGGAAAACAAGTGTTGGCTAATCCAAAGAGATTATTCCAATGGCAATCCCAACTCAACTCGAAACCTTCCTCCAATGGTGCTTAGATGAACGATTGATTCGTTGGAAACTAAAGACAAGATGGAGGTGAGGATCCAAGCATAACCTTTGACCAGTGACTTGATCCGAAATGTGTACACCCAAGTGTAGGCGGTCAAGTTGTAATAATAATTCAGTTTGAATCTGGAGTCGAATCCACGGGAACTAGTAGTTTTGGTGTTTCAAAGTAATCGGTGAAGGAGACCAATTGATCGTAACATTTGAGATTTTAGGATTGTGACATGTGGGTGAATTCCTTGAATAGAATATTAAATTCTTTTCAAGAAATTTTCTAGACAAAATATAAGATTGATTCAAATGGCGGAGAAGTCACTCTTTAGTTCGAGGATCGAGACATGTGGTCAACTATCTGAAATATTATATTTTTGCTTGATAACTCAATTAACTCCCATGTCAACAGCAAGTTAATCGGAGGATAAAGATGATTTTGAGAATTAAAGTTATGGTTCCAATGTCTTATAGAAATTTACAAGAATTGTTTGTACCGAGAGTTATCGCGTCCACAAACAAGCAAGTGTTCCCACGTGACATCCAACCATGATTTCAATGTTCCACCCTTTTACATGAAGCATGATAATGGTGATGATTAAAGGATAGTCATGAAGCTCTAGTCGGGTTACTTGCCTTGAACCGAGGGGTCTTTCCATGCAAGAGTTATTATCTGTGTCATAAAAAGACCTTCGATTATACAAAGTACCTTAGCTTTTCTAGATGCAATCAATCATCCAATAAGCAAGAGGATATAAACATTAAGCATTAGAACAAAGCATCATATAATATCCGGATAATTACTACATGTCCTTCACCTCTTACTAAAGAGTGAATGAGAAACTACTCACTCTTCATAGCTTTGGTAAAGCTAGAAAAGTGAGTGATGCTCATCCCTCTAAGTAGAGAACTTCGCAAAGAAAAAGTATAATTAACAAGGAGCTAATCATCAACGAAGAATGAGTGAATCACGTTCCACCCTTCACAGCTTTGGCAAAACTTTGAAAAAGTGGAAGAGTTTCACTCTTCTAAGCAAGGAAGTAAATAAATACATAAATGTAAAGACTAAATATAAATCAAGAACATAAACGTAAAGGCTAAATGTAAATAAAGGAATTACAACTCTTAAGCAAATGTAAATGTAAGCATTAACAGAAAGAAAATGAGTGGGGATTTAACTTCCCCACTATCTAACAAAGAAATAATACTAAGACAAAATAAAAGAACCACAAATGAGAAATGTTGGCTACCAAGTGTTTAGTGCCAAGTTCCTTTTCTCCTCCTTTTTTTTTTCTTCCTCCCCAAACTAAGGGTATATATAGGCAATGAGAAGGCAGGGGAGGGAGTAAAAGAATAGAGCTGGGCGTCAAAGTCAAAGTGAAAAGTCAACCACTCTGCAGGCAGTCTGTCCACACCGTTCGAACGATTTGGGCGTTCGAACTGTTTTTCTGTCTTCGCTCTACATCGTTCAACGGCAGATGCTGTCACTGTCTGCCATTCAGGTCAGAAGACACGTGGTTTTCTTGTGCAAATCTTCCTCCTGGTCTTTTGTTTAAATCTTTCTCCAAGTCCCTTGTACAAAGCTCCCTCAAAGTCCAAGCAGAGTCTGACTACTCTGTCTCTCCAATAATTCCAGGGAGCGTTTGAACGGTTTGGGCGTTAGAACGTAGCACTCAGGTGCCTGGGCCTTCTAACTGCAAGCCTGCAACACGTCATGTCTTCAGTCAGTCTGATCTTGTCCTTGCTCCAGTGGTTGTTCGAACGGTGGTTACAAACATTTGAACGATTTCTCTGTTCCTCAGGACTTTGGTTCTTGGCTGCTTCATGGTCTGTAACAGCTGGCTTGGTTTCTTACCACCGTTTGAATAGTTATGACGTTCGAACGTTGGTTCTTTCTTCAAGGCTTTTGAAATTTGTTCCCTAATGAGTTGTTTTTGTCTTCAATGGCTCTTTTTGATGACCTTGAATCCTTGTTCATTTTATGACCTGAAACCTCATCAATTAAACTCCATCAAAGTACAATTAGTCCGAAAATGGGTATAGGAATATGCTATATTTGAGTATTAATCACACCCCCCAACCTAGATATTGCTAGTCCCTAGCAATACAACAATTAAAATGTAAATCTATTTCTAACACCTTTTTCGTAGGTTAACCGATTGCATTTAGCTTATGCAACAAGTCGTTAAACCTCTAAGTTTACCCTAGAGGACGAGTGTTGTCTCGTGAGGATTTTCAGTGAAGCTACCCACAAACTTCGGTCGAACAAATGTAACTGTGAGATTGCTGGTTAAAGTAAATTATCATCATGGTCATTGAGACACCCATCCCTTAATTTTGACTTTAAGGTCCATATGCTCTTCACCATTGGTATTATCCCTATGCAAAAATCAGCTTTTGACACATTAGCATTTGAAATTTCCTTTGTAGTAGGATGATCATTCTAGAAACAAGAATTGGTGTATAACAAACATTCCACTTTAATCACCCTTCATGGATAGTTTTGACTTCCCAAATCTCTCATAGGGATGCTCTCAACAAAAGATTCACTCTGACTATGGTGACTTGTTTCTCACTGAGCATGTAATCAGAAGATGGTCAATCCGAAATTGCATGCATAATTTAGTAAAGGAGTGATACTTTATAGCAAATAGACTCGTCATGTTCTTGGCATAACCTCATGGAAGAATATTGATACAAATAACGAACTGCTATATAATATACCCCAACTTGTGATTAACAACGTGCATATGCATCAGACTTGAGATCAATTAGGGCTTTTATAGGTTGTAATGTGGCCAGAGGTCAGTGGCTAACGAAATGACGTAAATGGAATTTCAAAAATGCTATCTCTTTTATGCACTTTAGCGTACCTCTGGTTGGCTTTTCGACATTTCTTTTGGGAATGGGATTTCTTTCTTTCATTTTCCCAATTTTTCACTTTCTTGGTAAATTCCCTGTTTATCTACCTCTTTTCTTTTCGTGGAACCGTAGTCTCCAGTATCTTTTCTAGTTTCCTTGCTTTTCTTGTATCCTTCAGATTTATACAAGGGTGTAAGAAAATTAGATTGCAAGGTAGGTCAAATATTTTTCCTTGTGGCTTGGTCATCATATGGGCTTTTTGGAAAAGAATTTATATTTTGAAGGCTCAATCATGGCTGACTAGGGTCGTACTTTTGTGAAAGGATTGGCTGAGGCTCAAAATTGATCCAAAGATGGCCTAAGATCCTTTCTCAAGTATG
>CM042197.1:23193142-23219129 GCA_023539305.1 Ilex asprella | reverse complement strand
GAAACCATCTCACCTCCACTGGGATAGACTAACCTCTAACACTCTACGGTATCTCTCGATGGCAATACAAGTTCATCACAACAACCATACAAGTGAGGAAACCAAAATTTTTTCAAATGACCAAGAATTTCACATTATTACCAAAATCCCCAATTTTCACATGTGTCAAACGATAGAATAATCAAACAAAATATACAAGAGATCATCATTAATATTATTTTATTGTACAATATCAAACACTAGAGTTTTGAAATCAAGAACAAAGAAGAAATCAAGGGAAAAATTCATCCCTCTTGAAATCTAGGTTTTTGAAGCAAGAAGAATGGGTATCAACTCAAACTTCGTGTAAAACATGTTAATAATCGCAAGAGAACTAAGAAAAAAAGAACTCATAGCAAATACATACTACTAAGAGTTAAAACGTGTATATATATTAACCCTAGTCTCAATGAAAGAGAATAGGAAGAAACCCCTACCTTGAATCAAAGATTTCAAAGTTCTAATCAAAAGTCCAAGATCTGAAGACCTCCTTTCTCCTCTTTCTTCTTTCATTTATCTTCTCTTAGGGTTCTAAAGTGTTTTGGGTAAGAGTGGAATGTAAGAATGTGGTAAATTTTAGTGAAAAGGGGTGTTTTAAAGGGCCCAAATCCTGACTTTTGTTGTGCAGAATTCGGGTTTCTTTTGGGTGTATCGTAGGGTATTCCGGAAGGGTTCCCTTCTAGAAGGCTGTTCCAGTAGGGTTAAGCTACTAGTGTCGGGCGTTCCGAAAGGGTTTCCTTCTAGAAGACTGTTCTAGAAGGGTTTGCCTAGTTTTGCCTATATTCTCTGTTTTTCCTTTCCAATCCATTCCAAAACCAACCTAAACCTATAAAATATACATTTACACCTCACACATAGTTGTTATAAGTTCTATTACAAATTATTTCTTATATTCACGAGTTGAAACCAAGTTTTGACTAATATTTATAATATTAACATTTTCCACGGTTACAACCCATGGGGTTTATTTCTACACCATTACATATTAAATTACTAAACAATCTATCATTATATTACTTTTAAACATGTGGGGGTTTACAATCCACCCCCTTAAAGAAAGTTTCATCCTCGAAAGTTACCTCAAGTAGTGAATAAGTGCGGGTACTTCTCTCACATTCCTAGCTCCGGTTCCCAAGTAGCTTCTTCCATTCCATGGTGTTGCCACAAAACCTTCACTAGTCGGATGACTTTGTTGCGAAACATTTTTTCTTTGGCGTCGAGAATCTTCACCGGTTGTTCTTCATAGGTTGCTCTATCTTGAATTTCAATATCTTCCAAGTCTACGACCAGCGTTGCATCCGATTGACACTTTCTCAACATTGACACGTGAAATACGTCATGTACCCCAGACAACTGAGCTGGTAATCACAACTTATACATTGCTTTTCCCACAACTTTGATCACTTCAAATGGCCCGGTATATCTTGGCACTAACTTTTTCTTCTTGCTGAATCTAAATACTCCTTTCTTGGGCGACACTTTGAGGAACACATAGTCCCCCTCTTGGAACTCCAATGGTCTTTTTCTTCTATCTGCATAACTTTTCTGTCGACTTTGTGTTGTGCGTAGCCTCTCCCGAATGAGTTGAATTTTCTCCGTGGTCTCTCGAACAATTTCTGGCCCAAACAAGCTACTCTCACCAGCTTCTAGCCAACACATCGAGGATCTACACGGTCTTCCATAGAAAGCTTCATATGGTGCCATCCCAAAGCTTGCCTGATAGCTGTTGTTATACGCAAACTCCACCAACGGCTAGTGATCATTCCAGCTTCCTTTGAAGTCCAACACGCACACACGAAACATGTCTTCCACAATCTGCATCACCCTCTCAGATTGGCCATCCGTCTAGGGATGAAAAGTTGTGCTGAAGTGTAACTCTATTCGCATAGTTCGTTGTAGACTTTGCCAGAATTGTGCCACGAACGAAAATCATGATCCGATATGATAGAGAGCGGAACTCCATGCAACCTGACAATCTGGCGAATGTAAAACTTGCTCAAGGTCTCTAAAATGTCTGTGGTCTTCATACTCAAGAAGTGAGTGAATATGGTGAGTCTGTCCATAATGACCCATGCTACATTATGTCCTCGTGACATCCGCAGTAAACCCGACACGAAGTCCATGGTGATGTGATCCCATTTTCACTCTGGAATAGGCAGGGATTGTAGTAATCCTCCAGGTTTTTGATGCTTGATCTTCACCTGCTGGCATATTGCACACTTTTAGATGTACTTAGCCACATCTAGCTTTATTCCTCTCCATAAGTACTGGTGCTTCATATCCCCTGTACATCTTTGTGCTTCTGGGATGGATAGTAAACTTAGAGCAATGACACTCTCCATGTATCTCCTCCTTTAGAGACGAATCATCAAGTACACATAGCTTTTCCTTGTATCTCAATTCTTCATTCTTCCAAGACCACCCAAGACCACCCTTTAATTGTTTCCCCATTTTCCAATTTAGCTTCAACTGACTCTAAGTTAGAATCCAAGTGTTGTAACTCCATAATTCTACGTTGGAGGGTATGTTGGGCTACGAGGTTGAATAGGCATGGTCGAGCTCTATCTTTTCCAACCCATAGGTCATAATGTCCAAGGGCATCCCTTATCTTCCATTGACTTACAAGAGCATTTAGTTCACCTCGTGACTTTCTGCTAAGTGCATCGACAACTACATTCACCTTCACCGTATGGTAGTTGAGTGTGAAATCGTAATCTTCTAGATACTCTACCCACCTTCCTTGTCGAAGGTTCAAGTCTCTTTGTGTCAATACATACTTGAGGCCCTTATGATCCGAGTACACTTGGAACTTCTCGCCATACAAATAATACCTTCACAACTTAATAGCAAAGACCACCGCGACAAGCTCCAAGTCATTACAGGTAGTTCTGTTCCTGAATCTTTAGTTACCTCAAACCATAAGAACCTACCTTACCTCCCTGCAATAGAACACATCCCAAGCCTCGTAGTGAAGTATCAGTGTAAACATCACATCCTTCCCCATTGTTCTGAATAATGAGGACAGGAGTTGTTGTCAACCTTTCATCCAAGGTGCGAAAAGTTTGTTCACACTCTTGAGTCCACACGAATTTCTCCCCTTTATTTGTAAGGCGAGTCATCGGCATCGTAAGCTATACCCTGTTCCGATAACACGTGGCCAAGGAACTTCACCTCCTTCTTCTAGAACTTGCATTTACTCATCTTAGCATATAACTTATGCTCCCTTAAAGTTTGGAGCACAATCTTGAGATGGTGTTCATGTTCCTCGTGTGTCCGTGAATAGATTAGTATGTCATAAATGAACACAATGACCAATTGATCTAGATATAGTCGAAATACCCTGTGCATCAAATCCATGAAGGTTACGGGTGCATTAGTCAATCCGAACGGCATCACCGTATACTCGAAATGACCATATTGGCTACAAAAAGTTGTCTTGGGAATATCCTCCCCTTGATCCTTAACTGATGGTACCCTGTGCGAAGGTCAATCTTGGTGTACTACTTTGAACCCCTCAACTGATCGAATAAGTTACCAATCATTGGCAATGGATATTTGTTCTTCACTGTAACTCGATTCAACCTTCGGTAATTTGTGCACAACTGAAGTGTTTCGTCATGTTTATTCACAAAGAGGACTGGGACTCCCCAAGGTGAAGTGCTAAAACGGATAAACTCAATGGTCAACAGATGGTCTAACTGCTCCCTTAGCTCCTTTAACTCCAAAGGTGCCATCCGATAAGGAACAATGGATATGGGATCGGTTTTCGGATAGAGATTATATATAAACTCAATCTCTCTCTATGGAGGTAACCCAGGTAGTTCATCTGGGAAGACATCCAGAAACTCTGACACTATCAATACCACGATCAATTGGGATCTTTTCCGATCTTCTCCCATCAAGTTAGCTAAGAAACTCAATTTGCTGCCCACCTTAGCTTTCACGAATCTACTACCCATAGTAAGAAATGGATGGAAAGAATTACAATCATTCCTGAGAGTAAAAATTACTCCTCCCGATAAATGAAATGAAATCCCCTTGCGAAAATAATCCATTACTGCCCCAAATGTGAAAAAAAATTCATCCCAAAGATGACATCATATCCCTTTATGTCTAAAGCAACAAAATCTACGATCAATTTGTGCTCCCCAATTCGAAGCACGCAACCTCTACACACCCTTTTTGTACCCAACTGTTCTCCCGTAGGCAAGTCAATATTCAACGCATGTTCTAGCTTCTCAAAATACAATCCCAAGTTAAGAGCTTATGCAGTGCGTATGAATGAATGAGTCGCACCAGGATCAAATAGAATTCGGGCCCATAAATTATAAAGAAGAATTATACCTTCCTCAACTGCATTGGAGGCATCTTATTCCGGTTGGGTCAAAACAAATACCCTTCCTTGATTGGTGCCGTCAGGGGCTTGAGCTTGTAACGGTCTTTGTTGTAGTAGTGGTCGATTTATGGCTACTTGTCCTGTCGCTTGGTTAGCCCTTGGTGGAAGCGATGGGCAGTTGTGTCTGAAGTGCCCTACCCCTCTACATGCGAAACATTAACGGGGTTAGTGTTTGTTCTAGTCTAAGTAGCCCCCTTTCCTCGAACTGCCTGAGGTCTCTATTCAACTACTTGATCAGGGCGACTGTAAGGTGCCGCCCTCTACACTCTACTACTACTAGCACCGTTCTATATCGGACCTCCCCTCATGTAGTTTTGTTATCGCTGAGAGTCATCGATGTCACTCTCTACTAAGGCAGCTCTGTCATCAATATCCCCATAATCTCAAATCTTGAGAGACACCAACTTCTCTCAAATGACCAGCCTCAAGCCCTGCTCAAAGTGCTTGGCCCTATTGGCCTCAGTAGATATAAACTTCGTAGCATAACGGGATAGATCATCAAACCTTCTCTCGTACTCAGCCACAGTCAGGCTGCCCTGTCGTAGAGCAAGAAAATCAGTCTTCATTCGATCTCAGTCGGATTTCGAAAAGTACTTATCTTGGAAGACTTGATCAAATTCATCCCAAGTGAGAGCATCTGTATTCCTTCTTCTTTCACCGATTCCCACTAATGATTGGCCTCCTCCCAATAGATAAATAGCCAAGCCAACCCGAAGATCCTTAGCTACCCCCATACAATCACAAATCTTCTTTACTATGTGGATCCATCTATCCGCATACAAAGGGTTAGAGCTTCCTTAGAAAGTAGGTAGGTGTTGGCGTAAAAATTCCTAAAGGACTACCATCCTCAGATTCTCGTTCCCGTTGCTCGGTACTTGGGCTAGTGGATGAGCCCCACCATTGTGGTTGTTGTTCCCATTTTTGTGTTATACCAAAGTGGTTAACTCCCTCAAGCATTGGTAGATGTCATTCATGGCATCGAGATGTAGTGGTTGTGGTGGATTTGCTTGACCTCCACGACCACGCCCACGTCTACGTCCTCTTCCTCCGTCTATCATGCACATCAATTCACAATTTAGTTCCTTGATGTACAAGAAATTCTAATAGTTAATTTAATCCCAAGTGTACAACTCGTGTAAATTTTAGATCAATAATCTTGATCAACCTAATCCTATCTCCCTAGTGGTAATCCATAATCTACAGCTCCTATGTAAGACCTAAAGCCTAGGCTCTGATACCAAAATCTGTAATGCCCCAAATACCACCTTGGATGGCATTACATATTAATCACCATTCACATCATGAGAGCACTAAATAAATCCATCCATAAGAAAATTTTCATTGATCATATATGTATAATGTCTACAGCATTATCCCAAAATAATAGACTCATCTTAGTCTTTACATTCCAAAGATTAACTAAGGTAACACAGCGGAAAATATAGAAAAAGTAAACTAGACTTTACATTGTTTCAAAAGAATATCCTAGTCTAGTACAAACGATAGTGTCGCTCTACGCGTCCACCTCGGAATCCACATCCCCGTCTAGCTGAGTCTCCAAGTGTACGTGCTCCTCGACTCCCAACTCCTCCTCAAGAGTATAATCTGAAAGACATTGGTTGTAAGGGTTGAGCACTAAGCTCTGCAGAAAAATTCTCCCAAGCTTCAACAAGGTTTTGAAAAATATAAAATCGGCCTGTCTCATTTCGTAAATATCATATATCAATTTTGAAAGGAAAAACAGGACATTTTAAATTGATCTCCTGTTTACACAATAGCAAGAATTTAAACAAAAGCAATAAAATACATTTCTAAAACATAAATTATGTTCAATAGGTTCTTGTAGAAACCATTTCTACAACCCAAAACAATAGTTAACAATCTTATGTATGTTGGTTCATCTCCAGTGCCATGTATGTTGATTGTTTCTCACGAATCTACCCAACGACTATACCTAGTTCACCAATCATAATCAAATCACAAGCTCTTTGGAAAAGGGTGTCTACCATACCAATGGCAGTGATAAGTCCCTTCCCAGAAAAGATATACGAACCCTAGTTCGAACTCCAGTGAACGATAGTGGTTGCTTACCAAATGACCACCTACTACAAGGGTTATGAAACCATCTCACCTCCACTGGGATAGACTAACCTCTAACACTCTACAGTATCTCTCGATGGCAATACAAGTTCATCACAACAACCATACAAGTGAGGAAACCAAAATATTTTCAAATGACCAACAATTTCACATTATTACCAAAATCCCCAATTTTCACATGTGTCAAACGATAGAATAATCAAACAAAATATACAAGAGATAATCATTAATATTATTTTATTGTACAATATCAAACACTAGAGTTTTGAAATCAAGAACAAAGAAGAAATCATGGGAAAAATTCATCCCTCTTGAAATCTAGGTTTTTGAAGCAAGAAGAATGGATATCAACCCAAATTTCATGTAAAACATGTTAATAATCGCAAGAGAACTAAGAAACAAAGAACTCATAGCAAATACGTACTACTAAGAGTCAAAACATGTATATATATTAACCCTAGTCTCAATGAAAGAGAATAGGAAGAAACCCCTACCTTGAATCAAAGATTTCAAAGTTCTAATCAAAAGTCCAAGCTTTAGAGATCTTTTTTTCTCCTCTTTCTTCTTTCCTTTATCTTCTCTTAGGGTTCTAAAGTGTTTAGGGTGAGAGTGGAATGTAAAAATGTGGAAAAATATAGTGAAAAAGGGTGTTTTAAATGTCCCAAATCCCAACTTTTGCTGTGCTGAATTCATGTTTCTTTTGGGTGTACCGGTAGGCTATTCTAGAAGGGTTCCTGATGAGCGCATAATATTGCATATGTAAAGCCCTCATTACATACATTTTAACTCAACTTTTGCATCTAAGTATTTAGAGTTAGCCGATTTTATGAATAATGTTGAATTTTCGATGTTGCAGACATTTAAAGCTTAAATGATAGATTTTAGGACCTTGCTACTATGTTGGATGTGTGGTGATGGCATGGACACATTACATGAATATTTGGAGGCTTAAAAGTGAAGAAATCAAGGAGGTATTAGTGTTGGGTAACCAAGGCACCAGCACCTATACCATCTGGTAGAAGAGCCTCGGTTTTCCTCCATTTTTTCCATGATCCAGTTCAAATATGAAAACATTCACAACATTAAAGTTGTAGATCTAGATGTCTTTTGTATTGTTGCAAAATTTCAACTCAATCGGACCATTAGATCAAAAGTTATGACGATTCTATGAAAACTGGTCCGAGCAGACAAAGTGTACCGGTACGCCGAACTCCAGTAGCTAAACCGTACCAGTACGCAGTGCCTGAAGTGCCCAGAATGACTATTTTTCATGATCCACTTGCTTGGGGGTCCCACCAATGATTCTCCCACTTGCCCCCAACATTCCCTTACACATCTACATGCCAGCTAACCATATTTGAAGACTTTTGAGACTTGGCATTGAATGAAAAGGAGAGGGAAGTGGGCTGCCTTGAGGGGTGCAGACTAAGCCTGCCATACCCATCTATTCAGCCTCCTATGGATGGGAGACCTGCACACATATGCTATGGACCCTCATGGACGAAAATTGAAGACACACACTCCATATATGCAACATTCTTCAGCATTAAAAAGGGTGGCTACCTAAGCTTAGGAGTAGTTTTAGTGAGAAAGACGATGAATAGTGCTAGAAGTTAATATTTTTGCATTGTCTTCACCCCTTTCTCTTGTAATCTTCAATAAGACTTTTGTAAGCTTCCTTTATTACTTTGAATGTCATTTATTTCAAGTATAATTACATGTTAGATTGATTCGTGAGAAGCTCAGGACTAAAATGGAGGTGAGGATTCAAGCATACCCCGTGACAATGCCTACGGTGTATCTGGAACTCACAACCATGTCCTCACCCAAATTCAGTCAAACCAAACCATTATACTCTGAAAGGTGAAAAGAAAAAGAGTTGAAATATCACACCCAAGAGGAGTTCTCCCTTAGATTAGCCAACTTAAAATCTAACTACTCATAGTAAAAGGAAAGACATACATAATGTAAAGAGACACGGTATTGAACTGGAGATTAAAACTTGCATTGAAATGAAGAGAAGTGAAACTAGAAAAATAAGTGCATTTAATACCCAACTAAAAAGCTTGAAATATAAAACTTGAATGCAACAATGGTGGAATCTAGAACTTGTGATTAAACTTGCAATAGACATGAAATAAATGACATTAAGTAAAATAAATGAAGCTTACAAGAGTCTTACAATAAACTAAAAGTGAAAAGATGAAAGAAAATGCAAAAAATATAAATTTCTCTATCTACTATTCATCATCTTCCTCCTAGCTTCTCGAAGCTTAGGTAGCCACCCCTTAAAATCTTGTGAAATGCGGAATATATGTTGTGGAAAGACTTCAAATTTCGTCCATGAGGCTCCTCATAGCCTGTGTGCAGGCCTAACATCCATAGCAGGCAAAGTTGATGCTTGGACAGGCTAGGAGAAGGCTAGCCTGCACCTATCATAGCTGCCCCTTTCTCTCGCATCCTCATTAATGTCATTGTCTCCAAAGTCTTCAACTAGGGTGTAGAAGGCATGTATATATGTATGGGGACAAGTGGAAGAATGAATGGTGGGACTCCCAAGCTCGTGAAGCATGAGTTACAGGCATTCTGGGAAAAACCTTCTAGAAGGTAGATGGAAACCTTCTGGAAGGTTCATTCTAGTAGGCTCTTCCGGAAGGGGACAACCCAGGACCAGTTTTGATAGAATTTTCATAAATTTTAAACTACCAGTTCGATTGAGCTGAAATTGTGTTACAATATAGAAGAGATCCAGATCTACAACTTTCATGTTTTGCGCTTTTTCAGATTCGAAGTGGATCATGGTAAAAAATGGATAAACTAGAGGTATTGTGTCAAAAATAAGGAAAAAATGTGGGCTAAACCTTTTGGAAGGTTTATGGCCAAACCTTCCGAAAGGTTTTGAACCAAAATTCATTTTTCTTGGTTTTTTCACCTTCCAAGCTTCCCAATTCTTATTTAATATGTTCAAATCTTCACCACAATTCACACTTAGTTGCAAAGCTCTAAAAGCCATCAGTTACGCTAAAATTACCTGCTAACTCTAAAAGCCATCTTCAACAACATCAAAATTTCCACACTATTCATAACTCTAAGTAATTAAATGCAAAGTTAAGTTAAAAGGCATGAAATGAGGCCATTAAATATGCAATATATTTTGCTCATCACACCCCCCCAACTTAAACTTTTTTAGTCCCTAGCAAACAAAATGTAAAATTAAGCAAACAAAAAGAAGCCTATTCTAATTCCGCCATTGCATTTAGCATATGCAACAATCCTTTAAACCCCTAGGTGATCCCTAGTGGACGAGTTTTATTTCGTGAAGGTTTCCAGTGAAAGGTACCTATAAACTGCTTTCCTCATATCCAATATTTAAAACATATGTTCTTATCCATACTAACAATGAGATGTCAAAATAGACTAATCCAATGCACCAAATTTAATCTTACATGAATCACATGATAGCCTTGAATGTTATTATAGAGTATCCACTTGTAAAATCGGGAAAATTTGAACTTTTTTCCGAAAAAAGGCAAAATGGTAATTTGTCACTATAATGTGAAAATTAAAATACGTATTCTCTAGACCTCGTATGACACAACAGACTTCGCCATTGGACTAGTATCACGGAATATAGTCACCTTATAGAATTTCGAGGTAAGTCCAATTTTTTGCACGTCGTTCGAGATGACTAGGTGGCAGATGACCTCACCAAGGCCCCTAAAAATTAGAAATTTAAAATTTAATTATAATTTATTAAAATTTCAAATAAGATTAATTTGAACTTAACCTATAATGTAATAAATCGTTTCGGGGCGAAAACGGACCAGAATAAGCGAGTGATGTGGGGCGCGATTAGAGCCAAGTATTTGAAATTATAAATAGGAGATAAAATCATATTTTTAGAACAAGTATCTTCATTTCAGCCCCTTTGGCCAGCCATAGAGAGAGAAAAGAGAAGAGAGAAAAGAGAGAGAAAAAAATAGTTATTCAAGCTTCTTCTTCGATTTTCCAGAGTTCCGTAGGTCGAAATCCATCGAGCCAAGAACCAAAGTTCATCTCCTCAACGAGGGCTACACGTACGTACCAAGAACGAAGGATTTTACCAAAGATCCAAAGAATTTTTTTTGGAGAAATCAAGTTCTTCGGCTTTGGTTGGTGTTCTTGATGTTCTACACTTCAAGTGAGGTAGGGTTCTTCCTACTTTGGGGTATTTCTAACTTTTGATGTCCATAGGAAAAAGGGTTAGATGTATACATGACCGATAACTTGTATATAGTTATGGAAATGACTTAGGCTAACTTTTAGCTTGAGTTTAATGTATGGTAGTTACTTAAGTAATCTCTTCTAACTCGGTGATTATGTGGACTATTTTGGACTGATTATGGGGCTGTTTTGAGGCTGTTTCTATGGACTGTTTTATAGCTCTTTCATGGGCTATTTTATGGCTAAGTTGTGGGTTGTTTAGTGACTGAAATTGTGACTATTTTATTGACTGCATTTTGGACTGTTTTATGGACTAATTTGGGACTGCACTTTAGACTATTTTATGGATTGATTTGGGGCCGCATTTTGAACTATTTTATGGCCTGTTATGGAGCTGTTTTTTGCACTGTAAAGGGGCTGATTTTGTGGGCTGTTTTGTGCACTCTTAAGGAACTTTCATGTACTGTTTTTGTGCACTTTCATGGGCTGAAGTTGTGTACTTACATGGACTGTTTTTGTGCACGTTCATGGGCTGAATTTGTGCACTTACATGGACTGTTCTTGTGCACTATCATGGGCTAAATTTGTGGGTCATTATGTGTTATAACATGCTTGCGAATCGTATTGGATATAAATGTTAATACATGCTAGTTGATGTTTTGACGTAGTTATGGATTTTTGGAGATTATATACATATGATATAATTTTTCATGATACATATTAAAATGTATGCTTTAATTAGTTCATATGACACTTATTCCATATGGTTTATTACATTGCATATGTACGGAGGCATCACATTCATGGGCTTAGGCATGAGTGTGAGTGTGTGTATGCATGGTTAATCAAACACCATTCTTGGTGATTGACATGTGGAATCGGTAAAGTCGGATCAAAGATCCCATTGAGCAGCATATTGTATGAAAAACTTGTGTCGGGTATAGCATGAAGGGGTAGATCCCCACTCCAGTGCTAGACCCAGTGACTTGGTTATACACACCCCTGTGATGAAATTCTGAAAAAGTGTAGTATGGTGTACGAAACCGGCAGTATAAAATCCAAAATCTATTGCCCAACAAGACACATGATTTTGATTTATAAAAGTACTCATTCAATGAGTAACACCCATCAATGATTTGGTTTTATAATAAAATAACTTTTATTTTCAAGCGATCATTGGGTGGATTTTTCGTCGAATGACGGTTACACTGCACGAGTGCATTGCATTGTGTTGTGGGAGTCGATAAGGACTCGGGTCATGATGCATGAGTGAGTTTCATCTCATTTCATAGCATGGCATGGTAGAATTCCAACCCAGAATTGTCTATTTTTACTTGGAATGTTGATTTGAATATGATATGTTGTATGTGAACAATGCATGTGCACTTAGGTGGGGAGTAGCCTCCGTAGGAAATTACTCTACTGGGCGTTGCTCACCCTATACGGGAAAACACGAGATTGTCTGATTGCACGGGATCCCAGATTTACGACTCATTTCTGGGAGAGTTTTCAACTAGCTATGGGGACACAGCTGATGATGAGTGTTGCTTTCATCCCCAGACGGACGGTCAGTCTGAGAGGACCATCCAGACATTAGAGGATATGCTACGAGCATACATCCAAGATCTCAAGGGTAGCTAAAAAGATCATTTACCTTTGTTGGAGTTCTCCTATAACAATAGTTATCAGGCGAGCATACAGATGGCACCCTATGAGGCACTATACGGAGGCCTTGTTGTTCTCCTATTTGTTGGATGGAGATAGGAGAAAGACCTTCAACTGGTCCAGATTTGATTAAAGTCACCTCTGAGAAGGTGGACTTGATACGGAAGCGTCTTCTCACGGCTCAGAGTCGGCAGAAGAGCTATGCCGACAGACGGCGATGACCACTAGAGTTTGAGGTGGGAGATCATGTCTTCTTGAAGGTGATGCCTAAGAGAGGAGTGGTCAGGTTCGGCAAGCAGGAAAAGCTGTCACCGAGATATATCGGGCCCTTCGAGGTACTCAAGAGCGTGGGTACAGTTGCTTATCGGTTGGCATTACCACCAAGTCTATTTGGTGTTCATGCGGTATTCTATGTCTCTATGCTCCGAAAATACACCCCAGATCCGACTCATGTGGTGGATTAGGGTGAGCTTGCGGTTGGTGAGGATGGGACATTCGAGGAAGGACCGGTGCGTATCATGGATAGTTGGGAGCAGGTTTTGCGAAGCAAGACCGTGAGACTAGTAAAGGTGTTGTGGCAGCACGGAGGAGTGGATGAGGCGACATAAGAGCGCGAGGACACTATTCATACCAATTATTCTTTCCACTTCCAGGATGGAGGTACATTTTTATAGTCATTTAGTGTTAGATGACTGTTGCATACGCATGTGATTGTAAGTGCATGAGTATGTGAATTTCGGGGATGAAATTCTTTTAAAGAGGGACGAATGTAAAACCCGAAAAAATTTAAACTTTTTTACAAAAAGGACAAAATGGTAATTTACCACTATAATGTGAAAATTAAAATATGTGTTCTCTAGACCTCTTATGACACCACGAATTTCGCCATTCGACTCGTATCACGAAATATAGTCACACTGTAGAATTTCGTCGAATTTCGAGGTAAGTCAAATTTTTTGCACGCCGTTCAAGGCGACTGGGTGGCGGATGACCTCACCAAGGCCCCTAAAAATGAGAAATTTAAAATTTAATTATAATTGATTAAAATTTCAAATAAGATTAATTTGAACTTAACCTGTAATGTAATAAATCGTTTAAGGCCGAAAACGGACCCGAATAAGCGAGTGACGTGGGGCGCGATTAGAGCCAAGTATTTAAAATTATAAATATGAGCTAAAATCATACTTTTAGCACAAATATCTTCATTTCAGCCCCCTTTGGTCGGCCATAGAGAGAGAAGAGAGAGAAAAAATTAGTTCTTGTGTTTCATAAAATACACCCAAGCCTTTCTTGAATAATCATCCACAAAAGTCAAAATAAATCGAGCGTCAGCCTTAGATGGAACTTGAGTAGGACCACAATGGTCTGAATGTAAATAATCAACGTACCTTTAGTCCTGTGAATAGTTGTACAGAACTTGACTCTACAATGTTTCTTGAAGACACAGTACTCACAAAAATCAAAATTTTCAATTTCTTGTTTGCCAAGCAAACCCTATTTACACAAGACCTCCATGCCCCTCTCACTCATGTAGCCCAAACGCATATTTCATAACTAGGTAGTATCTGAATCTAGAATTTTTGAAGATGACACACTAGTTGGACCAATCACAGTATCACCTTGAAGAACATAGAGGCCATTAATATTTTTACCTTTCATCACAGCCAGGGAACCCCTACAAACTTTCATAATTCCACCTTCATTAGAAAACCTACAACCAATGGAATCTAAAATACCCAAAGAAATCAAATTCTACTTTATTTATAGAATATACTATACATCTGTCAAAGTCCTCACAACTTCATCATGTGTCTTAATTCAGATGCCTATTCCAACAGTATTGCAAGCAATATTATTTTCCATCAAGACTAAACCACCATTGATTGACTCATAGGTGATAAATCAATCCCCGTTAGGGTACTTGTGATAGAAATAACCCAAATCAAAAATCCATTGATCATTAAAGCATCCATTAGAGAAAACAATTGTTAGGGCATTATCTAAACCACTAGATGTTTCTTCTACAACACCAGCAACACTAGAGGAATCGGAAGGATTTATTTTTTTGTCCCCTTTCATTTTTTAACTTAAAACAATCACGCTTATAATGGCCAAATTTGTGACAATAGAAACATTCAATATTATTTTGTTTATTCCTAAACTATGATCGATATCCAAAATTTTCTTTTCATTTATCTGAATTTCTTTCAACCGATCAACCTTTATTATTATTATTAGAGGAAATATCATGAAGACCCTTCCCAAACAGACCCTCAGCCTAAGCATCACTGCCCTTATCATTTAATTTTGTACGCAACTCCTAGGAATTCAAAGAGGATTTCACTTAAACTAAGGAGATTGGGTCTCTCCCATATAACATTGAATTAACAAAATTGTCAAACGAATCAAGCAGCAAGCATAACACAATCAAAGCTTGAATCTTCATCCCCAACTTTAATATCAATATTTTTCAAGTCTATAATAATTTTGTTAAATTGATCAAGATGTTCAGTAATTGGCGTACCTTCATAGGTGACCTCATGAAGAACTTCATAAGGAATAGACAACTGAATTGCACTATGTGTTTTTTCTTTAATTTCAGCAAGTTTAGTCTTATCTGTATCTTTGGATAGAGATCCATTAATAGCCTTTGTCAAACCCTACTAATGAAGCAATGCCTTCATCTTAATCTACCATAAAAAGAAATTGTTCTGACCATCAAATTTTTCTATCTCTAATTTTGTGGTAACCAATTTGTTATGAACCAAAGCCACAAGTAAAATAATAACACAAAAAAATAGAAAAATAAGAACACAAAGATTTATGTGGTTCCACTCAACAAGCAAGCCTACATTCATAAACGAAACACGACGATAAGATTTCGGTATTAAAGGTTGGATATTACAAAGTTTCACAAATCCACATTTTTACCTAGATTCTTGAGTGATTGTCGAGATGGCACTGTCAAGAGAGAAATGACTTAGGGTTGTGGATGTTTATGAGGAAGTTAAGTAAACTTTGATGAAGGTTCTCGATTCCAGACATTGGAATTCGTAGAGAGATACCGGGTGGAATTCTTTCTTAGGCCACTGTTGATCGAATGAGGGTTGACACCGCAGAGATCAGTAGTTCAACTGTAAAAAAACCCACCAATTTTGGGTGGACTTGGATGTCTAATGACCTTGTGACATTAGACAATAGAGTTTTATGCACATATTTATGATCCCAATCCTCAAGCTGACCACTTTGTTACTTATATTAGAGGTATACCACTCTCATTGCTACCACACTTGGCTTACCTAAGGTAGAGAATGATTACCTTAATGCAAGACCAATAGATGACTTTCCTCCTCTGCATGTTTTGGGTACTATGTTGTACGGTATTAACCATCTAGAAAATTGGTTCAGCTTGACTTTTCGATAAAAGAATTTAATCTTAGATTATAGGATGCTAAATCTCATGGTCAACTACAACATATAATTGAAATCCCATATTTTAGACTTTGCTACCCAAAAGGCACACAACTATATGCCATACAAAAAGGGTTTGATATTGATTTGTCAATGATTATATTTGGGTTTATTTGGAGAGCCCTTTCAGAGGGAAGACTGATAGATAATCTCCCATTTGGATCTCTAATTACTCGTATCTACCAAGGGTAAAAGGTCATTGCATTGTCGAATGAGTAGTTGCAGAACCCCATGAGGGACTTGAACAAGAGTTCAATGAAGCATAGTAAGGCCTAGGCTAGTTATGTTGTAGTAGTTAAAGAGCAAGACCCACATGTTCATCCTCAGATTAGTACATCTAGGACACCTCCACCACTTGAGTCAAGTTCAAACATTCTTGCAACCTAGATGGCATCCCTTGTTAACATGTTGACTAGGTTTTAGCGCACTATGGTTGAGCATCACCGCCTCACTTCTTAGAGGTAGGATGCTTTGGATAATAGGATTGTCAGCCTTGACGAGACCCAATAGTTTGTAATGAGAATAGTTTTTCGAATAGTTTGGAGATTTAGGAGGTTGCTAAAGGCAAGCATATTGTACGTGAGCCAGTGCCAGATGACACTGTGTAAAACTCAGGTAAAATTGAATTTTATGGAAAAAGGGCAAAATGATAATTTGTCACTAAGGTACAGGTTGCAAAATTGATTTTTTCTAGAGCTCAGATGATGAAATGAACATCACTGTTGGATTAATCTTGCGAAATCTAGCTACCCTGCCAATTTTCGTCAAATTCTGAGATAGTTTGATTTTTTACGTTTTCCAATGCGGTCGGGCCTCGGGTGACCCAAAAATGAATTTTTGAATAAAATTTTAAAATTTGAAAAAATAATTTAAATCAAGTTGAAATAAAAATCTTTGAACTTGAACCGGAGCGAAATTTAATCGTTTTGGGGCAAAAAACGGATGCGGGAATAGGTGAGGTGTGGCTCATTGTGGACCTAGCAATTAAAGACTATAAATAGGAGCAGAAAATCTGATTTATCCCCTTTATTCAGCTGGGTCTTTACGTTGGAAGAGAAGAGAGGGAAAAGGGAGAAAAAGAGAGATTTCAAGACCTCTCCGTCGCTCGAATCAACTCAAGCCAAGAATTAAAGTCAATCTCTTCGACGAGGGCTACGCAACCGTACCAAAAAAGAGGAATTTCACCAAAGATCAAAAAAACAAGATTTTGGAAGAAAGCTTGGATTAGAGATTGGGTTGAATTCTTGAAGCGTCCTATGTTGATTTTACACTTCAAGAGGTAGGGTTTTCTTCTTACTTAGGTTTATTCCAAACTTAGGCTTCAAATATGAAATGGGTAGGTTGTTAGCTATATTTTAACATTTGCCTATTTTTGTTGGTTTGGTGAAATGGGTATTGAAAATGGGTGAAATAAATTCTATCTTTAAATTGGGTATTAGAAATTGCTTATTGTAATTTCTTGAGAAATGTGGAATTTTGGGCATGTTATGTATTTACATGAGTTGTGCCTTGAAGGTGTTTGATAAAGTGTCTTGAATGATTCAAGTTGTAGTTTTGATAAAATCGAAATAACATGCTTGGATGATGTGGTAAATTGAAATCCTATGCTTATGATGTGAATTACAATTAAAAATATAAATGTTGATATGTGCTTGTGATATATTGGCGTTGTGATGACCTATAGAGATTATATGCTTAGGATGCAATCATCTATGGTATGAATTGAATAGTGGTAGAAATAATTCATATGACATTCATTACATATGGATGTGATAAACATGTTGCAATTGTCATTACGTCGCATATTAACTAGATCTGAAATGTGTACACCCAAGTGCAGGCAGTCAAGTTGAAGAAATAATCCGATTTGAGTCCGGAGTCGAATCCACAAGGAACTGGTAGTGTTGGTGTTTCAAAGTAAGCAATGGTGGAGAACAATTAATTGTAACCTTTGAGATTTAAAATTGTGAGATGTGGGTGGTTTCCTAAACAAAATATTGAATTCTTTCCAAGAAGGTTTCCTAGACAAAATATAGGATTAATTTAAATAGAAGAAAAATCACTCTTTAGTTCGAGGATAAGGACATGTAGTCAATTATCCGATTTGTTATATTTATGCTTAATAACTCAATTAACTCCCGTGTCAACAACAAGTTAATCGGAAGGTAAAGATGCATTGTGAGAATTTAGATCATGGTTCCGAAGTCTTTCTAGAGGCTTACAAGAATTGCATGTGCCGAGACTTAACATGCCTATAAACAAGTAAGTGTTTCAACAAGACATCCAACTATGACATTAATATTCCATTCTTTAAATGAAGCGCAATAATGGGAGAAGATTGAAGGGTAGTCATGAAGATCTAGTGGGGGTACTTGCCTTGAAACGAGGAGTCTTTCCATGCAAGAGTCATCGGTGTCATAGAAAGATTCTCGATTATACAAAGTACCTTAGCATGCAATCTATCATCCAATAAGCAAGGGGATATAAACATTAAGCATTAGAACATTACATAATATAACTTCTGGATAATCAATATATGCCCTTGACCTCATACAAAAGAGTGAATGAAACTACTCACTCTTCATAGCATTGGAAAAGCTAGAAAAGTAAGTGATGATCATTCCTCTAAGTAGAGGACTTTGCCAAACAAGAGCACAAGAACAAGGAGCCAACCTTCAAAAAAGAATGAGTGAATCACGTTCAAAAACATGACTTGATCCAAAATATGACCACCCAAGTGCATGCGGTCAAGATGCAATAATAATCCAATTTGAGTCTGGAGTCGAATCCACAGGGAACTTGTTGTGTTGGTGTTTCACAGTAAACAGTGGTGGAGACCAATAGATTGTAACCTTTGAGATTTAAAGTTGTGAGATGTGGGTGGTTCCTAAACAGAATACTGAATTCTTTCCAAGAAGGTTTTCTAGACAAAATATAAGATTAATTTAAATGGAAGAGAAGTCACTCTTTAGTTCAAGGATAAGGACATGTAGTCAATTATCTGATTTGTAATATTTACGCTTAATAACTTAATTAACTCCCGTGTCAACAGCAAGTTAATCAGAAAGTAAAGATGGACTGTGAGAATAAAGACCATGGTTCCCATGTCTTTCTAGAGGTTTATAAGAATTGTCTATGCCGGGACTTAACCCGTCTATAAACAAGCAAGTGTTTCAACTAGAAATTCAACTATGACATTAATATTCCATTCTTTAAATGAAGCGCAATAATGGGAGAAGATTGAAGGGTAGTCATGAAAATCTAGCCAGGGTACTTGCCTTGAAATGAGGAGTCTTTCCTTGCAAGAGTCATCCGTGTCATAGAAAGAATCTCGATTATACAAGTACCTTAGCTTTGCTAGATGCAATCAATCATCCAATAAGCAAGGGGATATAAACATTAAGCATTAAAACATTGCATAATATACCTTCCAGATAATCAATACATGCCCTTCACCTCTTACTAAAGAGTGAATGAGAAACTACTCACTCTTAAAAGCTATGTTAAAGCTAGAAAAATGAGTAATGCTCATCCCTCTAAGTAGAGGACTTTGCAATACAAGAGCAATAGAACAAGGAGCCAACCTTCAACAATGAATGAGTGAATCACGTTCAAAAACTTGACTTGATCCGAAATTTGTACACCCAAGTGCAGGCTGTCAAGTTGTAGTAATAATCCAATTTGAGTCCGGAGTCGAATCCACAGCAAACTTGTAGTGTTGGTATTTCAATGTAAGCAGTGGTGGAGACCAATTGATTGTAACCTTTGAGATTTAAAGTTGTGAGATGTGGGTGGTTTTTTAAGCATAATATTGAATTCTTTCCAAGATTATTTTCTAGACAAAATATAAGATTAATTTAAATGGAAGAAAAGTCACTCTTTAGTTCGAGGATCAGGACATTTAGTCAATTCTCCGGTTTGTTATATTTATGCTTAATAACTCAATTTACTCCCGTGTCAACAGCAAGTTAATCGGAAGGTAAAGATGCACTGTGAGAATTTAGACCATGGCTCCAATGTCTTTCTAGAGGTTTATAAGAATTAACTGTGTCAAGACTTAATCTGCCTATAAACAAGCAAGTGTTTCAACAAGACATCCAAGCATGACATTAATATTCCATTCTTTAAATGAAGCACAATAATGGGAGAAGATTGAAGGGTAGTCATGAAGATCTAGCCAGGGTACTTGCCTTGAAATGAGGAGTCTTTCCATCCAAAAGTCATCCGTGTCATAGAAAGACTCTCGATTATGCAACATCCCTTAGCTTTGTTGGATGCAATCAATTATCCTATAAGCACGGGATATAAACATTAAGCATTAGAACATTGCATAATATAACTTCCAGATAATCAATACATGCCCTTCACCTCATACTAAAGAGTGAATGAGATACTACTCACTGTTCATAGCATTGGAAAAACTAGAAAAGTGAGTGATGATCATCCGTCTAAGTAGAGGACTTTGCAAAACAAGAGCACAAGAACAAGGAGCCAACCTTCAAAAAAGAATGAGTGAATCACATTCAAAAACTTGAGTTGATTCGAAATATGTACACCCAAGTGCATGCGGTCAAGTTGTTGTAATAATCCGATTAGACTACGGAGTCGAATCCACAAGGAACTTGTTGTGTTGGTGTTTCAAAGTAAACAGTGGTGGAGACCAATTGTTGGTAACCTTTGAGATTTAAAGTTGTGAGATGTGGGTGGTTTCCTGAACAAAATATTGAATTCTTTCCAAAAAGGTTTTCTCGACAAATTATATGAGTAATTTAAATCTAAGAAAAGTCACTCTTTAGTTCGAGGATAGGGACATTTAGTCAATTATCTGGTTTCTAATATTTGTGCTTAATAACACAGTTAACTCTCGTGTCAATAACAAGTTAATCGGAAGGTAAAGATGGACTGTGAGAATAAAGACAATAGCGGGGGTACTTGCCTTCAAACGAGTAGTCTCTCCTTGCAAGAGTCATCCGTGTCATAGAAATACTCTCGATTATACAAAGTACCTTAACTTTGCTAGATGCTATCAGTCATCCAATAAGTAAGGGGATATAAACATTAAGCATTAAAAAATTGCATAATATAACTTCTAGATAATCAATACATGCCCTTCACTTCTTACTAAAGAGTGAATGAGAAACTACTCACTCTTCATAGCTTTGGTAGAGCTAGAAATGTAAGTGATGCTTATCCCTCTAAGTAGAGGACTTTGCAATAGAAGAGCACAAGAACAAGGAGCCAACCTTTAACAAAGAATGAGTGAATCACTTTCAAAAACTAGACTTGATCCAAAATTTGTACACCGAAGGCTGTTAAGTTGTAGTAATAATCAAGTTTGAGTCCGGAGTCGAATCCACAGGGAACTTATAGTGTTGGTGTTTCAATGTAAGTAGGGGTGGAGATCAATTGATTGTAACCTTTGAGATTTAAAGTTGTGAGATGTGGTTGGTTTCTTGAATAGAATATTGAATTATTTCCAAGAAGGTTTTCTAGACAAAATATAGGATTAATTTAAATGAAAGAAAAGTCACTCTTTAGTTCGAGGATCAGGAGTTGTAGTCAATTATCTGGTTAGTTATATTTATGCTTAATAACTCAATTAACTCTTGTGTCAACAGAAAGTTAATCAGAACGTAAAGATGAACTATGAGAATTAAGACCATGGTTCCTATGTCTTTCTAGATGTTTACAAGAATTGTCTGTGCCGAGACTTAACCCGTCTATAAACAAGCAAGTGTTTCTACAAGACATCCAACTATGACATTAATATTCCATTCTTTAAATAAAGCGCAATAATGGGAGAAGATTGAAGGATAGTCATGAAGATCTAGTCGGGGTACTTGCCTTGAAACGAGGATTCTTTCCTTGCAAGAGTCAACCGTGTCAAAAGAAGACTCTCGATTCCACAAAGTACCTTTGTTTTTGTATTTGCAATAAATCATCCAATAAGCTTGGGGATATAAACATTAAGCATTAAAACATTGAATAATATAACTTCCAGATAATCAATACATGCCCTTCACCACTTACCATAGAGTAAATGAGAAATTACGCACTCTTCATAGTGTTGGTAAAGCTAGAAAAGTGAGTGAAGCTCATCCCTATAAGTAGAGGACTTTGCAATACTAGAGCACAAGTACAAGGAGCCAACTTTCCACAAAGAATGAGTGAATCACGTTCAAAAATATGACTAGATCCGAAATGTGTACACCCAAGTGTAGGCGGTCAAGTTGAAATAATAATCCGATTTGAGTCCGGAGTCGAATCCACGGGGAACTTGTTATATTGGTGTTTCAAATTAAGCAGTGGTGAAGACCAATTGATTATAACCTTTGAGATTTAAAGTTGTGAGATGTGAGTGGTTTTCTGAACAGAATATTGAATTCTTTCCCATAAGGTTTTCTAGACAAAATATAGGATTAATTTAAATGGAAGAACAGTCACTCTTTAGTTCGAGGATCAGAACATGTAGTCAATTATCCAGTTTGTTATATTTATGCTTAATAACTCAATTAACTCCCGTGTCAACAGCAAGTTAATCAGAAGGTAAAGATGGACTGTGAGAATTAAGACCATGGTTCCGATGTCTTTCTAGAGGTTTGCAAGAATTGTCTGTGCCGAGACTTAACCCATTTATAAACCAGCAAGTGTTTCTAGAAGACATCCAACCATGATATTAATATTTCATTCTTTAAATAAAGCATTATAATGGGAGAAGATTGAAGTGTAGTCATGAAAATCTAACTGGGGTACTTGCCTTGAAACGTGGAGTCTTACAAAGCAAGAGTCATCTGTGTTATAGAAAGACTCTCGATTATTCAAAGTACCTTAGCTTTGCTAGATGAAATCAATCATCCAATAAACAAGGGAATATAAACATTAAGCAATAGAACATTGCATAATATAACTTGCAGATAATCAGCATATGCCCTTCACCTCTTACTAAAGGGCGAAAGAGAAACAACTCACTCTTCATAGCTTTGTCAAAGCTAGAAAAGTGAGTGATTCTCACCCCTCTAAGTAGAGGACTTTGCAATATAGAGCACAAGTACAAGGGGCCAACCCTCCACAAAGAATGAGTGAATCACGTTCAAAAACATGACTAGATCCGAAATGTGTACACCCAAGTGCAGGCGGTCAAGTTGAAGTAATAATCCGATTTGAGTCCAGAGTCGAATCGACAGGGAACTTGTTGCGTTGGTGTTTCAAAGTAAGCAGTGGTGGAGACCAATTGATTGTAACCTTTGAGATTTGGGTGATTTCCAGATTAGAATATTGAATTCTTCCCAATAAGTTTTTCTAAACAAAATATAAGATTAATTTAAATGGAAGAAAAGTCACTCTTTAGTTCGAGAATAAGGACATGTAGTCAATTATCCGGTTAGTTATATTTATGTTTAATAACTCAATTAACTCCCGTGTCAATAGCAAGTTAATCGTAAGGTAAAAATGGACTGTGAGAATTTAGACCATGGTTCCGATGTCTTTCTTGTGGTTTACAAGAATTGTCTGTGCCAAGACATAACTCGTCTACAAACAAGCATGCGTTTCTACAAGAAATCCCACCATGACATTAATATTTCATTCTTTAAATGAAGCGCAATAATGGTAGAATATTGAAGGGTAGTCATGAAGATCTAGCGGGGGTACTTGCCTTGAAACGAGGAGTCTTTCCATGCAAGAGTCATCTAAGTCATAGAAAGACTCTCGATTCTACAAAGTACCTTAGCTTTGCTGGATGCAATCAATCATGCAATAAGCAAAGCGATATAAACAATAAGCATTAGAACATTGCATAATATAACTTCCAAATAATCAATACAAGCCCTTCACCACATACTAAAGAGTGAATGAGAAATTACACTCTTCAATGCATTAGTAAAGTTTGAAAAGTGAGTGATGCTCATCCCTCTAAGTAGAGGACTTTGAAAAACAACAGCATAAGAACTAGGAGCCAGCCTTCACCAAAGAATGAGTGAATCACGTTCAAAATTTAACTTGATCCGAAATATGTAGACCAAAGTGCAGGCGGTCAAGTTGTAGTAATAATTCGGTTTGAGTCCGGAGTCGAATTCTCAGGGAACTTGTTGTGTTGGTGTTTCAAAGTAAACAGTGGTGGAGACCAATTGATTGTAACCTTTGAGATTTAAAGTTGTGAGATGTGGGTGGTTTCCTGAACAAAATATTGAATTCTTTCCAAAAAGGTTATCTAGACAAAATATAAGATTAATTTAAATGGAAGAAAAGTCACTCTTTAGTTCGATGATCAGGACATGTAGTCAATTATCCGGTTTGTTATATTTATACTTGATAACTCAATTAACTCCCATGTCAATAGCAAGTAAATTGGAAGGTAAAGATGGACTATGAAAATTAAGAGAATGGTTTCGATGTCTTTCTACAGGTTTACAAGAATTGTCTGTGTAGACTTAACCCGTCTATAAACCAGCAAGTGTTTCTACAAGACATCCAATCATGACATTAATATTTCATTCTTTAAATGAAGCTCAACAATGGGAGAAGATTGAAGGGTAATCATGAAGATCTAGTCGGGGTAGTTGCCCTAAAACGAGGAGTCTTTTCATGCAAGAGTCATTTGTGTCATAGAAAGACTCTTGATTCTACAAAGTACCTTATCTTTGCTAGATGCATTCAATCATCCAATAAGCATGGGGATATAAACATTAAGCATTAAATCATTGCATAATATAAATTTCAGATAATCAATACATGCTCTTCAGCTCTTACTAAAGAGTGAATGAGAAATAACTCACTCTTCATTACTTTGGTATAGCTAGAAAAGTGAGTGATGCTCATCCCTCTAAATAGAGGACTTTGCAAAACAAAGGCACAAGAACAAGAAGCCAACCTTCAACAAAGAATGAGTGAATCATGTTCAAAAACTTGACTTGATCCGAAATGTGTGCACCCAAGTGCAGGTTGTCAAGTGGTAGTAATAATCCAGTTTGAGTCTGGAGTCGAATCCACAGGGAACTTGTTGTGTTGGTGTTTCAATGTAAGCAGTGGTGGAGACCAATTGATTTTAACTTTTGAGATTTCAACTTGTGAGATGTGGGTGGTTTCCTAAACAAAATATTGAATTCTTTTCAAGAAGGTTTTCAAGACGAAATCTAAGATTAATTTAAATGGAAGAAAAGTCACTCTTTAGTTCAAGAATCTGGACATGTAGTTAATTATCCTATTAGTTATATTTGTGCTTAATAACTCAATTAACTCATGTGTAAACAACAACTTAATTAGAAGGTAAAGATGGACTGTGAGAATTTAGACCATGGATCTGATATCTTTCTAGAGGTTTACATGAATTGCCTGTGCCTAGACTTAACCCGTCTATAAACAAGCAAGTGTTTCTACTAGACATCCAACCATGACATTAATATTCCTTTCTTTAAATGAAGCGCAACAATGGGAGAAGATTGAAGGGTAGTCATGAAGATCTAGTCGGGGTACTTGCCTTGAAACGTGGAGTCTTTCCATGCAAGAGTCATCCGTGTCATAGAGAGACTCTCAATTATACAAAGTACCTTAGCTTTGATGGATGCAGTCAATCATCCAATAAGCTAGGGGATATAAACATTAAGCATTAGAACATTGCATAATATAACTTTCGGATAATCTATACATGCCCTCCATCTCTTACTAATGAGTCAATGAGAAATTACTCACTCTTCATAGCTTTGGTAATGCTAGAAAAGGGAGTGATGTTCATCCGTCTAAGTAGATGACTTCGCAAAACAAGAGAACAAGAACAAGAAGCCAAACTTCAACAAAGAATGAGTGAATCACATTTAAAAACTTGACTTGATCCGAAATGTGTACACCAAAGTGTAGGCGGTCAAGTTGTAGTAATAATCCGATTTGAGTCTGGAGTCAAATCCTTAGGGAACTTGTTGTGTTGGTGTTTCAAAGTTAACAGTGGTGGAGACCAATAGATTATAACCTTTGAGATTCAAAGTTGTGAGATGTGGGTGGTTTCCTATACAGAATATTGAATTCTTTCCAAGAAGGTTTTCTAGACAAAATATAAGATTAATTTAAATGGAAGAAAAGTCACTATTTAGATAGAGGATCAGGACATGTAGTCAATTATCC
>CM042197.1:23130662-23154825 GCA_023539305.1 Ilex asprella | reverse complement strand
ATGTAATCACATAAAATGCCCAAATTTATCACATAACCCAAAAAAAATAAAAAATTAAATGATTTTCACATACCCAATTATCAAAAAATTTGAGAAATTACAAACTATCAATTTATAATAACCAATTCATACTAGAATTGAATTTACAGATTTCCATTAAATCAACTACAATAGGCAAGTGTCAAAATACACATAATTGCCTACCCATTTCATATAGTTTTCCTAGGTTGGAAATAAACCTAATTATGATGAAAACCCTACCCCTTGAAGCGTAATACAACTGTAGAAAGCTCCTAGAACACAGCACAAGCTCTAATCCAAGCTTTCCCCAAAATATCATTTCTAAACTTCGGTGAAATCCTTTCATTTGTAGGTCGACTTTAATACTTGGCCCAAAGAATTTCGACCGACAGTACTCTGTAGATTGTAGAGAGAAGTCTTGAATCTTGATTTTTTTTTCTTCCTTTCCTTCTCTTCCTTCTTCCAACATTAAACCCACTGGAATTCATTAGAGATTCTTCTAAAAAAAATTAGATTTTTGTTCCTATTTATACCCTTTAACGCTTGGTCCACATCGCACCATGCGTTCCCTATTCCCGGATTCGTTTTTGCCCCGAAACAAAAAAAAATTCGTCTCGATTTAAGTTTGAGATATATTTATATGAACTTAGTTTAAATTATAATAAAATTTTAGAATTTTTTTTCGTAGGGTCGGTTTTTATGTCACCCGACGCCCGATTGCCTCAAAAAAATGTGAAAAACCTGATTATCACAGAATTCTATGAAATTTGTCTGGGTAACTAGATTTGTGAGATGAATCCAACGGTGAGGTCCATTTCGTAATCCAAGCTCTAGGAAAATAAATGTTTTGAACTCACAATTTAGTGATAAATTACTGTTTTGTCCTTTTTCATAAAAAAATTCAAAATTTTTCCAGGTTTTAAAATTAGTATTGACCTGAAACTTTAAAACAAATTTTTTCAACTGTTTTTCTTATGATTAAATTTGAATTAAAATAATAAGAGAATAAACTTTATTTTTGGATTCTGCAATTTAAGTTCAAACCCTAACTTAAATTAAATTTGAGTCTAAATGTTCCAAAAACCTTCTCCAACCTTGAACACAAGATTATATCAAATCAAGCAAAAAATTAATCAAGACCCAAATCGAGTGAGACGCAAATCCTATTCCAAAATTTCAATGACAACTTTTACCTATCGAAGCCCAAAAGACGACATCTAAATTAGTGCCTCTCTTATCCTCACCTAGTCTCTCCGGGCAACGCTACTTCCACCGCCGATCACAATTGAAGTATTCATAAACTACCACCGATGAATTCACAAATCCATTGAAGACCTGTAACCAAGCTTCTTCTTTTCATCTTCCACCTTCTTTGTTTCTTGTATTTTTAAGATCCCTAATCGCACCCATCATTCACACTATATAAACCCTAAGCCTACCCATAAAATTTCTTTGATTTATTCTAGTTAAACATTGTCAGTGGTGCAATCAATCAATCTAGAAAAATTTTGGTTTGTATTTATGGTACATGAATATGTGATTATTATTATTGTGTGTATGTGTGTGTTTGCCCGTGTGCGCATATATATATGTGATCTACATAATGTGTTTTTGATTGTATTGTTAAATGGTGATTTTTGTTTGTTGAACTAGAATCAATGGTGATGTTGAAGTCTTCATAATACGCACCTTTTGTTGCCAAAGCATCCAAAGAAACTATGGATCTTTATCTTTCTAAGCAAAAAAAAAGAAGAAAGTTGACTTGTTTCAACTAGTGTATTTGTTTGTCTGTATGGGTATGTAAATGTGTGTATCAATTGTCAAATTTAAATGTGGGTGATGGGTTGAATCCATTAGAAATAGAGAAGAGCAAGGAAGAGAAAAGGGTAAGTCAAAGAGAGCCAACCAACCCAAATATAACCTACTCTAGTCCCTTCATTTCTTCTTAAGTGTGAGTTGCAGATCAAGAAAGGAAGCATTCAATGATGTCAGAGACTTTGGGCTTGGCTTGGAATGCAAAATGAATAGTTGGTTTGATCGAATGTAAAATTTAATTCATATGGTGTGAATGTAGGGTGAAGGCAGGGGACCGATGTAGAGAGACATCATAGAGAAAGGCAATTTTGATTTCCATCCACCATAGACACTAGGACTTAATTGTTGCTAGAGAGATGAGCACTCACACAATAGTCATCTTTGGCACGGAACTAAATGTCTAGGATTTCTTTCTCTTTACTTCGTTTTTGTTGTTGTTGTTGTGGCTGGTTACTTACCCCCCCTCCCCGCAAAAAAATAGTGTGGTCAAAATACCAATCCAAAAACAAAAAGACAAGTCTGTGGGAAACAATTACAAAACCATAACATAATTCAAAAAACTGTAAGCCTTTATTGGATATTTTGTTTGATCAAATTATATTTAAAATAACGGTCATTTCTTCTTTTTAATTACTGTTAGTACTACTCTACTTGGATGAGCTTGGTTACACCCATTATTGTTTTTTCAATCTCAAATTTCTGGTAAGGACAAGCCAGATAGCCATTGAATTGGGTTTTTCTGACTCCTCTCCTAAGATTATCAACATTACGACACTATTTGTCTTTTAAACAACCACAATTGAAGATATTTCTTCATCGTCATCGTCATCGTCATCAAAAGAAGAAGAGGAAGATGAAAAAAGATTGACCAAAAGATACTTTGAAGGATTCATTTGTACAAGAATGTTAAAGAAGGGCATGGATGATGTAGCTTAATTATAGAACATTTTTGGTGTAATTTAATTTGGAGGAAAGGATCAAAATGTTGAGGGCATGAAATTCTGGAGGGTAGGAAACTTGATAGGCATAGGGTTTTGGAGGGAGTGAAATAGAGGAAAGAGAGAAGGTAAAATATTTTGGTGGGAAATATTAAAAAATGAGCTTTGAGTCAAACTCAAATTTGAGTCAAAATTTGACTAAAAATATTGAATTGGTATATAGAATTCTAATGGGCCAATTCAAATATTTTTTTTTTAAAATCCTTACTATCCCAAAGCTCATTTTTTAAATTTTTTTCCCACCAAAACATTTTATCCTCTCTCATTTTCATGTTTTTATTCTCTTCCCAATATTAAAAGAGAAAAGAAAAGGTTCCCGAACATTAATTTTTTTTTGTACAAACTTCACCAATATGAACTAAAAGAAAAGGCAGGAATACTAAGCTATTTGAGTGGTAGATTTGTGAGCTTTTTATTGTCTAAAACAAGGAAATTTTTTAAAATATTAACTAACAATATTTCTTGTCTTTAATTCTGTCTAAAGCAACTTTTGTCTAAAGCAATTTTGTATGAGAGAGAGAGAGTAAAGAGTTATAATCGAAGAGTAGAGACAAGGAGAAATGTTGTGGTCAGCGACAATGGCAACGACTTTAAATATATAGGCAAGAGAGGTAAGAACTTGTTATGTCGAAGGAGTCTTTTTGGTTTGGATAGGATAAAAAGTTACCATTGAAAATTTGATATGGGATTTGAGTCTCCCTCAATTTGAATCCCAATTTGTCTCGATTTGATTTTGACTAAAATTTAAATTTGAATCAATGTTAGAGATGCTCTAAGTGCTGTATAAATTTTAGTTTTGAACAATAATTGAATGAATTTGCAAAGTCACATAGAGGCATTTGAAAGGATTAATCTTCTCCAAGATCACTCTTCTAATTGTAGTCTATGTTGTTCCATAATAACATCATTTCAGCAATCCAATGTCATGGAATCTTCAACAAAGTCATACGAATTCTTGTCGAATAACTCATGGAAATTCATATAGTCTCCTTTTGTTTTGTGATAAGAAAAAAATTGAAATACCAAAAAAGTTAAAGAAAACAAACAAAACAATGAAATTTTAAAGAGAAAATCAGTAATATCTTTTTTCCTTAAAAATAAACCCTTTCACAAACAACCAAATTTCAAGTCCTAGGTAGTAATCCATTAAGATCATTTTCCATCTATTTATCTTCTTTTTCCTTGTTTGTAAAACACGTCAAGTTTTTAACTTGCTAATGTCATAGCCTAACTAAAAAATGACACAAACATAAGCCAAGGTGTAGAAGGTTATTGATTGGATCACAATGAGAATAATTATGTCTCAAAAAATGTTGGTAGTACGAGTAAATTAAGTAGAAGTATATAGAATCAAATTCAAAGGAAATGAATATGGTGCGTTGATGGTAGGCCTATGAGTTAAAATGAAAAATTCAAGACATACTGGAGCCATTTTGTTGTGTTAAAATGACTATGAGTTATTTTATTATTCAATAAAAAATATTGTGAATGCATAAAAAACTAGGGTCATAGCTTAAATTAACAAAATCAGCTATAAAGCTTATGATGACTTAGTTTGATGAAATTGGTGATAAATGAATGACCGACAGAATTATTGGTTAGATACAGAACTTTTTAAAAAACAATAGTAAAAAGTACTTATACTACAAATTTTTTTTATGAATTATAAAAACAAAGTGGAATCAAATTTAAATGGTTGCATTGAATTTTAGTTTTTGTAAAGGTCTATAATTAATCTTTGTGAAAATTTTAATTATATACTGATGAGAACATAATATTGTATATTTTAGGTTTCATATCATTCACCTTAGCTATGTTAGTTACCTATTTCCTTTATTTTAGTTTAGTTTTTTTATGGAGAATAAACATATTTTCAAGTGAATTAGTGCAAGAGCAAGGTTTTACATTCATTTTAAAGCTATGGAGGACTAGAAGGACAAGTGACGAGATCCATGAGTCAAGCCAAGAGCATTACAAGTATAATTGAGGGGAAGACCAATTATACTGGTAGGTATTCTACCAGTTCAAAAGTATGCAAAATTGAGTTCTACCAATACCAATTTATTCCTACCGGTAGAAGTGAAACAGAAACCTTTTCTATGGTAGGTTGATACTATTCGACCGATAGGGCTTAAACATTGTTTCTCTTCTCTTAAGTTTAGAATTAAGGTTTCTTGCTTTCCAAGAGTCTTTCCATTGTTTTCAACTCCAAGCTCTATTTTATTTCTAGTTCTTAAATTCTTGCAAGGCAATTACTTTTAATTCTCTTTTGTAAACAATTTACATTCCTGGCAATTTAATTCAAGGTAATTTCTTTTACATGCAATTTCCTTTACCCGCAATTTCATAAAGAATTTCAGTGCATTGGCCCGACCCTTGACCAATCTGCTATCTAAAGAGGTTTCATTCGAGTGGTTGGATGATTGTGAGGCATTTTAAAAAAAATTTAAAAGCAGGCTAGTCATACTTCTACCTTTTGAGCTTATGTATGACGCGAGTGATTACACGATGGGCACAGTGCTTCGTCAAAGGGAGAAAAATAGACTGTTTGTAATACACTATGCTAGCAAAAATACTGAATGAGGCTCAAATGAATTACACTACCACTAAAAAAGAGTTGCTAGTAGTAGTGTGTGCCTTAGATAAAATTTGGTCTTACATCATTGGGTCACCTATTGTTGTCTTTACTGATCACACTGCCTTGAAGTATTTGTTGTCTAAGCAGGATGTAAAACCGAGACTTATAAGGTGGATACTCCTCCAACAAGAATTCCACTTGACGATCAAGGATAAGAAAGGAGTAGAGAACGTGGTGGCGGATCATTTAACCCGGCTTATGGTACAAGAGGCTGATGAGCACATTCATATCCCTGAATTTTTCCTTAATGAGCATTTGCTTTCAATTCATTATGTCTGTTCTTGGTATGCTAATATATGTAACTATCTTGTAATAAGAAAGATACCACATCAATGGATCCCAAAAGATCAAAAGAAAATTTATGGTAGATGTGAAGTACCTCTACTTCGACAATCTATACCTGTTCAAGTACAGCGTTGACCAAGTCATGAGAAGATGTGTACATGAAAATGAAAAGTAGGACGTGCTTGCATTATGCCATTCACAAGCTTGCGGTGGACATTTCTCGGAGAAAAAGACTTTGGCAAAAATTCTTTAATCAGGTTTTTATTGGCCCTCTCTTATTAAAGATTGTGTTTCATTTCATAAGGCATGCTACAAATGCCAACGTTTGGGTAGTGTGACCTGAAGGAACATGATGCCCCTTTCCCCTTTGCTCGTCATAGAAATATTCGACTGTTGGGGCATCAACTTCATGGGTCCTTTCCCGATGTCTTTAGGCAATTTGTACATCCTCCTAACAGTGGACTATGTGTCCAAGTGGTTGGAGGCTATCCTGACCAAGACTAATGACCATCGAGTCGTAGTCAAGTTTCTCAAGGAGAACATATTTTTGAGGTTTGAGATGCCTCGTGCAATGATAAGCGATGGTGGATCGCATTTCTGTAATAGGGCATTCACATCCCTAATGTTTAAATATGACGTTACACATAGAGTGTCCACTGCATGCCACCCACAAACCAATAGTCAAGCCAAGTTGGCCCACAGAGAGATTAAGAATATCTTGGAAAAAATGGTTAACCCCAATAGGAAAGATTGGTCAGTTAAACTGATTGATGCCCTATGGGCTTACCATACAGCCTATAAGACTGTTTTGGGCATGTCTTCCTATCGGCTTGTCTATGGAAAGGCTTGCCATCTGCCAGTTGAAATGGATCAACAGGCCTATCAAGCCATTTTATCCTTAAATTTTAAGTTGGAACTGAATGAGTTGGAATAGATCCGACGGATTGCGTATGAGAGTTCCAAAATTTTAAATGAACGGGCTAAAATCTTTCATGATAATTCCATCACACAGAAATCATTTGAGCCCGAGAAAAAAGTGCACTTATAAATTTCTCGCCTCTCAATTTTTCAAGGAAAACTCAGATCCCGTTGGGATGGCCCCTATCTTGTCTAGGTGGCCTACCCTAACGGAGCTATTTAGGTGACTAACCCTTAGAATGGGTAGACATTCAAGGTGAATGGCCAAAGACATAAGTCATTCTTTGGGGGTTTTGAAGGACAAGAAGTAAAGGAAGATTTGACGGATCTCATGTATCCAAATTTGGTGGAGGAGTAACTAATGTTTATATTTTTAGTGTGCAGTTTCTTTTAATTCCTTGTGTAATTTTTAGTTCATGTCACTCACTTTCTTCGGTTGTATAGTGTTGTTTTCTTAGTTTGAGATATTGGTGCTTTTGTCGAATCTCATTTGCGAGGTGTTCTCTAACCCATCTCATCTTTTTACTGTCCTTCATTGCATATTATATCTTTTTGTTGCATTGAGGACAATGCATGATTCTAGTTGGGGGGGTGAGGTGCACCATTTGCATATTACACCAATGTTTGTGGATAATATCAATTCTTGTTTACTATTAGTGCTAATTATGAAAAAATATAATTTTTTTTTTGTGAAATATATCTGAATGTTGATCTGTATTCCCTTATCAAGAGTCTTTGAATTGGATGATATATTGATCCCTGTTATGAACTTTGAGCACATGAGCATACTACGGAAATTGAGCCTATACGTGAGGATCACATATGTATTATTTTTTGAACTCAACTATATGTGACCCTTGAATGGTAATTTCAGCAATTTATAGATTGGATTCATGTTTTAGGCTTGAGGTAGGTAATGGAGATTAGTAAGGACCCATGAGAGCTTTAGTGCCAATTCCTTTTGGAAAAAACTTACATTTACTCAAAGAAAAATTTTTTTAATGTCAAAATTTTTCAATTATCTCATTACGCTTGTTTTGGTTAAATACATCTGGGTAGTCGATTAACTTATCTTAAATGCACACTGCTTTCCTATGCATATCTAGAAGTGATCTTAGGTCGTCTTTGAATATTTTGAGCATTACCCTTTTTCTTGTGAAAAATATTATCCATAGTGTCGTCATTGAGCCTAATTGTAAATTCGTTTCCATGCCACACATTTGACTCAGCATGTGCAAAATGTTAAAATCTACCCCACCTTGGTTGTTCCTTGAAGCTAAATATGAGTGATTGCAAAAGAAAAGGAAGTGTGGTGTGAAAATTTAAGCAAGGGATAATTGTTGTTGAAACTCAAAGAGTTAGAAAAAAAAATTAGAGAATGAGAATTCAAGAAAAGGAAGAAAAAGGGTTGAGAAGAAGAAAGAATGTTCAAATGAAGAAAAGGTTAAGGAAAATAAAGAAGAATAACATAGAGTGTGACAATGGTGTTAGCCTATAAATCCCGCAAAAGGTAAATCTTTTGGAAATAAAGGTCATTGACTCGGAACAACCCTCTTTGCTGTCCCATATCCTTCGTTTCTTTTTCCTCAATATGACTACAAGGCCCAATTATAACCCTCGAAGTCCTAAGTGATCTAGAGAACCATGGGGGATGTATAATTTTCAATAGAATGATGAGTTAGTTTGGCTACCAAATGTCCTAACAATTCTTTTCATGAGATTATGTCAAAGTCGCTTCATTATCATACATAAACTTCATTTTTGGATTACATGTGAGCATATTTTGTTTTGTGCACAAAAATCTGTCTCACGTGTACACATGGAGTGCATGTCAGCATAACTAGAGTGAATTTCGTTGTTAAGAGTGACCTTGGTGAGTTTGGCATTGAAATTGAGTTTGAATAACCATCTGAATGTGAATTCTATTGTGTAAATGCTCAAATTACTTCTTCACTTGACACACACACCAGTTCGAAAATAAATAATGTGTAGGTGCATGCTTTAGACTAGTGTTTAAGACTGTGGTATGGCTCATGTGTGCTTAGTTCAATCATCTGAGAAATATGTTTGGTAGCCTCATGCTTGCAGAATAAGGGAATATTGCTCAAGTTTTTTATTTTTCAAATGAAAGAGGAATGACCATGTTGTTAATTATATGATTAGCATTTTGGGTGTTCATTTTGATAGTTAAAAGTGGAAATGAATTCCTTGTACATTGAATGCATCAAAGGTTTAAATAACTTTGATATTTTAGTAATAATTTGGGAATGATGGTTCGGATTGTGGTTTATAAGTGGATTACATTTTTTGGGAGGGAGCAGAGGTCATAAGTAGGGTGGTAGAATGTCTAGGGAGATCCTGAGTTAGAATGGTGTGGAGAGGTGTGCACAACAAGATTATTTTGGCAGACAAAGGAGAAGTGTACTGGTACTGCGTACCATTACGGTCATGCTACTGGAGTGTTGCGTACCGGTACGGTCTGTTGAAACCATAAAAAACTAAGGCTTTTAAATCTAATTAATTCGGGGAACCCTTCATTTTCTGTGACACCCCAAAATTCAGGGCTCCTTTATCAATCGTTAACCATCCGTCAACCCGCGAAAATACCCGTGGCTGTCGCACAACCTGACACCACGTCAAAAACATCCCTTGATCGTGGTCATAACCTACGATGTACATCGGATTATAACATTCGTCTAATCCAAATCCAATTCCCAATTAACATGGTTCATACTCCATTAGGGTCAAATTAGGTCATTAAAAGAACGAAAGTTCAAGGCCCAAAGCTTGGCAAAGCAGTTATAAAATTTCAGATTTTTAGACTGGCTACCGGTAGGTGTATATCAGCTACTGGTAGCTCGGGTATTTTGGAAAATTTCTACCGGAAGCTACCTATTAGCTTTCGATAGTTAAAACCCGTTGGACCAGTGACTATCGGTAGCCTGGGACCTTCTGGGCCACGACTATCGATTGACTATCGGTAGCTGTTACCTTTTGGACCACGAGCTACCGGTAGTTCCTGTCCAGAAGGCAACTGTTTACCTGTGAACTACCGGTAGTTCCTGCCCAATTTTGTCTATTTCCCTTATTTTTCATTTCCTATTCATTCCAAACCTTTCTAACACCAATCCAAACTCTTACAACCATATATTTAAACATCCGTCATGGTTTATATAGTATCTATTACAAACATTCACATGCGATTTCATCTAATTACATGTCAAAATAAATATTCATTGTAATGTTTACAATTTACTTAAAAATAAGCCACATTCCGACTTCTTCTTCCATGAGGCTCAAAGTGTGAACCATCCACTGGCACAAACCCCGTACGTGAAATGTTTTTCCATAAAGGGTGAGCTACACTCAATAGAGTATTCTTTAAATAGGCTACTTCCCAACCCAAATGCACATGAAATGTTCATATGCAACCAATTCACCATTCATACTTTCCAAACATGAATATGCTATCAATGTTGGAAATTTACAATACAATGCAATGCAATGGAATGAGATGAGACTCACTCTCACTACCCAACTCAAGCCCTTCGCGGCTCTTCGACACATGCAATTGCTAACGCGCATTTGCCCGTCATCCATGATCCCGAGCCCTTCCTGGCTCTCCAACACATGCAATTTTTCATGTGTACAATCTCGCCATTTATGTTATATATCAAATGACATTTTCAGTTTGGGTTCTTGTATGGGGTGAGTATTTATAGAATTCCACCAACGGCACTCAACCGACACGGGATTTATGGACTTCCACCAACGGTCCCGCGTACACCGACACACTTTATGGACTAACACCAATGGAAGTGCGTATCCAAATCACCAGGCCTTACACCCGAGGGATCTTTTAGCTCTTCTTGCTAACCCTGACCCTCACACCTTGTAAGCCGTGCGACTCGGCCAAGTCATTGACTTAGCTCCCTCGAGTCCACTTGTCATCCACCCATGTTGTGTTGACTCTTTTCATGCACAACCACCCATTTAATACAATGTTCCCTTGCATATGCAATGTAATGCCTCATTGCAACTCTACTACAATGTTCAATTTGCAATGTATGCCAAATGAACCATTTCAAACCCAATTCATATAATCCATGGCAAATTATATCAAAAGCATATAATTTCCATGTCTCACAATTTCAATAAACCAAAATGAATTTATTAACATTTTATCCAAAACTCATATCCAAGCATGTTATCTCATATTAAGCAATAACACACTTTCAAATCAAGACATTATATAAACACATAACATACCCACAATTTACATAATTCAAGAAATTACATTAAGCAATTTCTACATATCCATTTCAAGATAGAATATATTTTACCTAGTTTCAATACCCATTTTACCAAGGCATAATTTAAGCACACAACATGCCCATATAACACCAATTCCCATGAAATTTCCCAAAATAAATTACCACATTTCAATTCCAAGCTAGAAATTTATCGTAATCTATTTCTATTCTCATTTTCATACCCATTTCATTAAATTTTCCTTCAATAGGCAAGTGATATACACATCTATCAAACTACCCATTTCAATATAACATCTCAGGTTGTGAATACTGATTGTTAAAAAATGTTGTTGTTCCTAAGCTCCTAACATGAACCCTCAAATATGTATATGGCTTATGTGTGTGGGTGAGTGTCACTCTCACTCGAATTCTTGCAAGAGAAAGGGCAACAAAATGGTGGTATGAAATGGAAAGAACAAAATGTGTGAAATGCGAAATGTGAACAAAAGTGCTCCCCAATCGCGAGTATTTTGAATGTCGGTGTTTTACTTGGAAGGGTATTCTAAGGTCGTCTCCTCAGGGAATGAAAGTTCAAGTGTGTGAAGGTGATTTTGTCAAAAAGAGAAAGTGTAAAATCTTTTGTTTGTGTTTTGGATGAGTTATGTTCTCAATGAAAATGCAAGAAAATAAGTGTTGGCTAATCCAAAGAGGTCATTCCAATGGGAATCTCAACTCAACTCGAAACCTTCCTCCAATGATGCATAGATGAACGATTGATTCATGGGAAGCTAGGGATGAGATGGTGAGGACCCAAGCATAAACCGTTACTAGGCCAACAGAATATCAAAGAGTCACAATCTCATCCACCCTCAACCTAGTCAAACAAAACCACCGTACACCGAGAGGGGGAAAGAAAATGAGTTAAAATGGAAAACCCAATAGGAGGTCTCCCTTGAATTAGCCAACTAAATATCTAGCTACTCATACTAAAAGGAAAGACATGCATAATGTAAAGTGACATGTAAAGGAAATGGAGCTTAAAACTTAACTCAAATCAAGAAAACTTGAACTACAAAGAAAAATATGCAATACCCAATTGAAAAGCTTGAAATGTACAACATGAAACAACAATGGTAGAAACTAGAACATGTAATTAAACTTGAAATAAATGACATTCAAAGTAATAAATGAAGGTTACAAAAGTCTTACTGAAGATTACAAGAGAAATGGGTGAAGACAATGCAAAACTATTAACTTCTAGCACTATTCATAATCTTCCTCACTAAAACTACTCCTAAGCTTAGGTAGCCACCCTTTGCAATGTTGAAGAATGCTGAATATATCTCCTCATTTTCGTCCATGGGGGTCCTTAAGGTCTATGTGAAAGGACACCCATTAGTAGGGGCCTGAGTTGAAGGCTTGGTAGGCTAGGACAAGCTTGGCCTGCACTCTCCAGGCTTCTCTCCTTCTCTCTCATCTTCATTGAATGCCAAGCCTCCAAAATCTGCCACAAGGGTGTAGAAGGCATGGTTGTATGTGGAATATGTTAGGGTAGGTGTGGAAGAAGTGTAGGTGGGACCCTCCAAGCAAGTGGATAAGATGTGCAGGCTTCTGGGCTATTCTGGATGGCGTACTGGTACATTAAGGCTATTGGAGTTTGGTGTACAGGTACACTTTTTCTATTGCAGACCACCTTTCGTAGAATCAGCATAACTTTTGATATAACAGTCCGATTGAGCTGAAATTTTGACACAATACAAAAGGCATCCGTATCTACAACTTTCAAGTTTTGCACTTTACTAGATTTGAAGTAGATGATGGTCAAAATAGAGGAAAACAGAGGCTCTTCCACCAGATGGTGTGGTTGCTGGTGCCTTTGTTCCCAAGCACCAATACCTCCTTGATTTCTTCACTTTTAAGCCTCCAAATCTTCATGTATTGTGTCCATGCCAACACCTCACATCCATTATAGTTGCAAAATCCAAAAATCAATGATTTAAACTATAAAAACATGCAACATCGAAATTTTAAAATTATTCATAATTTCGGCTAACTCTAAGTACTTAGATGCAAAAGTTGAGTTAAAATGCATGTAATGAGACCTTTAAACATTCAATATTTTGTGCTCATCAAATACACCTAAGTAGGAGAAAAACCCCACCTCTTGAAGCGTGAAACAAGTAGTAGAAGCTCCAAGGGATAAACCCAACTCAATCCCAAGCTCTTTCCTAAAATTTTGGTTTTCAACCTTAGGTGAAAGCCCTCATTTTTGGTGTGTAGGCGCAGCCCTTGTTGAGAGACCAACTTTAGTTCTTGGCCCAAGTGGTTTGAACTCTCTAGCTCCGTAGATCGTAAAGAGAAGTTAGAGAAAATTTGGAGCTTCCCTCTCCTCTTTATCGGCTGAACAATGGGGGAAAATCTGATTTTTCTCCCTATTTATATTTTTAGGATGCTTGGACCACAATGCGCCACACGTCCCTTTTTATTCCGGGTCCGTTTTCATCTCGAAATGATTAAATTTTGCTCCAGTTCAATCTCAAAATATCTTTATTTTATCTTGACTTTATTTATTTCAAAAATCCCATAATTTTTCTAAAAATTTCGTGTTTAGGTCTCCCGGGGTCCGTGCGCCTCATAAAACAAGAAAAACCCGACTATCTTGGAATTCGATAAAATTTGACGTGGTCACTAGATTTTGCTAGACAAATCCAACGGTGAGATCCGTTTTGTCATTCAAGCTCTAGAAAATTTTAGGTTTTCAACCCGAACCATGGTGGCAATTTTACCATTTTCCCCTTTATTTATAAAAGTTTAAATTTACCTAGGTTTTTACATTCTTCCCCCCATAAAAGAATTTCATCCCCGAAATTCATTCACATATGTACACTTAACCACATGCACATGAAACAAGTAACTTTATACTTAAAATTGTAGATATGTACCTCCATCCACGAATAAGAATGGATAACTGGCACAAATGGTGTCCTCACGCTCCCATGTTCCCTCTTTCACTCCCCGGTGCTGCCATAGCACCTTCACTAGCCTCACAGTCTTGCCTCGTAAAACTTGCTTCCCGCTATCCATGATACGCACCGGTCCCTCCTCGAATGTCCCATCCATATCAACCATTAACTCACCCTAATCGACCACAAGTGTTAGATTTGGAGTATACTTCCGGAGCATAGAGACATGGATTACTGCATGAACACCCAACAAATTTGGTAGTAATGCCAACCTGTAAGCCATTGTACCTACCCTCTCGAGTACCTCGAAGGGCCCGATAAACCTAGGCAACAACTTCCCTTGCTTCCCGAATCTAACCAATCCTCTCTTAGGTGTTGACTTGATCCAAAATGTGTACACCCAAGTGCCGGCGGTCAAGTAGTAGTAATAATCTGGTTTGAGTCCGGAGTCGAATCCACAGGGAAATAGCAGTTTGGTGTTTCAAAGTAAGCAATAACAGAGACCAAATGATTGTTACTTTTTGAGATTTTAAAGTTGTGGGTAGTGGATAACTTCTTCAACCGAATATTAATTTCGTTCCAAGAGGTTTTTTAGACAAAATATAAGATGAATTCAATTGGCATGAAAGTCACTCTTTAGTTCGAGGATCAAGACATGTGGTCAATTATCCGATTTATTATATTTATGCTTGATAACTCAATTAACTTCCGTTTCAACGGCAAGTCAATCAGAAGATAAATATGGACTGTGAGAATTAAAATCATGGTTCCGATGTCTTATTAGAAATTTACGAGAATTGTTTACACTGAGAGTTATCGCGTCCACAAATAAGCAAGTGTTTATTCATGACATCGAACCGTGGCTTTAATATTCCAATCTTTTAAATAAAGCACAATAATGGGGATGATTAAAGCGTAGTCATGAAGATCTAGTCAGTGTACCTGCCTTGAAACGAGGAGTCTTTTCATGCAAGAGTCATCCTTGTCATACAAAGACTTTCAATTATACAAAGTACCTTAGCTTTGCTAAATGCAAGCAATCATCCAATAATCAAGGGGATATATACATTAAACATTAGAACAAAACATCATATAACTTTTGGATAACCAATACATGCCCTTCACCTCTTACTAAAGAGTGAATAAGAAACTAATCACTCTTTATAGCTTTAGTGAAGCTAGAAAAGTGAGTGAAGCTCATCCCTCTAACTAGAGGACTACGCAAGGTAAAAGTACAAATTAACAAGGAGCTAATCGTCAACGAAGAATGAGTGAATCACGTACCACCCTCCATGACTTTGGTAAAACTCTAGAAAAGTGGAAAAGTTTCACTCCTCTAAGCAAGATGGGAGCTCAAATAATGAAAGTGCAAGACATAAATAAAAGCATAAATGTAAAGACTTAAGGTAAATCAAGAACATAAATGTGAAGACTTCAAGCAAATAAACAGATTATAACTCTTAAGCAAATGCAAATGTAAACATTAATGTACAGAAATGAGTGGGAACCTAAACTTCCCAATTCTCTAGCATGATAAAACTAAGACAAAGAAGTGGAATTAAGCATATTTATAGGCAAGAAGATGGCAAGGAGAGAGGTAATAGAATAGTGTTGGGCGTCAAAGTCAAAGTGAAAAGGCAACCACTCTGCAGGCAATTTGTCAAGACCGTTTGAACGGTCATGGGCGTTCCAAAGGTTTCTCTGTCTTTGCTCTCTGTCGTTCAAACGTCAGATGGATTCAGTGCCTGCCATTTAGGTCAGAAGACACGTGGTTCTCTGTGAAAATCCCCCTCCAAGTCCTCTGTGCAAATCTCCCTCCAGGTCCTTGCAGAATCTGACTACTGTCTCTCCAATAATTCCTGGGACGTTCGAATGTAGATTATCGTTCGAACGTGACACTCAAGTGCTTAAGCCATCTGACTGCAAGTCTGTAACATGTCATATCTTCAGTCAGTCTGATCTTGTCATTGCTCTAGTGGACGTTCAAACGTCTAGGACTGTTCGAACGTAGTACTCTAGTCTCTAGGGCCTTGGGTCTTACTTGTAACAAAGTCTATGATAGCTGACCTGGTTTCTCATAACCTTTCGAACGATATGTTGTGTTCGAACGTTGCTTCCTTGTTCCAAACTTTTATAATTTGTTCCCTAATGTGTTGTTGTTGCCTTCAAAGGTACTTTTTGTTGCCCTTGAACCCTTGTTCACTTTAAGACCTGAAACATCATCACTTAAACTCCATCAAAGCACAATTAGCCTAAAAAAAGGGAATAAGAACATGCTACATTTGAGTACTAATCACACCCCCAACCTAGTTATTACTAGTCCCTAGTAATACAACAATAATTAAATGTAAATCTATTTCTAACACCTTTTTTCGTAGGTTATTCTGTTGTATTTAGCTGATGCAACAAGCCGTTAAACCTCTAGGTTTACCCTAGCGGAGGAGTGTTGTCTTGTGAGGGTTTTCAGTGAAGCTACTCACAAACTTCGGTCGAACACTTGTATATATGAGATTGCTGATTAAAGTAAATTATCATCATGGCCATTGAGACACCCATCCCTCAATTTCGACTTTTCTTCCCGATGCTCTTTACCATTGGTACCATCCCAATGCATCTATCACATTAGTATTTAGCATCTATCACATTAGCATTTAAAATTTCCTTTGTAGTATGATGGTCATTCTAGAAACAAGAATTGGTGTATAACGAACATTCCACTTTTACCACCCTCCATGGATAGTTTTGATTTCAAAAATCTCTTATAAGAATGCTCTCAGCAAAAGATTCACTCTGAATGTGGTGACTTATTTCTCTCTGAGCATGTAATCAGAAAATAGCCAATCAGAAATTGCATGCACAATTTTAGTAAAGGAGTAAAGCTTTTTAACAAATAAACTAATCATGTTGTTGGCATAACCTCATGGAAGAATATTGATGCAAATAACGAAAAGCTATATAAGATACCCCATCTTTTGATTGACACATGCATAAGCATCAGACTTGAGATCAATTAGGGCTTTCATAGGTTGTAATGTGGCTAGAGGTCAGTGGCTAACGAAATGACGTCAATGAAATTTCAAAAACGCTATCTCTTTTATGCATTTTAGCACACCTCTGTTTGGCTTTTCAACATTTCTTCTGGGAATGGGATTTCTTTCTTTCATTTTTTTCATTTTTTACTTTCTTGGCAATTCCCTATCTTTCTATCGCTTTTCCTTTTCGGTTGTTTTCACCGATTTTCTTTTCTTTCATGGAACAGTAGCCATCTTATCTTTTCTATTTTCCATGCTTTTTTGTATCATCTTGATTTATAAGATGGTGCAAAAAAATAGATAGTAAGGTAAGTCAAGTATCCTTGTGACTTGGCCATCATATGGGATTTTTGGAAAAGAATTCATACTTTGAAGGCTCAATCATGGCTAACTAGGGTTATACTTTTGTGAAAGGATTAGCTAAGGCTCAAAGTTGATTTAAAGATGGCCTAAGATCCTTTCTCAAGTATGTGCATATGTATGTGTCGTCTAGCTTGTACTTCTTGTGGGATATGTCAATAGATCAAATTAGTTGTATGAATCAAAACAAAATTAATGAAATTATTGATAGATGGGTGGTGAAAGAAAACCCTTCTTGAGTAAATATATATATTCTCTCTGAAGCATTGCAAGGCTCAAAACTTATCGTGGTATCCTTTGTTATCTCCACTGGTTATGTCGGATTTTTCGGGGAATGTCGATTATGTACCGATTCCATTTTCGAGTTTGATCACCATGTACCCATGAGAATAACAAATACTAATATACATTTGATAATTGAAGTATAGAGATAATATCAATTAAAAGAGCTGTGGTCTTAGGTCAAGATTGCCAAGTTGTGTGTCAAACTGATCTTGTGATTAGTTACTTTATCAAACAATCTTAACAACTACATATATTTTTATCAACAAAAATTACTAAAGTGCTAATTCTACAAATGCCTTTAAATAAAAAAATGATAACTAAATCATTTCATTCATAAAATATGATCATTCGATACACCAATCATTAATGATACAATCTATCCAAAAGAAGTGACAGAATCGCACAAACAAAACTTGAAACTATCCATGAAAACAAATAAACAAGCTACACAAACAAACAAAAGAACAACGATCTACAACCACCCAAGAACAACCATCTCCTCTCAGTCTCCTCTAGCTCTAGGAGCTCCACTAGCCCCAGCCCTAAGATAGCTAAAAATCTCCTCCTGTTGTTTGAAGTTATCAGCTTACTGTCGGAGAATCGCAGCTTGATTGGTCTCAATCCCAATCATGACATCCCTAAGTGATCTTCGAGTACTGGAGCTAGGTCCTGCCTGATCAGGCTATGCTCTCTCCTCCTCCATCTCTCTCTCTAACTCCCTCTCTTCCCCAGGTTGGTGGCATTTCTTGCCTTCCAACCAGCGTATCACTGTGTCCCCGGCTTCTCTTGAACAAACCTTTGTTGAGTTGTCCCACTGGCCTCTACCATACTCCATTTTCTAGATAAATCTTCATCACCAAAGTGCCAAAGGGTAGTGCACTTTTCTTTGCATTAGACCCTTTCTTCATTTCGTTTAAGAAGAGAGACGGGAGGTCAATGCTATGCCCTTTTCCTATGGCATAGAGGAGGTGAGCCATCTCTTATAAAATCTATTTTTTTTTCTTTTTAGAGGGGCTAAGTTGGAGACTGCAATCAAGTTCAGCATTCTATACTTGTCGGTCAATTTCCCTTATTTCAAAAATTCCTCCTTCCCCATGCAAAATCTGTAACCCCAGTCAACTCCTTTCCTATCCTATCCAACTCAACATTTTTGTTTGGGGAGAATTTGGGGTTTCCACTTGAGGCAGCTCTAGTATAATCACTTTGAGATATGCCTCTTCCACATTGATGTGGTTACCCAGTAAATATGTATGGATAGTGCTGTTCATGATTTTAGCGTTGATGTAAAACTCTTGCACCAAATCAACAATGACCCTTCCCCCGTTCTTCAAATGTCACACCCATTCTCTTTTCTCCATCTCCTCCAGCAAACCCAGCTCAGCAAAGTTAGAGACTACAATGTCTCTCTCACATACAACCACTTGATTTTTGAAGAAATTGTCGTACCTTTATGCTTTTAGGGCGTTTGAAAACCTGGTACGGTCATACCTCTTTCTCCTTTCCTTCTCTTGTCCTTCTTGGATCACCTTCTCAACCCAGTTGGGCTCTTGGTTCACTGGTGGATCACGCCCAGTAGGTATCTTCATCCGAGGCATGGCGTTCGAACGTTGGCAGCCTACAGAAAGTTATGAAAATGTGGGTTTTCTGGTGTAGGGTTGATGTTTTTGTGGTGGAGATGAGTTGGGGAGGGTCGAATTGGGGTTTCTTGGGGTTTGAGGGTAGATTGAGGTATAGGAAGTGAGAAACGAGCTCTAGGGTTTGAGAGGTTTTGGGGATTTTAAAATGAATCAAACGTTCAATCTTTTATACTCTGCGTCGTACCGTTTGAACGATTTAAATGTTCGAAAATGAAATGAAGAATTTGAAATACCGTTTAAACGGTCAAGGGTCCTCCGAATGGTGCTAGCTCCCAATACTTTGTGTTTTCAACAATGTTTTTAGTAGAGAAGTCATTAGAGGTAAAGTACTGCAAGCATCACACGTTCGAATGGACATCAACGTTCAAACGTTAAACAAAAAATAAAATATTTCTCTATTTACACTATACACAATCATAGAAGGCTAAACATCACAAGTTTATAACAAAAAATTATGGCGTCTTAGGGTAAATCCCCACCCACACTTGAGGTTAGTATTTTGGGACATTCTTTACTCGACCCATATTTTCATTGTAGTAATTTAAAAGTAGAAAAATATGTACAAAACTAAAAAGGATTTGCACACTATTTATCAAAATTTGGACCATTGGCTTTCATTACTCTAAACACAATTTTTCACAGTTTGTCAGAAAGCAATCTTAATCCGAGTCATCCTCTATGTTGTTTAAACAACCAGTGACTCTTCCAATCTCTTGTCGCACAAACCAGTTAAGTAAAGCACCAAAATAGGATGGCATGTCAGGATAAGCCTTACTCTGCCCATTCATTGTCCAGTCTAAACGATCAAGTGTGCGACCAAAAATTGGTTCAGAACACTGATTGTATCTTTTATCATGAAATACCCGGCCACACTGTTTACAGACACCAAGTCTTTTGGCTCAACGACGTTTAGAAAAAGTGTTTCAGCCAGAGAGGGGTTTTGCTTGCTATTCTCGGACTTTATTTTTCCTTACTAGTCTTGCTTTCTCATGATCACAGTATACATATCTGATGGAAAAGTGCGTAGAACTCCAAGACTAAACCAAAAAAAATTTACATCCATTATTCCTAATCTTTAAGACTCGCTATCCGGTTCTTTAACGTCTGGCAGTCCCAAAGACAGTTTAAACTGACCCACAGATATAACAAGACACATTACATAATAAATTTAGGACAACAACAAAAACAACACAAACAACAACAAAAAAATTAAACATTTTATAGTACGGGTACAAAATGTTCTCCCACAGTCAAAATATAGTCAAAATATGAACTACAAGTTCTCACACCCCCAACCTGAATTGAACATTGTCCCCAATGTTTCAAATTTACCAGTATGGATTTTTGAAATGAGGTTGAAAGGCAGTGACCCGTGCTTCTTCAGATACCTACATATCCAAATGCAACCATTAATCCTTTCAATTCAGATCTTGACCTCGGTTAGGCTTGTATGTGATTGCGAAAAGCAGCAGTGTACCCATAAAAAATTGGAGTAATACAATATAAAACATGAGAATATGGATTTGATCATCGGGGTACATGGACATGATTTCGCTTGGGTATGGTCGGTTTTGCATGAAAAAAGGGAAAAGAAAACTAAAAAGGAGAATGAACGAAGCAGAACAGAAAGCGAGGAAGAAGAATAAGAATAAAAAGAAGGAAAAAAGTAAAAGTCGGTGGTGGGTAGCTCAATGGAGACGGATGAGTGGGTTTATACCTACGAATTGTGTACTTTCGACTTGATGAAATTGTAAGTTTTCAATTATTTTATGTTCATTTTTAATTGTTTTGTGTGTTTTGATGTTATTTGGTAGGAATCATCATTTGGAAGCAAACAAGATCATTTGGAAGGAAACAAGGTCCATTTGGAAGGATTAGCCCACTAGTTTTCCAAAGTTTTGACACTGTGCCGTTGTTTTCCCCATTCTGGTACATGATCCACATTGAATCTGAAAAAATGGAAAACATAAAAGTTGTAGATCTGGATGTCTTTTTTATTGAATCAAATTTTCTGCTCAATCGGCCGGTGCGATGAACAATTAAGACAATTCTATGAAAACTGGTCTGGAGTAGAAAAAAATAGAGCAGCGATGTTCCAACGCTGAATCAGCGCCCCTGCGCCCACTTACTGTCCATGTAGCGCAGTTTCAGCGCCATTTTAGTGCAGGTGCGCGTGTGCTAGTCTGGGACGCGAAATTATAACTTGTTTTGACCCGAAATTGGACTCCAAGGCCTCATATATGCTAGGGTTTGTGTGGGATAAAGAGATTATGCCTTTTGGGGGCTGAAAACATCTACAAAACACCAAGAAATTGGAAGAAAATTGAAGACAAGAATCAAAAAATCGACACGAAGAAGGTTGGACTTGAAGGCTAGAGAAGAATTGAAGATTGCACCTAAGTTTTCATTCCTTTTCTCTTACTTTTAATTCTTGTTTTTTTGAGATGTTGTTTAATTTGAGAAGGATGTTTTTCAATTACATTATGAACTAAATTTCTATTAAGATTGAGACGGAACCTAAGGTTTAATTAAATTGTTCTACTCTCGTTTCTAGTTCTTATTGATCATACATGAGTTGTTTGTCATATTTTGTGCTTAATGTATGATTGTGTGGCCAACAATTAATTTGATTCTCTAGATGAAATTGGGAGATGAATTCTAGGGATAGATCTGAATATGGTGACACACGTCTAGTTTATTCTCCTTAGAGTTGAATAGTTGGGTTTGTGTATATGATCGGAATATACCTATATGCCGTGTGTAACTTTTATGAGAGTTTGAACTTAGTGAATCTATTCCAACTTATTTGGCACAGGAATGTAGCAATTTAATTGAGAGAGATATGCATATCTAACTATCGGAAGAGGTTTTATTAGCAATAATTCTCCGTGGGAGCGATACTCTACTTATCACTTTATTACTTGTTGATCGTATATACTTGCACGTAAATTGTTAATACCAAATTCGGACAACAAGTTTTTGGCGCCGTTGCCGGGGAATTATTCTATTAATTATTTCAATATTAATTTCAATCAATTTGATCTTGGTTTAAACTTATTTAATTGTCTATTTTAATTGTTTTAATTTTCTACTTTAATTATTTTCGCAAGCACTCTTGAATTTTGTATGCTAACACGATCTAAAGGACAGGGGCTACTACCATACGAAGACGAAATCGAGAAAAGGTGTCGAAACTTGCGACAACAGTGTGAAGAAGAAAACAACCAAGAAGCTATGGCCGAAGAGGAACATAAATTGTTAAGGGATTATGCTATGCCGCTTGTGACGGAATTAGAATCAAGCATTCGAAGGCCTGCAATTCCAGCAAACAATTTCGAGATCAAGTCGGGTACCATTCAAATGATTCAGAATTCAGTGCAATTGGGGGGTTTGCGTACCGATGACCCAAACGATCATTTGATGAGTTTTCTGGAGATATACGACACATTCAGATACAATGGGGTTTCTGAAGATGCGATTAGACTCTGACTTTTCCCTTTCTCACTTCATGATAAGACGAAGAGTTGGTTGCATTCATTGTCGTCGAATTCTATTACTTCGTGGTCAGATTTCGCTCAAAATTTCTTAGCTAAATACTTCCCACCAGCTAAAACTGCAAGGATGAGACACAACATCACTTCATTCACACAGTATGACTCGGAGACTCTTTATGAAGCTTGGGAGCGATTCAAAGACTTGCTTCGAAAATGCCCTCACCATGGTATTCCTAATTGGTTGCAAGTTCAAACATTCTACAATGGGTTGTTTAGTGCTACTCGAAGTAGTATCGATGCAGCTGCAGGTGGGGCATTAATGGGAAAAAATTTTGATGCAGCATATTTGTTATTAGAGACAATGGCTTCAAATAATTATCAGTGGCCTTCTGCAAGGATTTGGTGAGTGGGTTTATACCTACGAATTGTGTACTTTCGGCTTGATGAAATTGTAAGTTTTCAATTATTTTATGTTTATTTTTATTTGTTTTGTGTGTTTTGATGTTATTTGGTAGGAATCGTCATTTGGATGCAAAAAAGATCATTTGAAGGGAAACAAGGTCGATTTGGAAGGATTAGCCCACTAGTTTTCCAAAGTTTTGACACAGTGCCGCGATTTTCCCCATTGTTGAACATTATCCACTTCGAATCTGAAAACTTGCAAAACATGAAAGTTGTAGATATGGGATGTCTTCTGTATTGTGTCAAAATTTCAGCTCAATCGTCTGGTGCGATGAAGAGTTATGACAATTTTATGAAAACTGGTCTGGAGCAGAAAAAAAGAGAGCAGCGCTGTTCCAGCGCTGAATCAGCGTTCCTGCGCCCACTTACTATCCATGTAGTGCTGTTTCAGCGCCATTTCAGTGCAGCTGCGCGTGTGCTCATCCGGGACGCGAAATTATAACTTGTTTTGACCTGAAATTGGACTCCAAGGCCTCATATATGCTAGGGTTTGTGTGGGATAAAGAGATTCTGCCTTTTGGGGGCTGAAAACATCTAGAAAACACCAACGAATTGGAAGAAAATTGAAGACAAGAATCAAAGAATCGACACGAAGAAGATTGGACTTGAATGCTAGAGAAGGATTGAAGATTGCACCTAAGTTTTCATTCCTTTTCTCTTACTTTTAATTTTTGTTTTTCTGAGATGTTGTTTAATTTGAGAAGGATGTTTTTCAATTATATTATGAACTAAATTTCTATTAAGATTGCAACGGAACCTAATGTTTAGTTAAATTGTTCTACTCTCTGTTTGATGTTTTTTCCTGCTATTCCTAACTTACTAACATCTCCCACAATGTATGTATGATGTATGTGAGAGGGGATGTGTCACTCTCACTTGGGACGATGTCAAAAGAAAGGTCAAGGAGAAAATGAGATGGGATGAATGAAATGTGTATGTGTGAACAAAAGTGCTCCTCAAGCACAAGGAGTCTTTTGAGTATCGTGTTTTACTTAGAAAAGT
>CM042197.1:23109744-23125836 GCA_023539305.1 Ilex asprella | reverse complement strand
TTCGGATAATTGACCACATGTCTCGATCCTCGAACTAAAGAGTGATTTCTCTGCCATTTGAATCCATCTTATATTTTGTCTAAAAATCTCTTTGAAAAGAATTTAATATTATGTTCAAGGAATTCACCCGCATCTCACAAACTCAAAAGTTACAATTAATTGGTTTCCTTCACCGATTACTTTAGAACACCAAAACTACTGGTTTCCTGTGGATTCGACTCCGGACTCAAACCGAATTATTACTATAACTTGACCACCTGCACTTGGGTGTACACATTTCGGATCAAGTCACATATCCTACTGCTTTTAAAACAATTTTGGGCATGTCTCCCTATCGATTAGTTTATGAAAAATCGTGTCACCTACCTGTGGAATTGGAACATAGGGCATACTGGGCCATTAGAGCAATGAATTTTTCCCTAGACAAGACTGGACTTTCAAGAAAACTTCAGATAATTGAATTGGAAGAATTGAGAAATGAAGCTTATGAAAATGCTAAAATTGCAAATAACATGATGAAAGTTTTCCATGACAAGAACATTATATGAAAATCTTTTGAACCTTCCTAAAAGGTCCTGTTGTTTAATTCAAGACTCCGCCTCTTCCCTGGTAAGTTAAAATCAAGGTGAACTGGACCTTACATTGTCAAAAAGGTGTTTGATCATGGAGCAATAAACGTGAAAAACCCATCAAACGGTAATATCTTTACTATTAATGACTAGAGGTTGAAACCATTTTTAGAGGACTTTGTTAAAAATGTGAAAAACATTATGTCAATGGAACCCGAATATCCCTCCGAGAATCGCGCCTGCTGACACTCAAAAGTATCGGATCAGGTAAAAACCCGACCCGAAGAGACACTATCATGAGACCCCCCCATCTGTCTCCATTGAGCCCTCTACGACCGTCTTTTTCTTTCTTTCCTTCTTCTTTTTATTCTTCTTCTTCTTCTTTGCTTTCTGTCCCACTTCGTTCTTTCTTCCCATTTTTTATTTTCTTCCTCCTTTGTCTGCGAAATCGACCATAACCAAGCGAAATCATATCCATGTACCCTGAAGAGCAGCACCCTATTATGATGTTGTATATTGTTTTACTCCAATTGTGTATAGGTATATTGCTGCTTTTCGCAATCACATACAAGCCTTACAAGCCTAACCGAGGCCAAAATCTGAACTGAAAGGATTAATGGTTGCATTTGGATCTGTAGGTATTTGAAGAAGCACGGGTCACTACAGTTCAACCTTATTTCCAAGATCCATACTGGTAAATTCTAAACATTAGGGACAATGTTCAGTTTAGGTTGGGGGTGTGAAAACCTATAGTTCATATTTTGCCTTTATTTTATTTTTGTACCCGTGCCATAAAATTTTAAATTTTTTGTTGTTAGTTGTTGTTGCCTTGCTATATCTGTGGGTTAGTTTAAATTGTCTTTGTGACTGGCAAATGTTAAAGAACCGGATAATGAGTCTTAAAGCTTAGGAATCATGGATGTTAAACTTTTTGGGTTTAGTCTAGGAGCTCTACGCACTCTTTCATCAGATGTGCATAATGTGATCATGAGAAAAGCAAGACTGGTTACGAAAAATGTGATTCGAGAACAGCAAGCAAAACCTCTTTGTGGCAGAAGCACTTTTGCTAAACGTCGTCGTGCCAAGAGACTTGGTGCCTGTAAACAGCGTGGCCGGATATTTCATGATAAAAGATACAATCAGTGCTCTGAACCATTTTTGGTCACACACTCGATCAATTATACTAGATAGTGAATGAACAGAGTAAGGATTATCCTGACACGCTATCCTATTCCAGTGCTATGCTTAACCGGTTTTTGCGATAAGAGATTGGAAGAGTCACTAGTAGTTCGAGCGACACAGAGGATAACACGGACTAAGATTGTTCTCTGACAAACTGTGGAAAAATTATGTTTTGAGGAATCAAAGCCAATGGTCCGAATTTTGGAAAATAGCGTGCAATTCCTTTTTATTTTTGTACATATTTTTCTGTTCTTAATTGCTACAATGAAAATATGGGCCGAGCAAGGACTGTCCCAAAATACCAACCTCAAGCATGGGTGGGGATTTATCCTGAGACGCCATGAATTTTTATTTTGAAATTGTGATGTTTAACTGTCTCTTAGTGTATGTAAAGTAATGGAGGAACATTTTAGTTTTGGTTTAACATTCGAACTTTTAGGACCGTTCGAACGTGTGATGCTTGTAGTACTTTGTGACTTATGACTTCTCTGATGAAAACACTGTTGAAAACACAAAGTGCTGGGAGCATTCACCGTTCGAACGCCATTTACCGTTCGAATGATAGGTTAAAATTCTTCATTCCACGTTCGAACGTTTACATCATTCGAACGGTGCGACGCAAAGTATAAGTACCTGAACGTCTGATTCATTTCAAAATCCAATAAACCTCTCCAACTCGAGTGCTCATTTCTCACTTCCCACACCTCAATCTACCCTCACACCCCAAGGAACATTAATTCGACTTAACTCAACCCATCTCCAACTAAAGAGCATCAACCCCAAACCAGGAAACCCAAAGTTTCAGACCCTCCTCCAGGCTGCCACCGTTCGAACGCCATGCCTCGGATGAAGATGCCTGCTAGGCGCCAACCACCAGTGAACCAAGAGCCCAACTGGGATGAGGAGGTGATCCAAGAATGACAAGGTAAGGAGAGGAGAAAAAGGTACGTTCGTACCAGGTTTCCAAACGCTCTAAAAGCGGAAAGGTATGAACATTTCTTTAGAAATCAAGCTGTGGTATGTCAGAGAGACATTGTAGTCTCTGATTTTTCTTAGTTGGGTCTGCTAGAAGAGATGGAGAAAATAGAATAGGAGTGGCATTTGAAGAATGGGGGGAGGGCCATTGTTGATTTGGTGCAGGAGTTTTACTCAAACCCCGAAATCATCAATGGCACTATACGGACCTATGTACGGGGAAACCACATCAATGTGGACAAGGAGTATCTAAAGGAGATTAGACCAGAATTGCCTCGAGTGAATAATCCCAAATACCCCCAAAGAAAAACTTTGAGTTGGATAGGGTAGGCAAAGAGTTGAACGGGGATGTAAACTTTTCATGGGGAGGGAGAAATTTTTTGAAATAAGGGGAATTGACTGACAAGTATAGAATGCTCAACTTGATTGCGTTCTCCAACCTAGCCCCTCTATAAAGAAAAAATGAGATTTTACCTGAGATGGCTTGCCTCCTCTATGCTATAGGAAAAGGACATAGCAATGACCTCCCTTCTCTCATCCTAAATCAAATCAAGAAAGGATGTAATGTGAAGAAAAGTGCATTAGCATTTGGCACTTTGGTGATAGAGATTTGTCTTGAAAATGGAGTGTGGGAGAGGCCCGAGATGGAGATACAGTTGCCAATGGGGCAACTTAACAAGGGCTCATTCAAAAGAAGCAAGGGCACAGTGATACCTCGGTAAGAAGGCAAGAAATGCCACCAGCCCAAGGAGAGGATGAAGTACAAGAAGAGCTTGACTGAGAGGAAGAGACGGAGTTAGAGGGAGAGATAGAGGAGGAGAGAGTATAGCCTGATCAAGCAGAACCTAGCTCTAGTGCTCAGAGGTCCCTTAGAGATATTATGATTGGGATTGAGATCAACCAAACTGAGATTCTCCGATAGCAAGCTGAGATCTTCAAACAACAGGAGGATATTCTTAGCTACCTTAGAGTTGGAGCTAGAGGAGATATTATTTTCTTTGTTTGTGGATTATCTATTCTTGTGATTGTTTGTTTAGTTTGTTTGTTTTGATGGATAGTTTTAAGTTTTGTGTGTCTATGATGTTATCCTATTACTCCTTTTGGATAGATTGAATCATTAACAACTGATTTACCCAATGATCATATTTTGTGAATGGAATGATTCAGTTTATCATTTTTACCTGGTTAAAAGCATTTATAAAAATTGGCACTTTAGTAATTCTTGGTGATAAAAACACATGTGGATGTAAGACTGTTGGATGAAGTAACTAATCACATGATCAGTTTGACACACATCTTGGCAATCTTGACCTTAGACCACAACTCTTCTAACTAATATTACTTCTATGCTTACATTGTTAAATGAACATGAGTATTTGTTGTTCTCAAAGTACACGATGATCAAACTCGAAAATAGAATCGGTATATAACCGACATTCCCTGGAAAACCTGACATGATCAGTAGAGATTACAAAGAATACTATGGTTAGTTTCGAACCTTACGATGCTTCAGAGAGATTATCAACATTTACTCAAGAAAGGTTTTCTTTCACCACCCATCTTTCAATAATCTCATTAATTTTGTTTTGATTGATACAACTAATGTGATATATTGACATATCCCACAAGAAATACAGGCAAGATGGCACATACAAAAGCACATACTTGAGAAAGGATCTTAGACCATCTTTGGATTAACTTTGAGCCTCAGCTAATCCTTTCACATAAGTATGCCCCTAGTCAGCCATGATTGAGCCTTCAAAGTATAAATTCTTTTCCAAAAAGCCCATATGATGACCAAGCCACAAGGAAAAATACTTGACCTACCCTGCTATCTAATTTTCTTACACCCTCGTATAAATCTGAATGATACAAGAAAAGTAAGGAAACTAGAAAAGATATTGGAGGCTACTGTTCCATAGAAGAAAATAAAATCAGTGAAAACAACCGAAAAAGGAAAAAGAGGTAGAGAGACACGAAATAGCCAAGAAAGTGAAAAATGAAAAATGCTCATGAAAGAAATTCCATTCCTAGAAGAAATGTCGAAAAAGCCAACCAGAAGTATGCTAAAATGCATAAAAGAGATAACATTCTTTTTATGAAACCCCATTGACGTCATTTCGCTAGCCACTGATCTCTAGCCACATTACAACCTATGATAGCCCTAACTGATCTCAAGTCTGAAGCATATGCACGTTGTCAATCACAAGTTGTGGTATGTTATATAGTATTTCGTTATTTGCATGAATATTCTTCCATGAGGTTATGCCAAGAACATGATTAGTCTATTTGCTAAAAAGTTTCACTCCTTTACTAAATTATGCGTGTAATTTCTGATTGGCCATCTTCTGATTACATGCTCACTGAGAAACAATTCACATAGTCAGAGTGAATCTTTTGCAGAGAGCATCCCTATGAGAGATTTGAGAAGTCAAAACTATCCATGAAGGGTGACAAAAGTGGAATGTTTGGTATACACCAATTTTCGTTTCTAGAATGATCATCCTACTACAAAGAAAATTTCAAATGCTAATGTGTCAAATGATAATTTTTGCATAGGGATGGTACCAATGGTGAAGAACGTGCAGAATTTAAAGTCAAAATTAAGGGATGGGTATCTCAATGACCATGATGATAATTTACTTTAATCAGCAATCTCACATTTACATTTGTTCGATCGAAGTTTGTGAGTAGCTTCGTGAAAAACCCTCACGAGACAACACTCCTCCTCTAGGGTAAACCTAGAGGTTTAACGGCTGGTTGTATAAGCTAAATGACACCGGATAACCTACAAAAAAGGTGTTAGAAATAGATTCATCTAATTATAATTGTATTACTAGCAATATCTAGGTTGGGGGTGTGATTAATTCTCAAATATAGCTTATTATTATGTCCCATTTTGGTCTAATTGTGCTTTGGTGAAGTTTAAGTGATGATGTTTCAGGTCTTAAAGTGAACAAGGGTTCAAAGGCAACAAAAAGTACCTTTAAAGGCAACCACAACATTTTAATGAACAAATTATAGAAGCTTGGAATAAGGAAGCAACGCTCGAACATTAAATATCATTCAAACGGTCATGGAAAACTAGGCCAGCTATTCTTATCTGTGTTTCAGGAAAGACCCAAGGCCCTAGAGACTTGAGTACTACGTTCGTACGATCATCGACGTTCGAACGTCCACTGGAACAATGACAAGATCAGACTGACTGAAGACATGGCGTGTTGTAGACTTGCAGTCAGAAGGCCCAGGCACTTGATTGCCACGTTCATATGGCAACCACTATTCGAACGCCCCCGAAATTATTGGAAAGAGCAGTCAAGATTCTCCAAGGACCTGGAGGAAGATTTTCTACAGAGAACCACGTGTCTTTTGACCTAATTGGCAGGCACTGAATCCATCTGACGTTTGAACGGTAGAGAGCAATGATAGAGAAACCGTTCGAACGCCATTTACCGTTCGAACGGTATTGACATACTGCCTGCAGAGTGGTTGGCATTTCACTTTAACTTTGGCGCCCAGCTCTATTCTTTTACCCCTCTCCATGCCTTCTCCTTGCCTATAAATACACTTGGTTTTGTGGAGAAAAAAGGGGACTCATGTGTGGAACCATTTGAGGGATTCATCACTTTCCATTCGTCACATATATCTATTTCAATTCTTGTCTTAGTTTTTCTCTTTGCTAGAGGAAGTGGGGAGTTTAGATTTTCACTCATTTTTTTTACATTAATGTTTACATTTACACTTACTTAAGAGTTGTAGTTTCTTTAATTAATTCAAGTCTTTACATTTATGCTTTTGTTTTAATTCAAGTCTTTACATTTATGTCTCTATTTACTTCTAGTATTTATATTTATGTTCTTACATACATGCTTATAATGATGTCTTGCACTTTCATTATTTGAGCTACCTTCTTGCTTAGAGGAGTGAAACTCTTCCACTTTTCTAGAGTTTTGCCAAAGCCATAAAGGGTGGAATGTGATTCACTCATTCTTCGTTGAAGATTAGTTCCTTGTTAATTTTACCTTTACTTTGAGAAGACCTCTACTTAGAGGGATGAGCAACACTCACTTTTCTAGCTTTACCAAAGCTATGACGAGTGAGTAGTTCCTCATTCACTTTTTAGTAAGAGGTGAAAGGTATGTATTGATTATCCGAAAGTTATATGATGCTTTGTTCTAATGCTTAAAGTTTACATCCCCTTGGTTATTGGATGATTGATTGCATCTAGCAAAGTTAAGGTATTTTGTATAATCGAAAGTCTTTCTACGACATGGATGACTCTTGCATGGAAAAGCTCCTCGTTTTAAGGCAAGTACTCCAGCTAGATCTTCATGACTACCATTTAATCATCCCTATTAAGGAGCTTATTTAAAAGAATGGATTATTAAAATCATGGTTGGATGTCACGTGGGAACACTTGCTTATTTGTGGATGCGATGACTCTCGTTGCAAACAATTCTTGTAAATCTCTATAAGACATTGGAACCACGATTTTCATTCTCACAATCCATCTTTATCTTCCGATTAACTTGCTATTGACATGGGAGTTAATTGAGTTATCAAGCACAAATATAATATACCGGATAATTGACCACATATCCCAATCCTCGAACTAAAGAGTGACTTTCCTGCTATTTGAATTAATCCAATATTTTGTCTAGAAAATTTCTTGGAAAGAATTCAATATTCTGTTCAAGAAAACATCCACCATCCACAACTTAAAAATCTATAAGGATACAATCAATTGGTCTCTGTTACCATCTACTTTGAAACACCAAAACTACTAGTTCCCGGTGGATTCGACTCTAGACTTAAACCAGATTATTACTACAACTAGACCGCCTGCACTTGGGTGTACACATTTCGGATCAAGTCACTCTCTGCTACACAGCTCGTCTAGGCCTCAAGCAATTATGGGCGTGCCAACGATCCCCTATACTAATGGATTTGGTTTACAGCATCAAGATCTTAAACACCAAGTTGTGAGGTTGAGTAGAATATCTAGTGGTAGCCTTTGGATTTAGGGATCTAACTTAGTGGTGGAATCTCTCATGGTAGAAGGAATATATTCTCTCTTAGAAATGTCGCAAGAGGCTTAACCTTGTAGTGGGAAAGGTTCTCCCTATTATAGGTCTGGAATAGAGTAGTCTTAGTAAATTAAAAAATTCAAATTCGTGAATGACTGCTGGATTGGTGGGAGGGTAGACATAGGGTGGCTGGCACTAGAATGAAAACCATGTATCCATCTTTTCAAGAAGCAACACCACTCAAACGAGCTATGTGATGTTCTGTCATGGTATTTTCCCATAAAAAGACTACTCCAGCTAAGGTTGGTGAGCATATCTTGGTCCCTATTGGTTTTTGAAGCACAAAATCAAGCAACAACTAGTCCTCTTGAGCACTAAATAATGATGCTCAAGAGGGGTCCGATAATGACCCAATTTATGTTTTCAAAACACAAAATTGTTTATAAAATATTTTCTTTTGAAATTAACTAGGAGCAATAAATGGATTGCTTTGAAGGGAGGAGATCAAGTGTCAAAGCAACATTATTCAACCTCTGTATACACCTTTATGCCTAGGACAAAGGTACTGACCTAAACACCTAAGATGAACCGTTAGTTAATTTTAACTTAGGTTAATTAGGATGAAAATGAAATTGGAAGTAATCCAATTAGGAATTCTAGGTGATTTAAAAGATTTTTTTATTCTAAACCATTTATGAGTTTTGATAACATAGTTTGAGTCATTATCGGAGCCCTCTTTGAGCAACACATTTAGTGCTCTACAACTTTATGCTTAAAACCGTATAATGACTAACCTATGCTTGCTAGACTTTGCTAGACTAGTCTCTTTATGACTGAGGGATGGAAATGAAAAAAGGCCACAGAAGGTAGCATAGGGCTCACTCTATATACAAACTCGAGCGGTTACTAAGGTCGCTCGAGCAGTGCGAACCTTAGTTGTGTTTGAAACATTATTTTCATTTTAGCGACAACCATCTTCTCACCGATCAGGTGGCCCATTCACGAATCTATGTTTTTTTATTTACTAAGACTACCCATATTCTGGACCTATATATAGGGAGAGCCTTGCCCACATCCATGTTAAGCCTCTAGAGATATTTCTAAGAGAGAAACTCGTCCTTCTGCCTTGAGAGCTTCCACCACAACTAATATCCTGAGGTCCAGAAGATACCACTAGATATTCTACCCAACCTCAAAAACTAAAGTTGAAGATCTTGATGGTTTTATAAACTAACTAGTGTGTGCATATTGAGGATTATTGGCACGCCCATGATTGTTTAAGGCTTAGATGAAACGTGTGGTGGAAAGTTCAAAGTGAAGTTATACTTGTGAAACCCGAGAAATTTTGAATTTTTTTTAAAAAAGGGCAAAATGATAATTTGCCACTATAATGGAAAAATTAAAATACGTGTTCTATTGATCTCGTATGACAAAACGGACTTCGCCGTTGGACTCATATCGTGGAATACAGTCACCATGTCGAATTTTATCAAATTTTGAGATAAGTTAGAATTTTACACATAGATCGAGGCGATTAGGTGGCGGACAACCTCACTGAGGTTCCTAAGAGCGATAAACTCAAAATTTAATTTTTTTTAATTAAAATTTCAAATAAATTTAATTAAGCTTAATCCGTTATGTGATTAATCGTTTTGGGCGAAATCGGACCCGATTAAGAGAAATGACACATGGCGCGACGTGGGCCAAGCATTTAAAATTACAAATAGGGCTTAATATCTTAGAAAATCATATATTCAACCCACTTGTGCACCCTTTTTCAGCCGCCCAAGAGAGAGGAAGAGAAAGAGAGAGAAAATAGTTTTCTTCAAGCATCCTCCGGTGATTTCTCGGACTTTAGTCGCTCGGATTTCGTCGAGCCAAGAGAGAGAATTGATCACCATCACGAGGGCTACGTCTACATACCAAAAACAAGTGGTTCCACCAAAGATCCAAAGGGAGGATTTTGGAGAAATCAAAGCTAGGAGGCTTGGGTTATGTTTTTGGAAGTTCTAGCACTTCCTCTATGCCACTTTGGACTAAGGAGGGGAGTAGCCTCCGTAGGATCTACTCTACTGGGCATTGGCTCACCCTATACGGGAAACAATTTCAGGTGTAGGATTTGCACCAGCAAATAGCTCCCATGGAGAGCATCAAGGGTGAATGGGGCCTACATGTGGCCTTATTTCAAGATTTTGTAAAACCTTTTGTTATAAATGGTTTTTGGCATGTAGATTATGCAAATAATTATGATAGAGTTTGTATGAATCATGTATAATGTATAAAAACTTCATTATATATGTTTGGGATGAATTTGGATTAGTTTTTGATGGAGTGGAAATGGATTGGGAAAGAAACAACGGGTTTTGAGGCATTCTGGAACTGGAGTTACGTTCGAACGATAGTGACATTCGAACGTAAACTAGCATTTTGTGCTAGTAACGTTCGAACGTTAGTTACTATCGAACATTGGGAGCTTGCAGTACTTTGGGTTTTCCTTCAGATGAACAGTGTTTGCAGCAAAGAACCAAAGTACTGGAAGCAAGCGACGTTCGATGTCCAAGTGACGATCGAACGTGAATCAACATTCGAATGCCAATTGCCGTTTGAACATGAATCTAAAACTTAAAATTTTAAAAATCTTATGCTATGCTTTTGGACTTTGATTTCCTAGTTCCCAATGATACAAATGGTCATCAATTGAGGTATATTGAGGTATGTTGGACCTCGGTTGATTTAAATGATAACTTGTACACGAGTTATACATGTGGTTTGTAATCCTGACTTAAGGGATGCTCTTGACGTGATGTCGGGTTGTGTGACACTCTCTGGTACTTCCGTGGGTTGACGGGTGATCAACGGTCAATAAAGGACCCCCGAATTTTAGGGTGTCACAATACTAGATCTGAAAAAGTACTTTCAACAGAGAGACTTAACAAAGAAAAGAGTATCTAAACGTGGTATTAGTTGAGGTGTAAGTCTTGAGTACTTATATGTTGACTTAGCAAGTAGTGGATTAGGCTTTGGTGAACAAAGAAGGTTCCCTGTGGTTATTCCTGAAGAGGTTTTTCACATAAACAAATTGATTGTGTTCTTTATTTTTTATTGTAATAACTTGCATTTGTTAGCACACTGAGCACTATGTACTTCTTGGTATAATTGAATTAATATATATTCATACGTAGTTGTGCATTGGGTTTAGGGATTTAGGATCAACTTGAGATTAATTAAATCAATCACTATGGGCATGTTGGGTTGTGGTGAATTGAAAAACTTATTCACGCCCCTCTAGGTATAGTGTCTTAAGCTTCGTGTGTATAATCGTGAGGAAAGATCCACATCAAGTTCCCTCTTCCAGAACAATAGATTTATCTTAGGTTCTAGGTTATTATCTTTATCCTAAGCTTGAAGGTTCATACGAAGGTCGAATGATCTTACTTTAATGCTTGATCTTCTCCCTTCAATGATGCTTTTGAATCTTCAATTTGATAGTATCATGACCATATAAAAGGTTGAGATTTACAATGGACTCCATGAAATTAGTTAATTATAATATGTGATCTAAAAAGTTTGGATTTATTTTTTCTAATTCCAGGGGACTCAAACAAGGAGACCCTTTGTCTCTTACTCTATTCATTCTGGTAGAGGATGTTTTGATCAGGGGATTGAGAAGAATTTATCAGCAAAAGCTAGTTACTCATTTTCATACAGGGAGAGGTTCTCTCATGGTGTCTCACCTTTTATTTGTTGATGATGCTCTAGTATTTTCTAGAGGGGATAGGAGATCTATTGGTTAGTTAATGGATTTTATTAAAGCTTATGAAGACTGTTCAGGATAGAAGGTCAATAAGTTAAAGAGTGCCCTATACTTTTCTGCAAATATGTGAATTGTTAGGAGGAATTATTTGTCATCAGTAGTGGGTATTCCTTTAAGATATTGCCCATTTACTTATCTTTGTTGTCCTTTGATTAGAGGGAGGTCTAGGAACAGTTTTTTTGAGGAAGTGGCCCAATATTTTAGAAGAAAGATTGAGGGGTGGTATGCTAAGGTGCTTTCATGGATGGGAAGGGTGGTTTTAGTTCAGTCAATGTTAAATTTTATCTCTTTGCATTTGTTGGATTGCATGAATATCCCTAAGGGTATATTGAGAATCCAAAACTCTATGATTGCTGGATTTATTTGGTCCAGTATATATGACATGAAAAGAAGGCATTGAGTTTCTTTTAATAAGATTTGCAAACCTAAGGTGGAAGGGTGTCTTGGCATTAGGTGTTTTGAGGAGATTCAGTATGCTTTTGATATTAATCAGGTCTGGAATATTTTGGGCTAAGGTTTTCAGGTGTAAGTTTTTAAGGGATAGGCACATGCTTAGCTGTGGTGGAAATGGAGGTTACAAGTGTTTTACAGTATTAAACGTTGGTTGGAGCGTATGGTGACTTGTTCTCTGATATTGGTGGGTAATGGTTAAAGTATAGATTTTTGGAGTGATCATTGGATGGAGTCTGGTCCTTTGCTACAAAGGGTTGGTGAAGTTCCCCTTTCTTTTCCCTCTCTTGCTAAGCTTTTTGATGATGTCTAGTGGCATTTAGAGGACTTTTCTTAGCTACTTGGGAGTTAGCTACAGTCTAAGATTTTGTCCTCAGGGATTTCTTTATCAAATTGCTCTGATAAAAGGATTTGGAAGCACAATAACACAAGATTTTTTTCCTGTAAAGTCTACTTGGTTACAAGTGAGGTAACAATGGATTCAGAGTGTGGTGGCAAAATGCATTTGGGAGCTATGGATGGAAGATTTATAGAAATGCTTTGTCTGTTAATGGTAGAATAAGAAGTTTGGGGATTCCTTTGGTACATCAATGCAGTCTATCTAGTAAATATGAGGAATCCCTTTATCATCTTTTTATTGATTGTCTTTTCTCAGTAATTTGATGAAGAATAGTAGGGATACCAAGGGTTGTGATTATTGATGGGGAATCATCTATTGTGAGACTTTTTAGAATTTTTCGAACATTTAATTCTCCAACTCTAAGTCAGGGTCTTCTAAGGGATGTTCCTTTGTTGATTTATTGGTACATATGGAAGGTAAATGTCAAAGAATATTTCAAGGGTGAGTTAGAGCTCTTATGCGATTTTTATGCAAATAGTCTGTATGTTGAGATACCAGGCTTTTGGGGTTAAACCCAAGAAAGAAAACAAAGGTAGAGGGTTAGAAATGTTATCAGATTGTAAGATTGGGTCGGGTCATTAAGAAAAATATTTTCTTCTCCACAGTAAGGAGACTTTATTAAGAAAATATCGAAATTTGGAGTTATATGATGAGATGCTCCAATATTTATTAACCAGACACTTGGATTCACCTGATTAGTAGATGATGCCATTGCACTAATTTTGGAAGGTAGAGGTCTTCCTTGGTATGGGTAGTCCATCTTATGATAATATTTAATAACACTACGACTCTTTTTGTTACAAATTAGAAAAATTAATGGATTAGATTGATGAAAGCCTTTTCTAGGAATGTTATTCTATTGATTATGAAATTGTTGTTGTCATGGTGAAAATTAATTGATAACTTTTGTTGCTATAACCTCCTACATTATTTTTTCCTTAATCTCTTCCTCTTCCTTGTTGAGAATAACTCTTGTTTTGCGAATTGAAATTGCCTTTTGAAACTGCCATAGCACAAGAAGCAAACTGAGTTTGACTGAATTTTTATAATACAGATTCTATAGTGCTTTCTTTTTCTTTTAACAAAACATGTAATTCCTCAAGAGAAATTCGAGAAACTATTGTTGGCAGTGTTGTTCTAGATGGACTATGTTTTGGTGCTAGTAAATTTAATATATATATATATATATGTCTTCATCTTCTATATGAACAACTACAAAAGCTAGTTTATCTGTAGTATCTTTTGTCTTTCGAAGTATAAATATTCTAAATTTGTTCCTTTAACAATTGTCTATAAATTTGTCTTGAGTTAAAGAATTTTGGACCTTGATTAAGAAGATAATCTCCTTTCAAGAGCTAACCCCACTTCTCTAGAAGTTGAGTAGCCAATAACTTGTGAAATTACAAATTATGAGCGTGTTGTGTTGATCAAAGTCATCAAGGCATGATCCTGAACAATCCAACTACGATAAGCTTGATTGATTTATGCGGTGAAGCTTCTTGATTCATCTCTAAGGTTTTGTTCTGGATAAGAGGAGGACCAATCAACAAATCTTATTTCCTCACCTATTAAGGTATTGATAAACTTAAGAGCATGCTTATTTCCACACCAATTATGCAACCTCCTGATTGGTGCTTACATTTTGAATTAATCTATAATGCTAGTGACTATATCGTAAGACTTGTCTTAGGTCAAAGAAAGGACAAGCGACCCCACATGATTTACTACACAAACAAAATTCTAAAAGATGCATAAATGAAATATTCTACCACAAAAAAGAATTACTTGTTGTCGTGTTTGCTTTAGATAAATTTCTATCATATTTAGTTGGATCCTCAATTGTTGCATTTACTAATCAAGCACCCTTGAAATATCTGCTTACAAAGAAGGATGCTAAGCCACATATCCTACGATGAATATTATTTCTTCAATAATTCTATCTCATTATCAAAGATAAGAAAGAAGTTGAAAACGTGGTGGCAAATCATCTATCAAGGCTAAATTATGATACAAAGAATGTGTCAATACAAATCAAAGAAACCTTTTATGATGAGCAATTATTTGACCTTTTAAATGGTTTTCTTATAAATATTTTAGATATTCTGTATATTATGTTCTTGACAAAGAATTTTGGATAATCTGATTACAACTCAGGTTTGTGAGGACTTCGTGGGCCTCCATTTCCCACCTCAGTATTGAGTGGTAATGACTTATTTGTGGATGTCATGAGAAGGGATGTATATGATTGATATGATGCGAATGACTAGATAGGTATAATTATTTTGTGTAATGCTCTCATAGGTAGCTCTCACCAATTATCTGAATGCCCGATTTTCAAAGAAAACTCTGTCGGAATTTTCTAAAAAATAATTATTTATTTGAACTAAAGGGATATTTTCCTAGATGTTTTTCCAACAAATTGGCATGTGATTTTTTGGAATAAACAAAGTATTTATTTTAATCATGCTTTTTATGAAATTTGGGGCGTGACAGAACATTTGTACATTTTTGTAAAAATCCGAGTAAATTTAAACTTTTAAGAGTAAAGGGCAAAATGATAAATTACCACGACGGTTCGGGTTATAAACTTGAAATTTTATAGAACTCGAATGACGAAACGAACCTCACTGTTGGAATCGTCTCGCGAAATCTGGTGACCATGTCAAATTTTATCGAATTACGAGATAGTTAGGTTTTTTGCGTTTTATGAGGCGCTCGGGCCTAGGGAGACCCAAATATGAAAGTTTGGGGAAAATGATGAGATTTTTAAAATAAATGAGTTTAAGACAAATTAAAAATATTTTGAACTTAAACTGGAGCAAAATTTAATCGTTTCGAGATGAAAACGAACTCGGAATAAAAATGGATGTGTGGCGCGTTGTGGGCCAAGTGTTATAAAATTATAAATAGGGGGAAAAATTCAGATTTTCCCCATTACTCAGCCAAGAGAGAAGAGAGGGAAAAGAGAGGGAAGCTCCAACTTCTCTGTACGATCTACGGAGCTAGAGTGCTCGGATCCGTTTGGGTAAAGAGGGAAGGTCATTCTCTTCAACGAGGGCTACGCCTACGTATCAAGAACTAAGGTTTTCACCGAAAGTTGAAAAATGACATTTCTTGGGAGCGCATGGATTGGAGTTGGGTTGATTTCTTGGAGCTTCTATAACTCGGTTTATGCTTCAAGAGGTAGGGAACTTTCCTACTTGGGTTTTATTCACAAATTTAAATGTAGTGTAAAAATGGGTAGGTTAATATAGATATATATATATATATATATAACTTACATATGGTAATGAATTAACGAAATGAGTATTGAAAATAAGTAGAGTATATTCTATCTTGAAATGGGTAAGTAGAAATTGTTTAAAGTAATTTCTCAGAATTATGCGAATTATGGGCATGTTATGTGTTTACATAATGTCTTGATTTTGAAGAGTGTTATTTGCTTAACATGAGATAACATGCTTGAATATGAGTTTTGAATATAATGTTGATAAATGCATACTTGTTTATTGACAATGAAAATTATGAAAATTATATATTTTGGATAGAATTGTCATGGATTAAGTGAATTGGGTATGAAATGGTTCATATGGCATATATTGCATATTGAACATTGTAGTAGTATTGCAATGAGACATTACATTGCATATGCATGGAAACATTGCATAAAATGAG
>CM042197.1:23074683-23092113 GCA_023539305.1 Ilex asprella | reverse complement strand
TCCTTACAAAGAACCTCTTGAGAAGGTCACATATTGTCCTCTCTGGGTATAAGCATCCTTACAAGGAACCTCTCACCCTCAATGTTTGGGTTTCTCAAGCATCTTTACAAGAAACCTCTTGAGAAGGCCACATATTATCCTCTCTTGGCATAAATATCCTTACAAGGAACCTTTCACCCTCAAGGTTTGGGTTTCTCAATCATCCTTACAAAGAACCTCTTGAGAAGGCCACATATTGTCCTCTCTTGGTGTGGGCATCCTTACAAAGAACCTCTCACCCTCAAGGTCTAGGTTTCTCAAGAATCCTAACAAGGAACCTCTTGAGAAGGCCACATATTGTCATCTATTGGCATGAACATCCTTATAAGGAACCTCTCACCCTCAAGGTTTGGGTTTCTCAAGCTTCCTTACAAGGAACCTCTTCAAAAGGAATGATTATCTTTACAAGGAACCTCTCACTCATGTTTATCCAAACAACCACAGGAGCTATACCTTACCCAATATTTCCTCAGATGCCAAACAATTCCATAAATCTCCAATTTATAAGCAAAATCCCCAAATGCAACATGTGACAATTTCAATCACTAGGTATGAAATATACAACTGATCACAACATCATTTTATTGTTCAATATGAATCACGATGGTTTTGAAACCAAGGATAAGACAAAATTTAGAAAAAAGTTCTTCTCTCTTGAAAACTAGGATTTTTAGCAAAGAAAAAAGGGTTTCAGGGTTGACCCATCATTAATATTGTTTAAAGCTTGGTAATAGGCGTAAGAATATCAAGAATCAATGAGTCTATTGCATATATATAAGGTTTAGAGTGTAAAGAGTACATATATATAAGCCCTAGCCTCAATGTAAGAGAAAGAGAAGAAATCCCCTACCTTGTGTTCTTGAAATCTAAGGCTTGAATCTTGAATCACCCTTAACTCTTGTGTTTTCCCTTTGATCTTGAGTTTCTCTCTTCCTTTCTTTCTCTCTAAGCATTTCTAGGGTTATAAATGCTGAAATGAAGTCAATGGAGGAGTGTTTATGTATTTATAGTGGGACAAATAGTCTCCTATGAGTGATTCTGGAAAACAGAATCCGTAGCTAACGTTCGAACGAAACTGTCATTCGAACGTCCATATTACAATTCACTGCCTTCCATTCGAACTTCGTTCAAACGTTACTTGGCTTTTGAACGGTGTTGCTCCCAGTACTTTTACATCTTCTTCAGAGCTTTACAGAACTCAAAATACTGGGGCTCACTTCCGTTCGAACGTCCCCAACGTTCGAATGTCCATCCCAATTTCTTCTGAAACTTCCAATAAAGTTTTGGCCTACCTAGAAGTCAATTTCGACAATTTTCATGAAACTATTTTGTAGCCTTGGATGTCTACTATCTACTATCCAAATTTCACATTAAAGTGATGTCAAAATAAAAAGTTATGATAAAAAACATTGGGTAGTATCCAATTTTTTTTTTACCCAAATTCTCTATAAAGTGTGTTTTGACTCCGGACTACCCCCACTTCTACAACATACCCTATTACCACAAATCACTTTTTTATTTCTACTCTTACTATCTAGTTAGTTCATCCATACAGCTTTACATATATTAGCATTTTTACAACAATTATTTATTATATATCTATATACATACAAAAAGAAAATGCGGGGTGTTGCAATTCAAGCCTCCACCTATTTCCTGCAAAGTTAAGATCAAGGTGGACGGGTTCATACATTGTCAAATAAGTTTTTGAACAGGGGGCAATTGAAATTGAAAATCCATTAAGTGAAAATGTTTTTAAAGTAAATGGTCAATGACTTAAGCCATACTATGATGGATTTGTTGAAAATGTGGTTTCCATTCAACTATTGGAAACTGAGTATGTGTCCTAAGAAGTTAATATGCATACTAGTTTGTAAATAGTAGTACTAACTTTTTTACTATTTGTTTGGAGATTAAGATTTTACAAACTGGATTTGTTTCATTTCTAGACCTTATTAGCAATTGTCTTTAATTTTTGCTTTGGGATGTAATACATTGAGGACAATGTTAAATATAGATTGGGAAAAGGGAACAATCCGTAATCGTCTTTGTGACCGACATACATTAATGAACGTAATAGTGAATTTTTTTTGAAAAAAATAAAATTTTTTCCCAAAAAATTCAAAAAATGAATGAGATACGTTTTTTGGTTTAATTTGGTTGTGTTATACACTTTTCCAAAAGACATACACTTTTTAGTCATTGCAAAAATAAAATTTGTGAGGAAATTAAAAAATTTTAGCAGTCAACCAAAACCGTTGTGTGGAAAAAATACATTTGCTAAATGCCGACGAGCAAATCAACTCAGTGGTTGTGTAAAATGTGGTTGATTAATGCATATGAGAGACTTTAATCAATGTTCAGAATCAATTTCAAGTCGAACATTAGACCATCTTGACTAGATTAAGTATGGACAGAGTAATGATTACCCGAAGATGTCATCTTATTCTAGCCCAATGCTCACAATATATGTACGACGTGAGATTAATCAGTTAACTCATGTTCTCGACAAAGTTTTGGGCTAATCACACCCCGCAACTTAGGTTTTGCTAGTCCCTTAGCAAAAATTAATTTCAAAAAACAATAACAAGACTAACATATGACGATCCATAAGCAAATCACCAATAAATAAAAATCCAAAATCGCAATGTAATTAACAAAATAAGCTTGGGCACGATTGAACAAGAACTTGTGATTTTTCATTAATGTATCTTGAATTTGGAGTACATGGGGTAGAACATCAAAAGAAACAAAATATGCCTAACTATGTACAATCAAACATCCACAAAACCTACTACACATCCCCCACTCCCTCATCATCATCACCAGAGTCTTCATCCTCTCCAGAATTTTCACCTTCATCATACTCTTCACCTTCTCTAGACTCTTTAGTATCTTCATCATCATCATTATCCTCGTCCTCAACTATTTTGGAGGTAGAAGGGGCATAGGCAGAAGGAGCAGTGGCTGGTGGAGTGGGAACTTCTCAGATGGGTCTCCCAGGAAAGGTGTGCACAAAAAGTTCCTTCCTCATCGCTGCCATACCTTGCATAGTAACCTCAATTCCATGCACTTAAGTCTCTAGTGCATCGAGGCACTGAGGGACTAAACGTTCGGGTGCAGTAGTGGATGGTCCAACAGATGAAGGTGCCCCATGGTCCTAATAACCAACATCCATAGTCTTGGCTCGCTTCCTCCGGCTCATAGCCTTTCTTTTCTTCTTACTGGTCCTGCCAATGGCTCCAGTCTCTAGTGGTTCATCTTGTTGAACACAAAGGCCTTAACTTTAAATTGCTTGCACATTCGGGTTACCAAGCTCCCAAATGGCAGTTTGATCATAGGCTTTTGCGTCTTAGCAAAGTCTTTCAATTCTTGCCAAATGAGAAGAGCAAATTTAATTTTCTTCCTAGACACGACTGCATCTAAAAGGGTCAGTTTTTCTAAATTTCGTTTCTTCTCAGCACCCCCTTGGCAAGAGATTGTAATGCAGAAGCTTGTTCAACAGTCCATAAGTAGGCTTCAACTTTTCACTTTGGACGTTCCCTTTGAATGTACTAGGGTCCTCATACATCAACTCTACAAATTCAAACATTTTCTTGGCTCGGGTGATGTTATCAGGAAAGGCTGGTGGGTAATCAAGTGGCCTCTGGTAATCACCCAGGAGCTTAGCAATGACATCGGGGGTCACCATAAATATTTTTCCCCGTACATTGGTTTTCAAAACTTTTACTTCATCAACTTCAAACACCTTAAGTGTTTGGTAAAATTCCCAACACATTGACAATCAACAGGCTCAAGCCAAAAACTCATGTTGTGTGCTCTAATGATTTGAACCACCGCATTCCTTGGGGTAAGATAGATGGAGTCCAGGCAACATTCACAAGTGATCCCCTTTTCCTAGATCACTAGATGCCTAGCCTTATTCTTGGCTCTCTTTCTTAGCTCATTTCGATCACCACTCAACCCCTTTACACTTCTCTTGTGACCAATTGAGGCTTCTAGTGGAGATGATTCAGTTCCCACTCTTTTGGTATGGGCCATGCAGAGCAATAGTGTCCCCATCTCAAAGAATGCAAAGAAAAGTAAGAGAAGACCCTCAATTTGGTCTATGGCCTCAAGACAACCCACTAAATGTCGAGTCATTCGAGTCCCTTGGGATGATTTGAGAGCTTTAGGGATTTGAAGAAATTCAGCAACTTGAGTTCCAAAGGTCTGATTTCCACTGAATCACATCATAAAGGAAAGGATTTGAGAGTTTGGAAGGAGATTGGGGTGTTTTGGAAACCTTAGGAGTAATTCGAGTGAGAGGAGAGTGGATGAGGGGTTATATTTGAGGAAGGAAGTGAAAGGTTTTATGAATTAAAACGATTAAAAACCCTAATTTTAGGCAGACCAGACGAACCATACCAGTACGTGTATCGGTACTGTGAACTCCAGTAGCCTAAGCGTACTGGTAAGGTTTGGCCTTAGATGCAAAATTCTCCTTCTGAGCAATCTTTCACCACTCCTTTTCATTTTATCACCTCCCCTACTAATTCCAACACCTGCTTTATGATCACTAAACATATATTCCACTTGTAAATCACCATTTGAACCATCAAAGTATGAACCTACAAATTTATTTTCAACTCATGTGCGTGTGATTTTTAACAAGTAATTTGAGCACTTATGCAACGGGATTCACATTTGAATAGGTAGACAAATTCAGTTTTAATGCAAAACTGACCAAGGGTCACTCTTAAGTAATGAAGCACACTCAAGTTATCTTGGTATTCACTCCATGTGTACATGTGAGATAGAATCTTGTGTTTAAAATGTAGTGTGCTCACAGCTAATCCAAAAAGGGAGTTCATATATGAAAATGAAGCGACCTTGGCATAGTCTCATGAACAAAATACTAGGGCACTAGGTAGTAAGACATAACTCATCATTCCCTTTGAAATTATGCATGTTCCATGCTTCTCTAGATCACTTAGGACTTTAAGGGTTATAATGGTGTCTTGGGGTGATATTTAGGTAAATGAAAAGAATGATATAGGATAACATAAAAGGTTGTTCCATGTGAGAGACTTTTATTTTAGAAAAAACGCTTCCCTTTTCATGGGATTTTGATTCTCACACCATCACCACACCCTTTGTTTCTTTTCTTTCTTTTCCTTAACATTTTCTTCTCATTCGATCATTCTTTCTTCCATTTTGTTTTTGCAATCATTATCCCTTGATTGAATTTCCACACCACACTTCGTTTTTTTTGCAATTATTCATTTTGCTTTAGGAACAACCAAGGAAATGTAGATATTTCTTATTTTTTTCAGCTTGGCCAATTGTATGGCATAAAATCGAATTTCAATTTGGCTCAATCTCAACACTAGGGATAATATTTTCACAAGAAAAAGGTTAAGGCTCAAACATTCAAAGATGGCCTAAAATCACTTTTAGATATACATAAGAGAGCAGTGTATATTTAAGATAAGTTAATCAACCACATCAATCCACCTAACCAAAACAAGCATAATGAGTAATTGTAAAATTGTTCTTTGAGTAATTGTAAAAGAAGACATTGAAAAATTGTTCTTTGAGTAATTGTAAGTTCCCTCCAAAAAGTATTTGACACTAAAGCTCTCATGACTCCTTACTCATCTCCACTACTTATGTCCAGATAAAAAAAAACATGAATCCAATCCCTAAATTGTTGAAATTACACATTCAAAATTTACATACAATTGAGTTAAAAAATCAATACATATGTGATTCTCATGTATAGGAACCACTTCCACAGAATGCATATGTGCACAAAGTTCACAAGAAAGATCAACATGTCATCCAACTCACGCACTCTTCATGAAGGAATACAGGTCAACAATCATATATTTTATCGAAAATTTTCAAATTTTTCACATATTTTTCACTAATGCAAGTAAAAAATAAAACATTCCCAACAACCTTGGTGTATCATACGAATGGTACACCTCACCTCCAACTTGAATCATGCATTGTCCTCAATGCAATAAAAAGATATCATATGCAATGAAGGACAGTAAAAAGATGAGTAGGGTAAGAAAACACCTCGCAATTGAGCTTTTGACAAAAGCAGCAGGATCTGGAACTAAGAGAAACAATGATATACAACCAAAGAAAGTAAGTGACATGAAAAAAAAGAACTATACGTGAAAGCATAAACACTAGCTAATCCTCCACAAACTCCAGATACATGGGATCCATTTACTCTTCCTCCCCTTCTTGCCTTTCAGAACCCTCGAAGAACGACTTGAGTCTTAAGGCATTAGTCTTGAATGTCTAGCCATTCTCAGAGTTTGTCACCTCAATAACTCCGTTGGGGTAGGCCACCTTGACAAGATAGGGGCCTTGAAAAATTGAGAGGCGAGAATTGAGAAATTGAGAGGCGAGAATTGTATAAGAGCAATTTTTTCCCGGGCTTAAATGATTTTCGTATGATGGAATTATCATTAAAGATTTTAGTCCGTTCCTTTGAAATTTTAGAGTTCTCGTACGCATCTCGTCGAATCTCTTCCAATTCATTCAGCTCTAACTTCCTATGTTCATCGGCCATTCTGAAATTGAAGTTTAGAGTCTTGATGGTCCAATAGGCCTTGTGTTCTATTTCGACAAGAAGATGGCATGCCTTTTCATAGACAAGCCTATAGGGAGACATACCCAAAACCATCATCTAGGTTGTACGGCAGGCTCATAAGTCATCGGTCAATCTATCGGACCAATCCTTCCTATGAGAGTTAACTATTTTTTCTACAATGGTCTTGATCTACCTATTAGCTAGCTCGGCTAGGCCATTTCTATATGGGTGATAGGCATTGGATACTTTGTGACTGATGTCATATTTGAACATTAGAGATGCAAATGGCCTATTACAGAAGTGGGATCTAACATCACTCATCATTGCTCGAGGCACCGCAAACCTCGAAAACATATTCTCTATGAGAAACTTGACTACGACTCGGTGGTCATTAGTCTTAGTTGGCATAGCCTCCACCCACTTGGCCACATAGTCCGCTGCCAGTAGGATATACAGATAACCAAATGACATTGGGAATGGACCCATGAAATCAATGCCCTAATTGTCGAATATTTCTAAGAAAAGCACAGGGGAAAGGGGCACCATACTTCTCTAGGTCACACAACCCAATCGTTGGCATCTGTTGCATGCCTTACAAAATGAAACACAATCTTTGATAAGAGAGGGCTAATAAAAACCTGATTGAAGAATTTTAGCGAAGTCTTCTTCGTTGAAAAATATCCGTTGCAATCTTGAGAGTGGCAGAATGTAAGGACATCTTGTTGTTCATTTTTAGGTACGCATCTCCTTGTGACCTGATCAGAGTAATTTTTGATCAAGTATGGGTTTTCGATTAAAAAACACTACACATCTGCCATAAACTGTCTTCTATCTTCTGGGCTCTATTGTGGTGGTATCTGTCATATTGTAAGGTAATTACATATATCCGCATACCAATGACATACTAAATGAATTGAAAACACATGTTAGTCAGGAAAAAAGTTAGGGATAGGAATATGCTCATCAGCCTCTTGCACCACAAGTCGGGTTAAATAACCCGCCATCACGTTCTCAACTTCTTTCTTGCTGTTGATCGTAAAGTCAAATTCTTATAGGAGGAGTATCCACATAATGAGTCTTGGTTTTGCATCCTGCTTAGAAAATAAGTATTTTAAGGCAGAATGGTCAGTAAAGACAGCAATAGGCGAACCAATTATGCATGAACGGAATTTATCAAGGGCAAACACTACTGTTAACAACTCTTTCTCGATGGTGGTGTAATTCATCTGAGCATCATTGAGTGTTTTGCTAGCATAGTGTATCACGCACGACCTATTTTCCTCCCTTTGACCGAGCACTTCACCGACCGCAACATCACTCGTGTCGCACATGAGCTCAAAAAGTAGATCCCACCTGGGTGGTCTCATAATAGGAGACGTGACTAGCATGCTCTTATGTTTTTTAAACGATGCCTCACAGTCATCCGACCACTCAAAGGGGACATCCTAAGACAGTAGGTTGGTCAAGGGAAAATCCACTGAAGTTTTTTATAAACAAGCGATAAAAACCTGTATGGCCCAAAAAGGACCGCATGCCCTTGATGGCTCTTAACGAAGGGAGGTTGAAGAAGGCCTCCACCTTGGATTTATCGACTTCAATTCCATTTGCCGACACTATATGGACAAGCACAATTCCTTCTGTCACCATATAGTGACACTTTTTCCAATTCAACACTAGATTCTTCTCCTCACATTTTTGTAGAACTTTTTCCAAGTTTGTCAAACATCCGTCAAATGAATCCCCAAACACTGAAAAGTCATCCATGAAGACATCCACTATATTCTCTACAATATCACTGAAAATCCCCATCATGCATCATCGGATATTAAGCAAGAAGATTTGAATGGCAAGCATCACATTTTGAATTTGATGACTATGAAAAATTTACTACCCCAACCCCCAAAAAATCAAGTCTTCACTAAAAAAGCTTATTTTCCTCCATTCCATACCAATGACATGCTTACATTGATAATTTATCAAATGATGTTGACCGTGAAATATAAAAAAACAATCACTTCCTTTTGTTGTTTTAGTATCCAAAATATGTAGACTGAAAGGAGTGATAACAAATCCATCATGGCCAATAGTAAAGCATTTGGCCTATTTGGATAAAATTTCATTGAAAAAGAGTTATAGAATTTAGACAGAGGCACAACAAGAAGTGCAACCAGAACCACAAGTAGACCCTTTCCGCGAAGGTAAACATTTTCAGCAATCAGAGGAGCCCCAGCAACAAGAGGAGCAACAACCCTATATTCTAGTTGATGATCGAACCAACAAATAGATTATGTTGGGTCTTGAGACTAGGATGACCCAGTTTGATCAAAACATGACCATGTATGAGGAAAACTAGAATGAGATTTTGAGGCTGCTTGAAAATGAGATGCAGTGGTGGCCCATCATCGTCAGCTTAGTTAGTCGGAGTCTCTACTTCTACTCTCTCTTTACTTCTATGAAGTCTTTAAATACATTTCAGTTTATGCACTTTGTTTGAGTACTTTTTTTAAGATTGGTTTTATGTATAAAATTATGGTTTTATTTAGTTAATTCTATTAGTTTGTGTTATTTCACATAAATTTTGATGCCTTAATATAATTAGTTTATATTATTCACGGTAAAGTTATATTGTCATTCTGTTAATTTATAGGTGTAACCCAAACCAAATCACAGGAGATTTTCATACAATATTTTCATAGAAAACTTATTATTTTGAACATGTAATGATTTCTTATTTTGAAAAACCTGTTGAAATAACATGATCCTTTGTGAAGCTTACATACATAGGGGAGATGTGAAAACCTTGTGCAGATTATAAACCTATCCTCCTTGGGGAGTTTTAAATGCTTACTTAATTAAGAATTTCAATTCATCATAATACTTCTTTCAATAATCTCATTAATTTTGTTTTGATTAGCACTGATTGAATGAAATGTTAGCATTCTCCTTTAAAATTCTTAGGAGAATTATGAAGGTGTATGAGTTTTGGAAAATAATCTTAGGCCAATTGTGATCTTATTTTGAGCGTTGAATATTTCTTTTAATTTGACACCCTAAAAACTCGGGAGTCACTTATCAACCGTTGGCAACTCGTCAACCCGCGAAAATATTCATGGATATCGCTTAACTCGAAACCACGTCAATAACATTCTCCATAGTAGTATTTATTGACACAATTGAAATCCGTTGTTCTATATTCATCTAATTTAACCAGGGACTAAGGTACCCCAATGTATAACAATTTAAGTCTATTTATGTACATGGAACCCAAGAACTCAAAGTCCAAAAGCATAGAAAGAAGAATTGAAGATTTCAAGAATTAGGGAAACTGTACTGGTACGACGAACTTTCCGGAGATCAGCATACCGGTACTTGTACCAGTACGGTGAACTTTCTGGACAGTAGCATACCGATATGCTCTACCACTCATTATCTGTTTTACCTATTTTTCATTTCCAATCCATTCAAAAACTTATCCATTTCATCCCAAACCTTACATAACATGTATTTGGGCATCCAACAAGGTTTATATAAGATCTGTTACAACATTTGCATGCGAATTCATTTAATTACATGCCAAAATAAATATTCAATGTAATGTCTTTACACTTTACTCATAATAAAAGCCACATTCCAGCTTCTTCATCCATGAGGCTCAAAGTGAGAGCCCTCCACCGGCACAAACCCCGCACCTGAAATATTTTCCCATAAAGGGTGAACCAAGCTCAATAGAGTATTTCCTAAATAGGCTACTGCCTAACCCAAATGTATATGAAATGCTCATATGCAACCCATTTCACCATGTTGGAAATTTACAATGCAATGTTATGGAATGAGATGAGACTCACTCTCAGCAACCAACTCGAGCCATTCTCGGCTCTTCGACACAAGCAATTTTTAATGTGCAATCACCCGTTATCCATGATCCCGAGTCCTCCCCGGCTCGCCAACACATGCAATTTCTCACGTGTACAATTTCGTCATTTATGTTATGCATCAAATGATATTATCAATCCAAGGTCTTGTATGGAGTGAGTATTTATGGACTTACACCAATGACACCCAACCGACACGGGATTTATGGACTTCCACCAATGGTCCCGCGTACACCGACACACTTTATGGACTAATACAAACAGAAGTGCGTATCCAAATCATTGGGCCTTACACCCGATGGATCTTCTAGCCCTTCTTGCTAACCTCGACCCTCACACCATGTAAACCGTGCGACTCGACTAAGTCATTGACATAGCTCCCTCATTCTCACTCGTCATCCACCAATGTGGAGTTGATTCCTTTCATGCACAACCACCCATTTAATGCAATGTTCTCATGCATGTGCAATGCAATGTCTCATTGCAACTATACTACAATGTTCAATACGCAATGAATGCCATATAAACCATTTCAAACCGAATTCATATAATCCATGACCAATTATATCAGAAGCATATAATTTTCATGGCTCACAATGTCAATAAACTAAAATGCATTTATCAACATTTTATCCAAAACTCATATCCAAGCATGTTATCTCATATTAAGTAATAACACACTTTCAAATCAAGGCATTATGTAAACACATAACATGCCCACCATTCACATAATTCATGAAATTTCATTAAGCTATTTCTACATGCCCATTTCAAGATAGAATATATTCTACCTAATTTCAATACCCATTTCAACAAAATCAATTTCATAGGCAAGTCATATATATCTATATTAACCTACCCATTTCATCATAACATTTAGAGTAGTGAATACACCTAAGTATGAGAATCTCCAACCTCTTATAGCGTGAAAGAAGTTGTAAAATCTCCAAGGGACCAACCCAACTCAATCCCAAGCTCTTCCAAGAAAATTTGGTTTTTCCACCTTCGGTCAAAGCCCTTCTTTTTGGTGTGTATGCGTAGCCCTTGTCGAGGAGATCAACTTTCCTTCTTGGCCTGAAAGGATTTGAGCTCTCCACCTCCGTTGATTGTAGAGAGAAGTTGATTTTTTTGTCACTTTCCCTCTCTTCTCTCTCCCTCTATCGGCTGAACATGGGCAGAAATAATGGAAAAAAATTAGATTTTCCCCCCTATTTATATTTTTAGGATACTTGGCCCACAACGGGCCACACGGCCCATTTTTAATTCCGGGTTTGTTTTCGTCTGGAATGATTAAATTTTGCTCCAGTTCAAGCTCAAAATATTTTTAATTTGTCTTGACTTCATTTATTGTAAAAATCTTATAATTTTCCCAAAACTTTCGTATTTGGGTCTCCTGGGGCCCGACCGCATCGTAAAACATAAAAAACTCGACTATCTCCATCCTCGAATAAGAACAGATAACTGGCATGAATGGTGTCCTCACACTCCCATGTCGCCTCCTCCACTCCTTAGTGCTGTCACAACACCTTCACTAGCCTCACAGTCTTGCCACACAAAACTTGCTTCCGGCTATCCATGATACACACCAGTCCCTCGTCGAAGTTCTCATCCACATCAACCATCAATTCACCTCAATCTATCACATGTGTCGGATCCGTTGTATACTTCCAGAGCCTAGAGACATGGAATACTACGTGAACACCCGATAAATTTGGCGGTAATGCCAACCTGTGAGCCACTGTACCCACCCTCTGGAGTGCCTCAAAGGGGCCGATAAACATCGGCGACAGTTTCTCTTGCTTCATGAATCTGACCACTCCCCTCTTAGGCATCGCATTCAAGAAGACATGATCTCCCACCTCAAATTCTAGAGGTCATCACCATCTGTTAGCGTAGCTCTTCTGCCGGCTTTGAGCCATAAGAAGACGCTTCCTTATCAGGTCCACCTTCGCTGAAGTGTCCCTAATCAAGTCTGGACCCGTATAGGGTCTCTCTCCAACCTCTGTCTAACAAACGGGAGAATGGCAAGGCCTCTCATATAGAGCCTTATAGGGTGCCATCTGTATGCTCGCCTGATAACTATTTTTGTAGACAAACTTCACTAAGGATAAATGCTCTTCCCAGCTACCCTTAAGGTCTAGGACACAAGCCCGCAGTATGTCCTCTAAAATCTAGATGGTCCTTTCCGACTGCATGTTCGTCTAGGGATGAAAGGTTGTACTCATCGTCAACTGCGTCCCCATGGCTCGTTGGAAAGTCTCCCAAAGGTGAGCTATAAACTTGGGGTCCCGATCGGATATTATAGATACGGGCACCCCATGCAGCCGGACTATCTCCTGTATATATAGCTTACAGAATTCTTCCAATGTGAAGGTCATCCGTACTGCCAACAAGTGTGCTAACTTGGTAAGCTGGTCCACTATCACCCACACCGCATCATGTCCCCACAATGTCCATGGCAAGTGGGTCGCAAAGTCCATTGTGACATGCTCCCGCTTCCACTCCGCCACCTCCAAAGGTTAGAGCAACCCTGCTGGCCTCTGGTACCCGGCCTTGACCTGCTGACATGTGAGATATCTACTGAAAAAGTCTCTAACGTGCTTCTTCATCCTAGTCCAGTAATATTGGCAACAGAAATCATGGTACATCTTCGTGCTATCTGGATGAACTACAAAACGGGAGCAATGGAACTCCTTGAGAATCTCCTCTGTCAGATCTGCCAACTAAAGAACCACGATCCTTCCTCGATACCGAAGACTACCATCCGAGTGAATGGCCTAGCCCTCGTCACCTGTACCTGCCTGTGCATGGTCCTAGATGGACAATAGTTCCGTGTCCTAACTCTGGGACTCAATCACCCTGCTTAATAGGGAAGGCATAACCACCAAACACCCCAAGGTACCTTGAGCCTGTCTCATATAATGTAGCCCAACTGTCCCACAGTCTCGAGCATAAGCCACTCCTGGGAAGTCACACTAGCCAAGATTCTCCGTGACTTCTGACTAAGAGCATCAGCCACCACATTTGCCTCACCAGGATTGTAATGCAAGGTGAAGTCATAGTCCTCCAAAAACTCCATCCACCAGCGTTTCCTCAAATTGAGGTCCCGTTGTGTAAAGATGTACTTCAGATTTTTGTAGTCTGAAAACACCTCGAATTACTCACCGTATAGATAGTGGCGCCAAGCCTTCAAGGCAAAGAAAATAGCCGCCAACTCCATGTCATGTGTGAGGTAATTCTGGTCGTGATTCTTCAACTGCTAAGAACCATTAGCGACCACCCTCCCGGACTACATCAAGACACATCCCAGTCCGTCCTTTGAGGCATCACAATACATTGTGTACCTCTGCCCCCTTTTTGAAATAATCAGAATGGGAGCTGAAGTAAGCCTCCTCTTTAACTCTTAGAATGCTTTCTCACAAGAATCATTCCACTCAAACTTGATCTCCTTTCAGGTCAACTTCATCATAAGTCCAGCTAGTCAAGGAAAGTCCTCAATGAATTGCCTATAGTACCCTACCAATTGCATGAAACTGCGTAACTCGAAGACTGGCTTCGGCCTCTCCCATGTTGTGACTGCCTCAACCTTCATCAGGTCTACTGATACACCCGAAGCCGACACTACATGTCCCAAAAAATTTACCTTACTCAGCCAAAATTCATACTTGCTGAACTTGGGGTATAACTGATGATCTCTCAAGGTCGGGAAAACAATCATCAAGTGACCCTCATGCTCCTCCTCAGACTTGGAGTAGATCAAGATGTTGTCAACGAAGACCACGACAAACTGATCGAGGTAAGGTTAGAACACCCTATGCATGAGATACATGAATGCTGCTGGAGCATTTGTCAATCCAAAAGGCATGATGGTAAATTCGAAAGGCCCGTAGTGCATCCTAAACGCCGTCTTATGGATATCTGCCTCCCTAACCCTCAATTACTTGTAACTAGCATGGAGATCTATCTTGGAGTAGACTCGTGCCCTTCTGAGCTGAACAAACAAGTCATCAATCCTCGACAAAGGGTACCTATTCTTGATAGTAACCTTATTCAACCGCCGGTAGTCAGTACATAATTGAAGGGTCTTGTCCTTCTACTTGGCAAACAACACCGGAGCACCCCAAGGTAAAGTACTCGGCCTGATAAAACCCTTATCCAATAATTTTTGTAATTAGACCTTGAGTTCTTACAACTCAGCAGGTGTCATCCTATGTGGAGTCATAGAAATAGGCGAAGTACCTGGATGTAACTCAATGTTAAAGTCAACATCCCTATGGGGAGGTAATCCCGGTAGCTCATCTAGAAAAACATCCTCATACTCACATACAACTCGAGGTAGACCAAACTCCTATCTCGCCTCAACCTCCAAGGTAAGGCTTGCTAGCCAACCCATCAATTACCCGTGCCATTGGGAGTCATACACTTCTCAGGGTAGAGAACCATGCTTGTCCCCCTGGAACTTGAAACAAACTCCCTCATGCGTATAAGCAGTGACCCTCTTACGATCACAACCAATAACAACACAGTGTACTGTCAGCTAATCTATCCCAAGGATAACTGATGAGCACATAATATTGCATATTTCATGGCCTCAATACATTCATTATAACTCAACTTTTGCATTTAATTACTTAGTGTTAGCCTATTTTATGAATAATGTTGAATTCTCGATGTTGCATATTTTGATAGCTTAAATGTTGGATTTTAGGACCTTGCAACTATTTTGGATGTGTGGTAATGGCATGGACACAATACATGAGGAATTGGAGGCTTAAAAGTGAAGAAATCAAGGAGGTATTGGTGTTTTGGAACAAAGGTACCAGCTGCCACATCACTGGGAAGCACTGCCATGGTTCTCCTCCATTTTGACAATGATCAACTCAGAATCTGGAAAAGTTCAAAACATGAAAGTTGTAGATCTGGATGTCGTCTATATTTTGTCAAAATTTCAACCCAATCCAACGGTTAGATCAAGAGTTATGTCATTTCTACCGAAGGTGGTCCAGTGCAGAAAAATAGTACCGGTACTATTGGTATCGGTACCATATGGTACCGGTACCACGAATCTTCTGGCCGAAAAACAGCCTGTAACTCAATTTTGAGGCTTGGGGGTCCCACCTACACTTCTCCCACTTGCCCCCCAACATTTCCTGACACAAGAGCACGCCTCCCTTACACATTTGGAAGAATTAGAAGGCTTGGCATTAATGAAGCATGGGAGAAGAATGGGCTGCACATGGGGTTGCAGGCTAGCTCTGTCCTAGCCTGTGTGACCCATCAAAATCACCTACCATTGATGGGTGGCCTTTCACACAGACCCTAGGGACCCTCATGGACGTTTTTGGCAAGGCATACACTCCATATATACAACAATATTCAGCATTTGAAGTTGTTGGCTACCTAAGCTTAGAAGTAGTTTTAGTTTAGCTCCAAGGAGGAAGAAGATGAATAGTGACATTTTTGCATTTTCTTCTCCATTCAAGTTGTAGAAAGCTTGTTAATCTCTTGTAAGGATCTTCTAAGTTTAATTTATTGTCTTTAATTTCATTCCTTTCAAGTTATTGCAAGTTTAGTTCCATGTTCTAGCTTTCACCATTTATGTTTTCAAGTTTTCTTCATTTCATAGTTTAAAATGGGTATTGTTGATTTCTTTTCTTAGTTTAAGATTTCTTGCATTTAGTTAAGTTTTAATCTCCATTTCATCCTTGTCTCTTTACATTATGAATGTCTTGCTTTTAATATGAGTAGTTAGAATTTAAGTTGGTAAATCCAAGGGAAGACCTCCTCTTGGGGATTCCATTTCAACTCTTCTTCATTCCTCCCTTTTGAGTCAAATGGTTCGATTTGACGGGGTTGAGAGTGGATGAGTTGGTGAGCCTTTGATATCCCGTAGGCCTAGTCACGGGTTATGCTTAGATACTCACCAATCTCGTCCCTAGCTTCCCCCGAATCAATCGTTCATTCATGCTCAATCGGAGGAAAACTTTGAGTTGATTTGGTATTTCCGTTGGAATGAATCCTTTGGATTAGCCAACACTTGCTTTATTTGCATTTTCATTTACAAACACAACCCCAAAACATAAACAAAAGATTTTATATTTTCTTTACCTTTTTGCAAAATCACTTTCACAAAACTCCCTTTCCTTCCCTGAGGAGACGACCTTGGAATACTCTTTCAAGTAAAACACCGACCACAAAAGACTCCTTGCGATTGGGGAGCGCTTTTGTGCACATTCCACATTTCTATTTCATATATTTTGTTCATCCATTTCCCACCATTCACATCCTTTGTTTCCTATCTCATGTATCATCCCAAGGGAGAGTTACACTCCCTTCACACATAAGCCATACACATTTGAGGGTGGTGTTGAGAGGTAGGGAACGACATTATTTTCAACCAATCAATAACGTCGAACTCCAATATATCCATAACCCTAAGGTCCACAGTTAGTAGAATCCCCGATATGAATGAAGCCCAAGTCTCTAACACATGATGCAGATATGAATGAATGTGATGCTCCAGAGTCGAATAACACCCTAGCCCATAAACGTGATAGTAGAAATGTACCATGTATCACCAACTGATATGTTGATTCAATTTGTGGCACCATGGCATAGACAGGCCCCTAGGTCCCTGAAGTTCTGGCCTACATTCCTCCGATTGGCATTGGCGCTAGCTTGTGCAACAGTAGCCATCACCATGCCTATAGTTTCGTTGAATGCTTATTGGTCAAAGGTCAGTGGTGGTTGATTACTGTTCTGCCCATCGCCTCGGTGTCCTCTACATCTACTTGCCATCTACACACATGTCAAATGACAACAGCACACTAACTTAGTATCCCGAACTAGGGAACAAGTGCAAACTTTGAGAATTTCTTCATTATCCCCCTAGTAGAATGTGTGTTTCGTACTAGCAGGCACTTAAAC
>CM042197.1:23057456-23069683 GCA_023539305.1 Ilex asprella | reverse complement strand
AACATGAAAAACTTGATTATCACGGAATTCGATGAAATTTGACATGGTCACTAGATTTTACGAGACGAATCCAACGGTTAGATCCGTTTTGTCATCCGAACTCTAAAAAAATTCAGATTTACAACCCGAACCGTTGTAACAGTTTACCATTTTGCCCTTTATTTATAAAAGTTTAAATTTATCTGGGTTTTTACATTTACAAAATTATATCCCTACTTAGCAATGATTGAGCCTAAATTAAATTTCTTTTCTTTAACTTGTACATTAGCCGAGCCAATGCAAAAAATATTTATCCAACCGTTGTTATCTAATTTTCTTGAACCATCTCTTAAAGAATGTATTATATGGAAAAAGAAAAGTGGAAAAATATGGTTGGAACGAGAGAAAAAATAAAAGGATGGAAATAATGAGTGGGAATAAAATTGAAAATGGTGAAAGAAAAGAACGACCAAGTAATTATATGCCTAAGATTGAAAAAAATGAAAAATGAAAATGTTATATTGTGCTAGTTTAGAAAAGTTAAGGAGAGATGTGTGTTAGTCAAATTAAAAAGGATAGCTTTTGAATCCCTTAGACATCGTTTCTTAAGCCTAATACCATTAGCCATGGTATGACCCTATTAAAGTCATTTTTAATTCCAAAAGTCATGCATGTGTATTATTTTCAACCATTCAATGTAAAAAGGAGGAGTGATAATGTTATTTGATGTAGTGTTAATACTCTTTCAGGAGATTATACCAAATTCTAATTTTATTCAAATAACCTTTTTTTGGAATATTACATGTGCCATTACTTTACTTTGATTTCAATATTTTTACCACAAGTAATTATTGTGTGATAGTCTCTAAAACTTGAGTGTATTCTTTGCTAAGTGATTTCTAGGAAAGGATTGACGTGAAAGCTAATTTTCGTATATCATTGCAAAGGGTTGTTATGTTTCTTAATTTTTTTTAAAATAAAGAAACTCTCACACTGACGAGTTTTTTTTGAAAATACACTAAATAGTGTTACAATTGGTGTGTGTTACTCTTACAATGATAAGGAAATGGGAGGTATTCTAGCATAAAAATAGAATGTGATTTAATTTTATAAGTGACGATATGGATTATTTTTTCTTAATTGTTGAAGTTTGTAGATATCTTCACTAAAAACTTTCACGTGACGAAACCCATCCACTAGGGATCACCTAATGGTTTTACGGTTTGTTGCATAAGCTAAATGCAACCGTGAAATCTATGAGAATGATTGTATTTTATTCTACCACCGTTCGTATGGTGGTGGTGGTGTCTAGTTACTGGCTAAACCGCCTTAAGCCTTCCTCATCTCCTATTTGTTTTTTTTTTTGAACAAAGTTTTTCTATTTGTTCAAAAGTGCAACAAAAAGCTCTGATTGGTTTTCCAAGGTGTTTGCCACCCCTGAACCCCTTCTTGAAGTGTAAAACCTGGATAAATTTGAATTTTTACGAAAAAGGGTAAAATTGTAATTTGTCATTAGAATACGGGTTGGAAACCCTAATTTTTTTAGAAATCGTATGACAAAACGAACCTCACCATTGGATTCATCTCGCGAAGTCTAGTTACCCAGTCAATTTTTGTCGAATTCTGAGACAGTCAAATTTTTCCTATTTTAAGATGAGATCGAGCGTCGCCGACCAAAACAAGAAATTTAATGGAAGTTCATATAAAAAAAATTTGAATTTGAATTGGGACTAAAATTAGTCATTTTGGGATAAAATCTAACCCAGAAATAAGGAAGACATGGCACAATATAGACCAAGCACCTAAACGGTATATGTAAAACTCTGGTAAATTTGAATTATTACGGAAAAAGGGCAAAATGGAAAATTACCACTATGATGTATAAAGTGTATTGTGATACCTCAAAAGACGAACTCGGTTGTATTTTAATGCAGTCCGGTAGGGTGGTGGCTTATGGTTCTCGACAATTAAAGAACCACAAGCAGAACGACATGAAGATTGCAACCATTGTGTTTGCCTAGAAGGCTTGGCGCCACTATTTTTATGGTGAGAAGTTTGACGTATTTTCGAACCACAAAAGTCTAAAATACATCTTTACACAATAGGACCTCAACATGAGACAACGTAGGTGGATTAAATAACTAGAAGATTATGACTTCCCATTGCATTACCATCCCGGTAAGGCAAATATGGTGTCTGATGCACTCAGCCGAAAGTCACTAGGAGTCTTGGCTAGTGTGGTTTCCCGGAAGTGGCTTATGCTACAGACTGTAGGATAGTTTGGGCTATATTATAGGCGTCAAGGTCAGGGCACTTTGGGGAGCTTGGTAGCGACGCCTTCCCTACTTAGCATGGTGATTCAATCCTAGAGTCAGGACACTGAGTTATTGTCCATCAGGGACCGGGTACAGGCAGACTTAGGTGACAAAGGTTGGGTCATTCATTCAGACGGTAGTCTTGGGTATAAGGGAAGAGTCGTGGTTTCCCAGTCTACAGATTTGTGAAAAAAGATTCTTAGAGAGTTCCATTACTCACGTTTTGCGGTTAATTCAGGTGGCACGAAGATGTACCATGATCTTCATCGCTAATATTATTGGAGTGGGATGAAGAAGCAGGTGAGCGATTTTGTCAGTAGATGTCACACATGTCAGTAGGTTAAGAATAAACCCCACAGACCAGTAAGTTTGCTCCAGCACTTGGAGGTGGCTGAGCGGAAGTGGGAGCATATCACGATGGATTTTGTGACCCATTAGCCACGGACATCGTGGGAACATGATGCAGTATGGGTAATAATGGATCGGATTAACAAGTCTGCACACTTTTTAACAGTACCGATCACCTTCAGACTGGAGCAGTTCTACAGGTTATATATACAGGAGATAGTCCAACTACATGGGGTGCCCGTATCTATAGTATCGGATCGGGATCCTAGATCTATGGCTCATTTTTGGGAGAGATTTCAGTAAGTCATGGGGGCACAGTTGACGAAGAGTACATCCTTTCATCCCTAGATGGACGGTCAATCGGAGAGGACCATCTAGATTCTAAAGGACATGCTGCGGGCATGCGTCCTATACCTCAAGGGTAGGTGGGAGGATCACTTACCCTTAGTGAAATTCGACTACAACAACAATTATCAGGCGAGCATACAGATGACACCCTATGAGGCACTGTAGGGAAGGCCTTGTCGTTCTTCCGTATGTTAGACGAAGGTTAAAAAGAGACCCTCTACAGGTCTAGATTGGTTAGAGACTCCTCAGAGAAGGTGTACTTGATACGGAAGCGTCTTCTCACAATTCAGAGCTGGCCCAAGAGCTACGTGACAGACGGTGGCAACATCTGGAGTTTGAGGTGGGGGAACACGTCTTCTTGAATGTAATGCCTAAGAGGGGAGTGGTCATATTCGAAAAGCAAGGGAAGCTATCATCGAGGTTTATCGGGCCCTTCGAGGTACTCGAGAGGGTGAGAACAGTGGCTTACTGGTTCGCATTACGGCTAAATCTATCAGGAGTGCACGCAATGTTTTGTGACTTCATTCTCCAGAATTATGCTCCCGATCCGACGAATGTAGTGGATTGTGGTGAGCTGATAGTTGATGCAGATGGGACCTTTGAGGAGGATCCCGAGAGCAGGTTTTGCGAGGCAAGACCGTGAGATTGGTAAAGGTGTTATGGGAGCAACGAGGAGTGGAGGAGGCGATGTGGGAGTGTGAAAAGTTTTGAATTTGTTTTTTTAAAGTTTTTGTTCTATGCACTGGGAAAATTTATTTAAAAACTCCGAAAGCATTTGAGCCCAAGAGGTGATGGATCGAGGCTGCAAGGAATTCAACCATGTTTTGGCTTTGTCCTTAAGGGAAAAGGGAAACAATTTCAAATGAGCTATGTGATAATCACAAAATATTGCATATTTGGCTGCCTCATTACTTGCATTTTACCTCAACTTTTGTATATAAGTACTTAGAGTTAGCCGAAATTATGAATAATTTTGAATTTTCGTTGTTGTAGGTAATTATAGCTTAAATGATGGATTTTGGAACCTTGCAACTATGTATGGATGTGTGGTGAAGGCATGTACACATTACATGAGGATTTGGAGGCTTATAAGTGAAGAAATCAAGGAGGTATTGGTACTTGAGAACAAAGGCACTAGCACCCACACCATTTGGTTGAAACAACTAGTTTTTCCTCCATTTTTACCATAATCCACTTTGAATCTAAGAAAGTGCAAAACATAAAAGTTGTAGATTTGGATTTGTTTTTTATTTTGTCATAATTTCAGCTCAATCGGATGGTTGGATTAAAAGTTATGACAATTCTACGAAGACTGATCTAGAACACTCAAATTGCGTACAGCCACTCCGAACTCTAGTAAGCTTAGAGTACCGGTACTACATACTCATATACTACCCAGAACAGCTCAAAAATACCTAAAAATCATCCCTACTTGTTTTGGGGGTCCCACAATTGATTCTCCCACTCGTCCCTGACTTTCCTTACACATCTACATGTCTCCTACACCCTTGTTGAAGACTTTGAAGGCAAAGGCATTAATGAGGATGAGAAAGAAGGGGGCTGCCTGGGGAGTTGTTGGGTGGGCTTGTCCTTGCCTTTCCAAAGCCATTAACTCATCACCCATGAATGGGAGCCCTGCACACACTTTGGGGGACCACCATGAACGAAATTGCAAGGCTATGACTCCATATATTCAACATTACACTAGTTCTTCAAGGGTGGCTACCTAAACTCAGGAAAAGATAATGAATAGTAAGTAGAAAGCTTAGTTTTTTGCATTTCCTTCATCCATTTTCACTTGTAATCTTCTTGAATACTCTTGTACGCTTCATTATTTACTTTTAATTTCATTTACTTCTAGTGCTTTGCAAGTTTAGTTGAGTACTCTAGATTTCACCATTGTTGTTTAAGTTTTCTTCATTTCAAGCTTTAAAATGGGTATTAAATATTTTTCTTCAAGTTTTCTTGCATTAGTTTAAGTTTTATGCTTCATTTCTTTATTATGTCTCTTTAGATTATGCATTTCTTTCCATTAGGTATGAGTATCTAGATTTTAAGTTGGATAATCCAAGGGAGATCTCCTCTTAAGGATTCACTTTTGACTCTTCTTATTTCCTCCAGTCAGTGCACGATGGTTCTGTTTGACTGGGTTGATAGTGGATAAGATTGTGAGTCTTTGATATTTCATAGGCCTAGTCATAGTTTATGCTTGGATCCTCACCATCTCGTCCCTAGCTTCCCACAAATCAATCGTTCATCTATGCACCATTAGAGGAAAGTTTCGAGTTGAGTTGGGATTCTCATTGGAATGACCTATTTGGATTATCCAACACTTATTTTCTTGCATTTTCATTAAGAACAAAACTCACCAAAACCTACTACGAGATTTTATACTTTTCTTTTGTTCAACAAAATCACCTTCACATGATTCCCTTCCATCTCTGAGGAAACGACATTGGAATACTTTCTCAGTAAAACACGACATTCTAGAGAGTCCTGGCACTTGGGGAACACTTTTATCAACACCACATTTATTTCACTCATCTCATTCCTACATTCTGTTGCCCCATTTTCCACATCATTCGAGGGAGAGTGACACTCCTTTCACACATAAGTCATATACACATTTAAGGGTGATATGTGGAGATTAAAGAATATACTACAACGGTCTTCTTCAAGCTCTATGTCTTCCATAGTATAGTTAGTGAGGAAGGTTACAACTATATCCCCAAAATTCTTTAATATGTAAATAAGGATTCTTCTTTTCAATTCTGTGGAACTTAGGTAGTAGTTGCAGCATTCTTGGCTTAACTAGGAAGGCATGAGCTTGGACCAAAAAGAGAATGCAAGAGGGAGTGGTGCTACAAGACGGTTAAAGAAAATTCTTCATTAACCTCATCGGAGGATCAATTTGGATGTTATTCCCTGCATTCCTAGGAGGGAAATGCATTCTAGGGTTTGGAATTCTAGGTTCTAGCACTCCTCCTCCCCTTGGGATATTAACATTGGCATCCACCTCCTCAAAGTTGTCACCGGCATCGTCGGGTAGGTCGTGGTCAATATTCTTGTTGGGGTCTAGGGGTAGTCTAACCAATCTAGGATGGTTGTCCCGTCCCCACATACAAAATAATATATACAATAAAAACAAGTAAACAAAAGTATATACGAGGAACGACGTACCTCAGGTCTTAATGAGAATTCACAGGACTTACCTCTGCCATCCGAAACTCACCTTCTTGACTCAACGCTTTGCCTTTCCCGACAACGGCGCCAAAAATGCTTGATTTTTTCCATTGTATTCCTAATCTCCGAACATGAACCCTCAATATGTATAAGGCTTTTGTGTGTGGGTGAGTGTCACTCTCACTCGGGTTCAATGAAATAAATTGGGAAAATGGATGAGTGGAATGAAATGTCAGTGTGTGTGTGTGAACAAAAGTTCTACCCAAGCGCAGCGAAACTTTTGAGTGTCATGTATTACTAGAAAATCGTATTACAAGGTCGTCATCTCAGGGAAGGAGATGAATCGTGTTGAAGGTAATTTGGTGAAAAAAAAAATTGTAAAAAAAATTTGTAGTTTGATTTTGGTTTGTGAATGTATCTTGATGAAATTAAAATGGAAATAAGTGTTGGGTAATCCAAAGGGATCATTCCAATGGGAATGTCAATTCAACTCGAGACTGTAAAAACCCGGGTAAATTTGAATTTTTAATAATAAAGGGGAATACGGTAAATTGCCACAACAGTTCGGATTGTAAACCTGAATTTTTCTAGTGCTCGGATGATGAAATGGACTTCACCCTTCGATTTGTCTCGCGAAATCTAGTGACTATGTCAAATTTAATCGAATTTTGAGATATTCAGATTTTTTTCGCGTTTTACGAGACGGTAGGGTCCCAGGAGACCCAAATACGAAATTTTTGGGAAAATTATGAGATTTTAAAGTAAATAAAGTTAATACAAATTAAAAATATTTTGAACTTGAATCGGAGCGAAATTTAATCGTTTCGGGATGAAAACGGACCCGAAATAAAAAGGGTTGTGTGGCACAATAAGGGCCAAGTGTTCTAAAATTATAAATAGGGGAAAAATCAGATTTTTCCCTATTTTGTTTAGCCGGTTTTAGCCGATAGAGAGGAGAGGGAAGGAGAAGAAATTTCAAACTTCTCTCTACGATCTACGGAGCTAGAGAACTCGGATCCACATGGGCCAATAAGCAAAGTCGATCTCCTCGACGAGGGCTACGGTACACACCAAAAAGGGGGGGTTTTCACCGAAGGTGAGAAAAATCAAAAATTTGGGGAAAGCTTGGGATTGAGCTTGGGTGAATTCTTGGGACTCCTACGGTTGCTCCCTCACGCTACAAGAGGTAGGAAATTTTCCTACTTGGGTGGTATTCACAACCTAAAATGTTAAATAAAATGGGTAGGTTTATATAGATATATATGACTTGCCTATGAAATTGATTTTGAGAAAATGGGTATTGAAAGTAGGTAGAATATCTTCTATCTTGACATGGGTATGTAGAAATTGCTAAATGTGATTTCTTAAATTGTGTGAAAGTGTGGGCATGTTATGTGTTTATAAAATGCTTTGATTGGGAAGCATGTTACTTGCTTAATATGAGATACATGCTTGTGAACCGAGTTTAGATGTAATGTTGATATATGTAAAATTGTTTATTGACATTGAAAGTTATGAAAATTATATGCTTCAGGATATAATTTGTCATAGATTGTAAAAATTGGGCATGAAATGATTCATATGGCATACATTGCTTATTGAACATCGATGTGGAGTTGCAATGAGACATTGCATTGCACATGCACGGGAACATTTCATAAAATGGGTGGTTGTGCATGGAAGTAGTCATACACCACATGGGTGGATGACGTGTGGGCTCGAGTAAGCTAAGTCGATAACCTGGCCGAGTCGCACGGTTTGTATGGTTGAGGGTCGGGGTTAGCAAGAGGGGCTAAAAGATCCCTCGGGTGCAAGTCTCGGTAATTGGATACGCACTATCGTTGGTATTAGTCCATAAAGTGTGTCGGTGTACGCGGGACCGTTGGTGGAAGTGCATAAATCCCGTGTTGGTTGGGTACCGTTGGTGTAAGTCTATAAATACTCACCCCATACAAGATCCCGGATTGAAAATGTCATTTGATGTGTAACATAAATGACGGATTGATACACATGGGATATTGCATGTGTAGGACAGCCGGGAAGGGCTTGGGATCAAGGATGACGGGCAATTGCATGATTGCAAGTTGCATATGTCGAAGGGCCGAAAAAGGCCCTAGTTGGTCATAGGGAGTGAGTCTCATCTCATCCCATATCATTGCATTGTAAATTTCTAACATTGATGGCATATATGTGTTTGGAATATGTGATTGGTGGAATGATTGCATGTGAACATTTCATGTGCCTTTAGGTTGGGGAGTAGCCTATTTAGGAGGTTCTCTATTGAGCGTAGCTCACCCTTTATGGAAAAATATTTCAGGTGCGGGGTTTGTGCCGGTGGATGGCTTTCACTTTAAGCCTCAAGGATGAAGAAGCCGGAATGTGGCTCATTTTGACAAAAATTGTGAAATTGATATGAATATTTACTTTTGGTATGTAATTAAATGAGATTGCATTCAAATGTTGCAACAGACTTTGTATGAACCTTGTGAAATGCCCAATTACATGTTATATAAGTGTTGGGTTGGTTTTAATAAGGTTTGGAATGAGTTGGAAACAAAAAAGTGGACGAAATAGAAAATTTTGGGTAGACAGTACCGGTACAGCGTACCAGTACGGTTGCGTACCAGTATAACTTACTCCAGTGAGTTCGACGTACTGGTACTGTTGTGCACCGATACTGTTGCGTACCGGTACTGTTGAGTTCCGGTACTGCCGAAAGTTGCTGAATTTTTATATTTATTTTTCATGCTTTTCAATCTTGTCTTCCTTGATTCAAAGGATTCAAATGGACTAAAAATGAAGTATTTTGAGATACCTAACACCTCAGATGAATTAAATGACAAAAATAACTTTTATTTCCGTGGGTTGACGGGTGGTCAACGGTTTAAAAAGGACCCCCGGATTTTTGGGGTGTCACAGAGACCTTCCCCCAATGGTGTCTAGATGTTCGATCGATTCGTGGGAGGAGAGGAACTTGGATGGAGGTGAGGATTCCAGCATACCCCGTGACAATTCTATGGGATATCAAACACTCCCAACCATGTCCACACTCAACCTAGTCAAATTGAATCAACGTACACTATGAGGAGGAATGAAATTAAGTTGAAATAGCATACCCAATAGGAGTTCTCCCTTGGTTTAGCCAACTTAAAGTTTAGCTACTCATATTTAAAACAAGAACATAAATGTAATGAAGAGACATTGTAAAGAAATGAAGATTGGAACTTAGTTTAATGCAAGCAAACTTAAACTAGGAATAAAAATATTAAATACCCATTTTAAAACTAGAAATGAAGAAAACCTCCTACAACAATGGTAAAATCCAAAATGTTGAACTAAACCTACAATATACTTGTAATAAATGACATTAAAGACATTAATTGAAGCTTACAAGAGTCTTGAGAAAGATTACAAGTGAAATGGATGGAAGAAGTGTAAAAAACTAAGCTTTCTCTCTATAACTATGTCTTCTACCTAGAGCTCCTTTCCCTACAATACAATACAATCTGAATAATGGTGTCTCTCTTCCCCCCCAAAAATGTCCATGAAGCTCCTAGGGTGAGTGTGTAAGGCCTGCCATCCAAAGGAGGCTGATTTGATGGAAAGGGCAGGCTAGCATATGCCTAGTCTGTAATCTCAGGCTTCACCTCTTCTCTCTCTTCTCATTAATTTCCATGCCTCCAAAGTCCAAGCTAGGGTAAAGGAGTGGATGTATGTGTGTAAGGAGTGTTAGGTACAAGTGGGAGACCGAATGGTGGGACTCCCAAAGTTACAGAGCTTAAGTTACAGAATCTAGCGTGTTTCAGTAATACCTCATAGTAGGTTGACAGAAATCTATGATGAGCACAAAATATTGCATATGTAATGGCTTCATTACATGCATTTTAACTCAACTTTAGCTTATAAGTACTTAGAGTTAGCTGAAATTATAAATAATGTTGAATTTTTATGTTGCAGGTAATTATAGCTTAAATGATGGTTTTTATAACCTTCCAACTAAGTATGGATGAGTGGTGAAGCCATGGACACATTTCATGAGGATTTGGAGGCATAAAAGTGAAGAAATCAAGGAGGAATTGGTGTGAGGTCCGTTTCATCATCTGAGGTCTATAAAAATTCAGGTTTGTAACCCGTACTAGAGTGACAAATTACTGCTTTGCCCATTTTTCTTAAAAGTTCACATTTACCTAGGTTTTACACATATACTAACATTATCACAAATCAGAAAACATGTTATAGCTTTTTTAGTTCAATTAACACCCTTAATCAACCAATGGAATTTTATCAACCACCTACAAGACAAGGCACAAATGTAAATACATATCATGCCCAAACAACTCATTCATCATGAAATTCCAAACCAAGCAATTTCATCAAAATATAATCATGCAAGATTTGGTTCAAACAACTTCTTATATCCATTTTTCATATTCTAACAATTATAGGTATGTGTTATTCATGAGATTTCATCTTTAACACCCTACCCATTTTATATTTCAACCCTATGTTGGAAATAAACCTAGTTTGGAAAGGAACCCTACTTCTTGTAGCGTAAATCCTCTTAGAAGAAGTTCCAAAAACTCCAAATGAAACCTCAAAGCTGTTATCCCAAAAAACCTATCCTTGAGATTTTTGTGAAACTCATGATCTTAGGTATTTATTTGTAGCTCTCATCACGTAGAACAACTTTTATTCTTGGCCTGAAGAGATTCGATGGTTGGATCATCATATATCGGAGGTAGAAGGTGGGAGAAACCTTAGTTTTTATCTCTCTTTTTTAAAAATTGCACATGTAGAAATGGTGGAAAAATCAGATTTGTCCTCCCATTTTATACCCTTTGGCTACTTGGTCGACAATGCGCCACATGTCCCTCTTTTTGTCATCAAATTTCATCCTTAATCAATCTCCCGTGTTGAGTTTAGTGTATTTTTATTGAACTAAATTTAAATTACTTTTTGGATTTCTTGAATAGTGACAAATTACCGTTTTGCCCTTTTTCAGAAAAACTCAAATGTACCTAGGTTTTACGTATGCAACATATGGTGTTTTATATTTTCTTTGAACTAATTAAGCTCCTACTGCATAATCACTTGCACCACACATTAATTCAAAAGGTAAAGATCAATCAGGTGGTTACAGAAATAAGCATGTTTTTTAATTTATTGAATGCTAATTGACATGCATCATTCCATTCAAAATTTATATCTTTACATAAAAGAGTACAAATGGGTCTAGCTATTGAACTAAATTTTTTAATAAATCTTCAATAAAATCATGTGTGACCTAAAAAACATTGAACATCTTTTACAGTTTTCAGTGAAAGAAGATTAGCTATTAAATCCATTTTAGATTTATCAACTTCGATCCCTTTTTGAGTATGTGACCTAAAAGAATACCTTGTGTAACCATGAAATGACATTTGTTCCAATTTAAGACAAGGTTTGTTTCTTCACATCGAATAAGCACTCTTTCAAGATTTTCTAAACATAAATAAAATCAATCTTATACAGAAAAATCATCTATAAAAACTTATAGACACCGTTCTACCATATCACTAAATATACTTAGCATACAACGTTGAAAGTTAGCTGGAGCATTACATAATCCAAAAGGCATCATTTTATAAGTAAAAGTACCAAAAGGACATGTAAATATAATATTTTCTTGATCATTTATTGTAATTTTAATCTGATTATAACCAGAATATCCGTCTAGAAAACAATAATATGCATGACCATCTACTCTTTCCAAAACTTGATCTAGAAAAGGCAACGAAAAGTGATCCTTTCTGGTGAGAGAATTTAGCTTTCGATAGTCAATACATACACACCAACCTATGACTGTAGGCATTGGAACAAATTCATTTTCTTGATTTTTTTATTACAATAACACCAGATTTTTTTGGAACTATTGGTGTAGGACTAACCCATTTACTATTAGATATTAGAGAAATAATATTAGCATCTAATAGCTTAAGTAATTGATTAAACCTAAATTATGTGTAAATTAAAATGATAAGTACTCACTTTTGTAAAAATGAAATAATTAAATAT
>CM042197.1:23029366-23041369 GCA_023539305.1 Ilex asprella | reverse complement strand
TACCCTTCAGTATAAGGATCCCATATGCTTTATATTGGTTAAATACTAAAAATGCCACCTTGCAACAATTAACTTCCAGATCACTGGAAAGTCAACTGGTAGGTCTAATGTATATACCCCATAACTTAGCAACTTTTTAGGTCAGCTGGTGGTATATGTGACAACTGAATAATCCAAATAAACCAGAAGGAAACGCCAATCATGAGGAATACTTTAATTTCTCAATTTACCATATAATAGTAAGTATGTGCATTGTAAACCATAACACAACAAGTTCTTAGGTTAGCTGGTGGTATTAATATTCCATAACACTTCAAATTCTTATTTTAGTTGGTGGTATTAATATTCCATAACACATCAACTTCTTATGTTAGCTGGTGGTATTAATATTCTATAACACAACAACTTCTTAGGTTAGCTAGTGGTATATGTAACAATTGCCTAATCCAAATAAACCAAAAGGTCAAGTCGTTCATGAGGATGACTTGAATTATTCAATTGGAAATATTATGTATACCTGTTAAAATATCCTTAGTGCTCCTTTGGAGGTCAAGCCATATCCATGGAACACCGTGGATATTTATCTAGCAATAATTTTAGGTATACCAATGAAACGATCCTAGTAGTCCAAAATGACAAGCCATTCAGGAGCATCACCTAGGTCATTAGTACGATAGTTATATATATACCATGAAATAGTAAAACATTCTCAGGTTCCCTTGGAGATCAAGCCATACCGATGGACACCATAGATATTCAACCGGCAGGTTGATGATTCACTGATGACATAATTTTGGGCTACATAGTAACACCCAATTATGTACATCACTGAATCATACATGAAGTGCATAATTATAAACATACATACATACAAACATATATATATATATATATAGATCATAATAGAATATCAACATTTCCAAAATGTAACTAGTTTTATACTTATGTTTACCTCTTACTGAAGGGAATAAGTAACTACTCACACCCCATTGCTACAAACAAGCAAGGAGTGAGGGTAGTATTCATTACAGAGGTAAATTTAATACAACGACTAATGATTGACATCAATTAATTGTAAATTAGAAGTATACAAAAAAAAATCGAATTAGTAGAATAACCGCTCTAAAAAATAGTAATTAAAGTGAATTAGGGTTAGTGCGGGAATTATTCGTTTTAACAGTTCTTATGTAAAAATTGCAGGCTTAATGCGGAAATATTACAAGATACCAAGAGCAATGTCAGGAAGATGAAAAGAAAGGAGGCCAAAGTGTAATATTCCAACATGAAGAGTCAGCACTTCAGCAAGTTGCAAATCCACTTGCACCACCGTCTGGACGGCACTGCCACCGTCCAGACGGTCCTCCAAAGGCGGCCATGCAAATCTCTTCCTCTCCTGCTTCCATTTCTGCCTATAAATAGGTCTTTCTCCTCCTCTGCAAATAGGCCGGATCAGCGAGAGAACCCCCTCCAGAAACAAGGTTCCGAGAGCTCCCAAGACACAATCCTAAGAGAGAAAAATAGATACAACGTGAGAACACGTTCCGGTCCGTGTTTAGTCCAAATCCTGTACTATTATTTAATTGTAATGATAACTTCTAACACTCCTTGCTCGTCTATAGCAATGGAGCGTGAGTAGTTCCGTATATCCGCTAGTGCGAGGGAAACATATGTATAATATTGATGTGTTTATGGAATTGCTGATGTTTTATCTATTTGTTTATTATATATATAAGACATGCCAACTGGAATAACCCCGGTGATCCTATCAGTATGGCTTCGCTTCCACTGGAACGCTGAGTAAGTTCCACTGACGCATGATATTACTATATATAATAATATTGCCTGCTAGAATAACCCCGGTGATCCTATCGGTATGGCTAGTCCTCCACTGGAACGCTGAGGAAGTTCTACTGTTAATATATATATTCCAAGATGATCTATTGAATAATTCAAGTATTCCGTTTGAGTGGCTTGACTTTCCGGGTGACATATCTAAATACAGCTAACCTGACAAGTTGGTGTATTATGATTAACTACCACCAGCTGACCTGACAAGTTGCTGGAAGATCGTCTATACCACCAGCGGGTTTTACTCGAATTAGTCAATTGGAACATCTATAATCCAGCGTAGCCTAATAAGCAGCTGTGTTATAATATATTACCTTCACAATAGCCTAAGAAGCTACTGTGTGCTGAATTATGTACATCAGACCTACCGATTGACTTTCCAGTAAAATGGAAGTTGATTGCTGTGTGGTGGCAATTCCGTAACAATACCAATATAAAGCTTATGGGATCCTTAAACTGAAGGATATATTTTATATTTCTATCAATTAATCTGCTTTATGTACACACTTTATTATAATTGCACTTTAATTCCGTTTGTTGAATAAATTAAAACCAGTTAATTAGACTAAGCTCACACCACAAGCAATCAGACATCAAACTACTCCAAATAAATCACTTTACTATTTTTGATAGTTTATTTATTTTTTTTTTTTTAAGAATTACTTAACTCTTTGTGGGATCGATATTATAATATAATTCAAACACACAAAAAAGTGTGAATCAACTAACACTTCTCTTGCAAGGAATAGTAGAAATAAAACCATTCTTAAAGTCAGTTAAGGTCAAAAGGTGGTGGCAGTTCAACTTCCCAAGTAGAAAGACACAACATAAATGTAGAAATACCTAGTTTAGGTTGGAGAGGAGGACGAACTGAATCTATGACTTTCTTTATTTTTCTCTCTTTTTTTTTCTTTCTTTAGAACTTCATCTAAAGCTCCCTCTCTCCCCAGCTGCTATAGAAGAAGGCCATGCATGGCCTTTATATAGAGAAGACAGAAGCATGAGGTGGTAGATCATGATGAACAATCAAGGAGTACTGTCCGGATGCCATCACCACTGTCCAGGCGGTGATGTTTTGCTGGAATTATGATTCTGATCATCTTGTTGTGCTGGCTTGCCCTTGGTTAATTTACACTTTGATCCCTGCTGATTTTAACCATTGACATATTGTATTTTTTAATTTCCAGCAATTCTGCATGAAACCCTGAAATTTCAAACAAACTACACATACAACCCTAGCTTGCAATTTTTTAATAGATTAATCTTACAAAATTACTTATTTAAATATATTAATTTACATACTAATTAGGGTTAATCAGTCAGCTACTATCGGGTCTCCTACCCCCACAAAAGTAGGCAGTTTATGTACCTTAAAATTCTGGGGTCACTTGAGCCGCCTTGGTTCACGTTAGCGCTAGCATATATGAAAGTAGCCCCCCATCTTAGTCATGGCATTCATAAATGCCTGGTTGTTGTAGAAGGGTGGTGGTTGGTTGTTCCAACTTCCCTTTTGAACTTTTCAATGCCCTTGTCCTCTAGGTGCTATCTAAAACATACAAGATAACAATGGCCCAAACATAGCGTCGTGGACCCTTAACAATATCAAAGCATCATAAATTCTTTAAATAATAAACTGTCACATTAAAATGGGCCATTCATGTTCAAACGAACATATGTTTGAACGATAATTTTACGTTCAAACTTTCAGACTTCCCCGTATCGCAATCTCTAATAATTTTTGAGATTTGTGCAAAAGTACTACGATCTTATGATGTTCAAACGTGGTTTGAGTTCACACGTGGGTAGTGTTCGAGTGGGCTGACGTCCCAGTTTCACAATGTTTGACATTTTTTGAGATTTCTATAAAAGTACTGGGAGCTCGTGATGTTCTAATATGGGTTCTTATTCAAATGTAGTCGCTCTTCTTTCCCCTTATCTTTGTTTCTTCTTTCTTCCTTTATCCTATTCTAGGGCTATAAGTCCACTTACATTTTTTCACATTCTTCATGTTCAAGCATACATAAATTCTTACACTTAACACATAACAAAGAACATGCAATGTACGTGAATGCAATGCCCCATTTACCAAGATACATAATTAAATGAAATTCGAGAAGAATCTCCTTTATACTGGGGGCTCTACCCAATACACAACCTATGCACCCAATACCCATATGACCATTCCAGGGTCCAACATCCCAAAGTCTAAGTATTAGAAATTAAGCATTCACTCATAACCATTCTTATACAACATCAATTCATTAAAAGAATAAATGTCCAAAAAAATCTCATTATTTGCCTTTGATAAAATATAAGTTTTGCGCTTAAAATTATACTAGGCAAAAATGCAATCCTGTAAAAAAGACTACAAAGTCCAAACAAGGAGCCATAAGTCGACTTTGCCCTTAAAGTAAGCCCAACTGAGGGCCGTCAGCGAAAGCTCATCCAAAACCTAAAAAATGATCCCACAACAAGGTGAGTCGTAACCCAGTAGGGTATCTCCTATAGAAAATACCTCCCAATCTCAAAGTACATGATATGAATATACTTTTATCAAGCCAAGAATATATCAGAAGTAACATTGATATGGTACTAAACATATTAAACATGAAAATGTATCATGAATCCATGTCTAGCACTGAATCCCTTGTGTTCCCATGCATGACCCATGTTATGATGCCATGACAGAAATCGAGCATTCCAAGTCTTTGCCATTAATGGTAAACACCCAATGACTGCTTATCAACACTTGTGTCATTCTTGGGTAGGTAATTTATGGACATCACACAAATGGGCTACCAAACCGACATGATATTTGTGGGCATCCCACCTTCGATTCTGAGTACACCAACACACTTTTCTAGAATTACAATGTCGGGTAAGTGTGTGAATAAAGTAACTGGGTGTTGCACTCGGGGGAGAATCTATATCTTCTTACTATACTTAACACATTTTCCATGCAAAACTATGTGCCACTCAATTTGGCATTTGTTCACTTTTCTCGAGCCCACCAATCAACTCACCATGTGGTGATTGATTCAACCCATACACACACACTTATACTTCTGCAATCATAATGCTTACTATATCCTATGAGCATGTGACAGCATCTCACCAGCATCAACATGTTAATTATATTATGAAGCATAGAGTAACTTTCCATAACCACCACTAAGCATGTTATAAGTAATATTAATTTAAATAAAACACTTGAACATACTTTGACATTTTATCAAACACCCATAAGTTATAAACTATAAACATTTAGCATACACATTCATACAATCTCATATTTTAAAATTTCAATACCCAAAATAAAATCGAATTATGCATAACATGTTCATCAATTAACTCAAACATCCCAATAATCACATTGTAAAACCTGGGTAAATTTGAACTTTCTCTAAAAAATGGCAAAATGGTCATTTTGTCACTATAATGCGGATTTAAAATACGTATTTATCTAGAGATTGGATGATGCAACGGACTTCACCATTGGTTTGTGTCGCGAAATCGAGTTGCCAAAAATATTTTCATCAAATTATGAGATAGCCAGATTTTTCACGTTTTACGAGATAACTGGGTCTAGGGTGACCTCACAAATTTCTTGAAAAATAAAATTTGCTTATAATTGAAGGAAATTTTAAATAAAACTAATTTAAACTTAAATCGAGATGAAATTAATCGTTTCGAAGTGAAAACAGACCCGGACAAGGGGGCGAGTGGCGCGACGTTCACCAAGCATCAAGGGCTATAAATATCGGCAAAAAGTTAATTTTTTTGACTAATATCTCTGCTGAAAATAGTGTGTAAACGTGAGAGGAAGATTAGATGGAAAGGAGAGAAAAAAAGTGAGAATTCAAGGCTTCTCGCTATGATCAACGGAGCTCCGTCGCTCGAATTAACTCTAGCCAAGAATCAAAGTCGATCTCCTCGATGAGGGCTACGCTTACATACCAAAAAGAGTGAATTTTACTGAAATTTCTAAGATGAAATTTTGGAGAAATCAAGGTTTGGGCTTGGGGGTGTATTCTTGGAGCTTACCAACATTCTTTTACGCTTCAAGATGTAGGGTTTCTTCCTACTTTTATTTATTTTCATCCTATGGTGTATGTAGGAAAGACTTTGGTGCATACAAATGGCTTTAATCAATTCCTAGCTTGGGTTTGATGTGTTGAAGTTACTTGTGTAATTGCTTAGAATTTGGTATTGGTGGGCATGCTATGTGGTTATATTGTGCCTTTACGAATAAGGTGTGTTATTGACATATATTATGTAATAACATGCTTATGTTTGGTTGTTAAGTATAAAATGTTGATATATGGTCATTGATATATTGAAATTGTGATGGATAAAGATAATATTATGCACATGATATAATTGGTCTTGATATATTTATATACGGTTAAATTACTCATTTGACATTCATTGCATCTTGGGCATGATATTGGCATTTATTGTATCTTGGGCATGATATTTGCATCACATTCATGGGCATAAGACATAAGTGTAGTTGTGGGTGCATGGTTGATCAAACACCATCCTTGGTGTTTGATAAGTGGACTCAGGAAGGTTGGATCGAATATCCGGCTAGGTTGCATGGTTGCATGAAAAACTTGTGTCAGGTATAGAATGAAGGGATAGATTCTCCTTTGGGTGCAAGACTTGGTTACTTGGTTCATACAATCCCTTGAGGTCAAATTCTGAAAAAAGTGTAATGGTGTATAGAACCGGCGGTGTGATACCAAAATTCATTGCCCAACAAAGTCACAAGATTTTGTTTTATAAAAAAACTCATTTGATATGTAACTTCCAAAAATGACTTGGTTTTATAAACACATGAATTTTATTTCTAACTATAATTGGATGTATTTTATCAATGACAAATGTATTACACATGTGCATTGGATAGTATTATGGAAGTCAGTGAAGACTCGGGTTAAAGGGCATGCATGAGTATCATCTCATATCTTGACCTGACATGGTAGAATTCTAATCATGAATTACACATTCTTGTTTCAGAATGGATAATGGTTATTGATTGTTGCATGTGTACATTCATATGCATTTAGGTTGGGGAGTAGCCTCTGTAGGAGATACTTTGTTGAGGGTAGCTTATCCTATACAGGAAAACATCTCAGGTGGGGGATATATGCCATTGAACAGTGCATATTCGGGGCCCCAGTGATGAAGAAAGGCAGACTTGTGTCTTTTTGTTCCTTTTTGTAAAATTTTTGCAAAGTTAGTTTTTGGGCATGTAATATATGTAAAAGAATTATAATTTTAAACTTGTATTAACTCTATTTAATGCATAAAATCATGATGTGGGAGTATGAATTGATGTACATTAGACCTCGGATGGGTCTTGGGATTAAATGTTGTCATATGAGTATGGATAAATGAACCTGATGTTGTCAATGTTGTATAGTAGACCTCGGATGGGTCATTTGATTATATGTTGCACAAGTTGGATTTTGCGTAGAGCTACCCCTACAAAGGAAACTCTGCCTGAATTTTGTTAAATTATTGATCTTAGTAAATGGGGCATGACGTCTGATATCGAGTTACACGATTTCCATTAGTACTTCCGCGGGTTGATGGGTGATCAACTGGTTGACGCGTGATCAACTGGTTGACAATGGACCCATGGTTTTTGGGGTGTCACAGCTTGGTATCAGAGCTTAAGTATATGGCTTGCCTAGGGCTTGAGAGGCATGGGTCCAAACCATTGCATTCATTGTGAATTTCATGTTATGTGCTATATGTTAATGTAAATTATATGCATTGTAAAATGTACATGGAAAAGACACACTAGGGTTAAAGAATATAACCTTGGGGGTCGAAAAAAAATTGAACGGGATGGTTCGGGATGTAGATGTCTACTAATTGGTGGCACACACCTTATTAGTTACACAAAGAGAGAAATCCCAATGTTACAACTTAGATCCCTACCTTAGGATACTAAGTCAGGGATTTACTGCTATTTGGAAGAGCCATTGCATGTGAGTTCTCCCCTGGTCACTACGGTATGTATGGATCCTATATGTCGGGGTTGTGAGTTAGAGATTGTGGTATTCTACTCACTGTGGACCTTAGGGTCATGGACATGTCGGAGTTTGATGTCATCCTTAGGATGGATTGGTTGGTGACACGCCGAGTCATTATTGATTGTGATCGTAACAGGGTTACCGCCTACACACTAGAGGGTGTTTGTTTCTAGTTCAAGGGGAAAAGCATGACGTTTTACCCCAAGTGGTGTAAGACTCTTGATTACACGGGTAGTTGATGGGTTAGCCTGCGAGCCTTACCCTAGAGGATGAGGTGAGACAAGAGTTTTGTCTACCTTAGGTGGTATGTGAGTATGGCGATGTTTTCTAGACAAACTACTAGGATTACCACTGCATAGGGATGTAGAATTCACAATTGAGTTACACCCTAGAACATCGCTCATTTTTATGACTCCACATAGGATGACGCCTATTGTGTTGCAAGAACTTAAGGTCGAATTACAAGACTTGTTGTACAAAGGCTTTATTAGACCGAGTACTTCACCTTGGGGCGCTCTGGTGTTGTTTGCCAAGAATAAGGACAAGACGTTTCGACTATGTGTAAACTACCGATAGTTAAATAGGGTTACTATCAAGAATAGGTACCCTTGGCTGTGTATTGATAACTTGTTTGACCAGCTGAGAGGGGCACGAGACTACTCCAAGAGAGATCTATGGACAGGGTACCATCAGTTGAGGATTAGGGATGCTGACATTCCTACGACGACATTTATGATGCCGTATGGGCATTCTGAGTTTACTGTGATGCCATTTGGATAGACAAATGCCCCAACGACATTCATGTATCTCATGTATAGGGTGTTCTAACCTCACCTAGGTCAGTTCTTTTTGGTCTTTGTTGATGACATACTAATCTACTCCAATTCTGAGGAGGAGCAAGAGGGTAACTTAAGGGTTGTTCTCCAGGTCTTGAGAGACCATTTGTTGTGCACCAAATTCAGCAAGTGTGAATTTTGGCTTACCAAGGTGAAATTTTTAAGACACATGGTGTCGGCTTTGGGTGTATACATGGACCCAGAGAAGGTTGAGGCATCATGAATTAGGAGAGGCCAGGGTTAGCCTTCGAGATACGCAGTTTCTTGGGTTTATTAGGGTACTACCCAAGGTTCATTGAGGACTTCTCTCAATTAGTTGGACCTATGACCCAGTTAACCCAAAAAAAGGTCAAGTTTGAGTGGAATGATTCGTGTGAGAAGACATTCAAGGAGTTGAAGAGAAAGCTTACTAACGCCCTTATTTTAATAGTCCTGGAAAGAGGACAAAGGTACACAATGTATAGTGATGCCCCGAATGATGGACTTGGTTGTGTTTTGATGCAAACAAGAAAGGTGGTGGCTTATGGTTCTCGACAATTAAAGAATCATGAGTAGAATTATCCTACGCACGACATGGAATTGGCGGCCATTGTCTTTCCCTGAAGACTTGGCGCCATTATCTTTATGGTGTGCAATTCTAGGTATTTTTGGACTACAAAAGTCTAAAGTACATCTTTACACATGGGGACCTCAAAATGAGGTAATGTAGGTGGATGGAGTATCTGGAGGACTATGACTTCACTTTGCATTACCTTCTTGGTAAGGCAAATGTGGTGGCTGATGCACTCAGCCATAAATCATGGGGAGTCTTGGCTAGTGTGGCTTTTAGGGAGTGGAAGATGCTCGAGACTGTGGGACTGTTTGGGCTACGCAACATAGGTCAGGCTCTGGGCACTTTGGGGAGTTTGGTGGTTTTGCCTTCTCTCCTAAGCAGAGTGATCGTCTCCCAAGGGCAGGATACCGAGATTTTATCCGTTAGGGGTCGAGTACAGTTAGGTATAGGTGACGAGGGCTAGACCATTCATACATATGGTAGTCTTCGATTTAGGGGAAGGATTGTGGTTCCCTGGTCTACGGACCTTAGAAAGGAGATCCGTAGAGAGTTCCATTGTTCCTGTTTTGCTGTGCACCCAGGTGGCATGAAGATGTACCATGATCTTCATCGCCAGTACTACTGGAACTGAATGAAGAAACACGTTGAGGATTTGGTTGGTCGATGTCTTACATGTCAGCAAGTAAAGACTAAACACCAGAGACCAGCAGGGTTACTCCAGCCTTTAGAGGTTGTTAAGTGGAAGTAGGAGCATGTCACAATAGATTTTGTGACCCATTCGCCACGTACATGGCGAAGGCTTGATACGGTATAGGTGATAGTGGACCGGCTTATGAAGTGGACACACTTTTTGGTGATGCGGATGACTTTCACACTGGAAGAATTATGTAGGCTTTATATACAAAAGATTATGCGATTGTATGGGGTGCCCCTATCTATAGTATTAGATTGGGATCTTAGGTTTATAGCTCCTTTTTGGGAGAGTTTCTTCCACTCCATGCAGACACATTTCATGATGAACATTGATTTTCATCCCCAGACTGACGGTCATTTAGAGAGGACCATCCAGACTTTAGAGGACATGCTATGGGCATGCGTTCTAGATCTCAAGGGTAGCTGGGAAGGACACCTACTCTTAGTGGAGTTCACCTACAATAACAGTTATCAGGCAAGAATACCGATGACACCCTCTGATGCACTATATGGAAGGCCTTGTTGTTCTCTGATTTGCTGGACAAACGTAAGAGAGAGACCCTCTACGGGTCCAAAATTGGTTAGAGACACCTCAAAAAAGGTGGAGTTGATACGAAAGTATCTTCTCACGGCTCAGAGCTGACATAAGAGCCACGCTGACAAACGACAGCGATGTTTGTTTTCTTTCATTATTGTTCCTAAACTCCAAACATCTCCCTCAATATATGTGTATGATGTGTGTAAAAAAGGGAGTGTCACTCTCCCTAAGGGATGATTTCAAAAGAAAGGGCAAGAAATTGGGGAGATAGACTGTTAAAAAGTGTGGGATGTGAATGAACAAAAGTGCTTCCCAAACGCAAGAAGACTTCTGTGGATCGTGTTTAACTTGGAGTTATTCTAAGGTCGTTTCCTTGTGGAAGGATGTGAATAGTCTGGAAGGTGATTTTAATAAAAGAGAGTGTAAAATCTTTTGTTGTTGCAACTGGTTTGAGGTTTGTTTTGTGATGAACTTAGAATGGGAAATAAGTGTTGGCTAATCCAATGGATCACCCCAGTGGCAATATCAAATCAACTCAAATCATTCCCCCAATAGAGCATCGGTGAATGATTCATTCGTGGTAAGCTAGGGACGAGATGGTGAGAAACCAAGCATAAATCGTGACAAGACCTACAGAATATCAAAGACTCACTATCTAATCCACTCTTTACCTGGTCAAACCAAACCACCGTACTTTGAGACAAGGAGAGAAAAAGAGTTGAAATGACATTTCCAAATGGAGGTCTCCATTTAGATTAGCCAACTTAAAAAAATAGCTACTCATGCTTAAGTTAAAACTAAAAATGCAATGGAAAGACATTCTAAAGATGTGACTATTTAAACTAAGTTAATGCATGAAAACATGAGTTAAAATAGAGTGAATTCAATACTCATTTATAGTTAAGAAATTGAAGAACACAAGCATTAATGGTGAAAGCTTTAAAAGAAGATTATACACGAAAAAAATTGAAATAAATGACATTCAAGGCATTAAAGGAAGCTTAGAAGGTTCTTGCATTCAAATGGCAGACAATGCATGGAAGAAAAAGTGGAAATCTCAACTTCTCTCTCTGAACACTAGTCATCATCTTCCTATACTATCTCTCTATATTCCAATCTTCTTTTGCATAATGCTATGCATTCCTTATTGGAAGATTAAAAAACGTGCATGCAGTCATCCCCTAGCCTGTATATGTGATCTCCACCCATAGGTTGTCAAGAGGAATGGACTGGACAAGGTGGTGTTGAGCTAGCCTGCACACCCATCTTTTATTCTCTTTTATCTCTTCATTGATCACCAAGGCTCCAAAAGTTCAATGAGAGGTGTGAAAGGGATGAACAACATTGTGGGCGCATCATAGAAGTGCGGAAGACATGTTTTGGTGGGACCCTCAAACCAGCAGAGAGTACAGCTACGCATACCGGTATGCCGAACTCCAATAGCCTCAGAATACTGGTACGTGTATTGGTACGCTTTCTCTGATTTCC
>CM042197.1:23015384-23029356 GCA_023539305.1 Ilex asprella | reverse complement strand
GCAATTGTCTGTCATCCTTGATCCCAAGCCCTTCCCGGCTCTCCAACACATGTAATTTTCCATGTGTATCTATCAGTCATTTATGTTACACATCAAATAACATCTTCAATCTGGGGTCTCGTATGGGGTGAATGTTTATGGACTTTCACCAACTGTACCCAACTGACACAGGATTTATAGACTTCCACCAACGGTCCCGCGTACACGGACACACTTTATGGACTAATACCAATGACAGTGCGTATCCAATTACTCGGGTCTTACACCCGAGTGATCTTCCCGACCCTCACACCATTTCAAACCGTGCTACTCGGCCAAGTTATTGATTTATCTTATTCGAGCCCACTTGTCATCCACCCATGTGGTGTATGACTACTTCCATGCACAACCACCCATTTTAGGCAATGTTCCCGTGCATATGCAATGTAATGTCTTATTGCAACACTATTACAATGTTCAATATGCAATGTATGTCATATGAGCCATTTCATACCCAATTCACATAATCCATGACAATTATATCCAAAACATATAATTTTCATAATTCTCAGTGTCAATAAACAAATATGTGTTTATCAACATTATATCCAAAACTCATATTCAAGCATGTTATCTCATGTTAAGCAAATAACACACTTCAAAATCAAGACATTATGTAAACACATAACATGCCCATAATTCGCATAATTCCGAGAAATTACTTTAAGCAATTTCCACTCACCCATTTCAAGATAAAATATACTCTACCTATTTTCAATACCCATTTCGTCAATTCATTACCATAGGTAAGTTATATATATATATCTATATTTACCTACCCATTTCCACACTACATTTAAAGTTGTGAATAAAACTCTAGTAGGAAAGTTCCCTACCTCTTGAAGCGTAAACCGAGTTTTAGAAGCTCCCTAGAATTCGACCCAAGCTCCAATCCAAGCTTCCCCAAAATTTTGGTTTTCCCACCTTCGGTGAAAGCCCTCCTTTTTGGTGTGTATGCGTAGCCCTCGTCGAGGAGATCGACTTTCCCTCTTGGCCCGAACGGATCCGAGCTCTGTAGCTCCGTGATCGTAGAGAGAAGTTTGAGATTTCCTCTCTTTTCCTTCTCTTCTCTATCAGCTGAGAATCGACTGAGTAGTGGGGGAAAAATCTGATTTTCCCCCTATTTAAAATTTTAGAACACTTGGCCCACAACGCGCCACACGTCTATTTTTATTTTGGGTTCGTTTTCATCCTGAAACGATTAAATTTTGCTCCAGTTCAAGTTCAAAATATGTTTAATTTGTCTTAACTTCATTTATTTTAAAAATCTCATAATATTTTTAAACATTTCGTATTTGGGTCTCCCGGGGCCCGACTGTCTTGAAAACGCGAAAAATCTAACTATCTCGGAATTCGATGAAATTTGACATGGTCACTAGATTTCGTGAGACGATTCCAACGGTGAGGTCCGTTTCGTCATCTGAGTTCTAAAAAATTTCAGGTTTACAACCCGAACTGTCATAGCAATTTACCGTTTTGCCCTTTATTTTTAAAACTTTAAATTTACCTGGGTTTTTACATTTCTGTTGAATTTACTCGGGTCTTCATGCATCAACTCTATAAATTTAAAAAATTTCTCGACTTGTGTGATGTTATGAGGATAAACTGGTGAGGTAGAAGGGGGTCTCTCACAATTCCCTAGGAGTGTGGCAATGATATCAGAGATCACCACAAACATCTTACCCTGAACATTTGTTTTCAAGACTTCCACCCCATCCACCTCTACAAACTCTGAGAGTTTGGTAGAACACTCTGCACATCGACAGATTATACCCTTCAATGGGCAAAAATCGAAACTTCATACCTTGTGCTTCGATGATCTTAGCAACCTCGTTCCCTTGGGTAAGGGAAATGTGGTCAAGATAAATCTCATAAGTTACACCCTTCTCCCGGATCAACTCGATATGAGCCTCATTTCTAACCTTCTTCCTCCGCTCATTGGGGACCTCACTTGATTCTTCTCCTCCCCTCTTACGACTACATGACTCATCAAGTTGAGAGGGGTTGGGTCCAGCCCTCTTGGTTCGGTCCCTGTAATGCAACAGTGCCGCCATCGACAAACTAGAAACAAGGATTAGGAACAGACCCACAATTAGGTTCATACTCTCATGAACGACCTCTATGTAAAGAGTCATTGGGAGATTGTAGGAGAATTTGGGAAATGAATGGAGAAAAGGACTTGGGGAATTTTTCGGCACTTAAGGTTTCAAAGATGTAACTCCACCAAATCGAAGCATAAGGGATGGGGATTTGGGGGTTTGAAGGAAGATGAGTGTGATTTGGAAGCCTAAGGGAGATTTCAGGTAAGAGAGAAATGAAAGGGGGTTTCTATTTTAGGAGAGAAATGAAAAGTTTTCCGAAAAACATCAATTAAAAACCCTAGCTTTTGGCATTAGGCGAAGCGTACTGGTACGTGAAACTCTAGTAGCCTCAGAGTACCGGTATACGTGTCGATATGGTGAACTCCAGTAGCCTCAGCGTACCGTTATGCGTACCAGTATGGTTTGGCTAAGTTGCAAAATAATCTTGTTGTGCATCCCCTCAACATTCCTTTTCATTTTAGGAACCACCTATGCATTCTAACACTCTATTAATGACCCCCACTTTACCCTAAAAAAATACACCACTTGAAAACCACAATTTGGACCATCATGCCAATTTATTTTTGAAATTACAATGTAATTTAAACTTTTGATGCATTCAACGTACAAGGAATGGATTTCTATCTTTAGCTATCAAAATGAACACCCAACATGCAAATCACATAATTAATAACCCGGGCATTCCTAATTCATTTCAAATATCAAAAAACTTGACCAATATTCCCCTATTATGCAAAAATGGAACTATTTAACACATTTCTCAAATGATCGAACTAAGCACACATGAGCAAGACCATAATCTCAAATACTAGTCTAAAGTATGCATACATTAATTTCCAAACTCGTGTGTGTGCTAGTTGAACACGTAATTTGAGCATTTACGCAATAGAATTCACATTCGGATGGCTAGTCAAACTCAGCTTCAATGCAAAACTCACCAAAGGTCACTCTTAACAATGAAATACACTCTAGTTATCCTAACATACTCTCCATGTGTATATGTGAGATAGATTTTTGTGCACAAAAATAAAGTATGCTCACAAGTAATCCAAGAATGAAGTTTATGTATGAGAATGAAGCGACTTTGGCATAGTCTCATGAAAAGAATGTTAGGGCATTGGGTAGCAAAATTAACTCATCATTCTATTTAAGATTATGCATCTCCCATGTTTCTCTGGATCACTTAGGACTTCAACGGTTATAATGGGGCCTTGAGGTGATAATGAGGGAAAAAATGAAGGACATAGGACAACAAAGAGAGTTGTTTTGAGTGAAAGATTTTTATTTCAAAAAGATCTCCCTTTTATAGGATTTTCATTCTTTACACCATTCCCATACTCTTTGCTTCTTTTCTTTCTTTTTCTCACCCCCTTTTTCTCCTTTTCTTGAATTCTCATTCCTTTTTTTTTTTCAAACTCTTTGAGTTTCCCAAAAATCACCCCTTGTTTAAATTTTCACACCACACTTCCTTTTCTTTTGCAATCACTCACTTTCAGATTTAGGAACAACCAAGGTAAGGTAGATATTTCACATTTTCATCAACTTGGTCAAATGTGTATTATAAAAATGAATTTCAATTAAGCTCAATCATGGCGCTAGGGATAATATTTTCAGAAAAATCAGGCAAAGGCTCAAAATATTCAAAGATGGCCTAACATCACTTCTAGATACGCATAGGAGAGCAGTGTACATTTCAAATAAGTTAATCGACTACACCAATGCACCTTACCAAAGCAAACATAATGAGACTATTGAACAAATTTCAAATTTAAGAATTGTTCCGTGAGTAAATGTAAGTCCATTCCAAAAAGAATTGGCACTAAAGCTCTCATGGTTCCTTATTCATCTCCACTACTTATGTCAAGCCTTAAATATCAATCCAATCCGTAAATTGTTGAAATTACACATTCAAAAGGGCACATACAGTTGAGTTCAAAAACATATACATATGTGATACTTACGCATAGGATTCACTTCTATAGCATGCTCATGTGTTCAAGGTTCAAAACAAAGATCAACATATCATCTAATCCAAACACTCTTAATAAGGGAATTAGAATCAAGATTCAGATATTTTTTGCTATTTTTATTTTTTTTTTTGTTTTCAAAAAGTTTCAAAATTTTCCTAACTTGCACTAAAGCAAACAAGAATTTGTATAATCCACAAAATATTTCATAGACATTGGTGTAACATGCAAATGGTGCACCTCACCCTCAACTTGATTCATGAATTATCCTCAATACTACAAAAAAGATGTGATATGCAATGACGGACAGTAAAAAAAATGAGAAAGGTTAGAGAACACCTCGCAATTGAGCTTTAACAAAAGCATCAATATCTACAACTAAGAAAAATATTTGTAAACCCCCACATGTTTATATTAATATAGTAATATATTTATTTAGTAATTCTCATATATGTAGTGACATAAGGATAAATCATATGGATTGTAACCGTAGGAATAACTACTAGGGAGACAATTTGATTGGGAAGTTTAAGTTTCGAAGACGTTTAAACTTAGAAAGAGTGATTAGATAAGTTTCTAAAAGTTTGTAGGTCAAAATAATGTCCCCATTGAATCCGGAAGGTCGATAAACATTGGGAGAGGAAATATGGGGTATATTAGAAGTTAAGAAGCATTCCGAAATGAAAGCACACTTGGGGAGAATTTGAGTAAGAAGGAGCTTAGATACTTCCTTAATGTTTGGATAATAGATTTTTATTTTAATGTCCATTTGATCTGAAATTTTGACAGTGGATAGTATACTTCTAGGGCTACAAAATAGTATTTCATGAAAATTTTCTAAATCGACCTCTAAATAGGTCCAAACTGCATTGGAAGTTACAACAGAACTGGGAAAACCGTTCGAACGTTAAAGTCCGTTCGAACCGCAAAACTCTTGTCTGATGGTAAACGCAAAGTACTGGGAGCAACCAACATTTGAAATTCAAGGGACGTTCGAATGTAAAGTTCCGTTCGAACGGTACTGACGAATTAGAACATCAAATTTAGGTCGGCTGAGATATTTTCTCCCTCTATAAATACCTAAGGCCGCCTCCTTCAGCCTCAAAACACCATTTACAACCCAAGGAAGTCTTGAGAAACAAGAGAGAAAGGGGAAAACACAAGATCAAAGGGGATTCTCATCTTGAAGTGAATCAAAAACTCAAGTTCTTCAAGAATTCTAAGGAGGAAGAAGGTAGGGGAAATTCTTCCACTCTTGTCCATTGATACTTAGGCTTATATATATACATGTTTTGACTCTCAAGCTTTTATATATGTATTGAAATCCTTGTTTCTTGATTATTCTTGCAAATCTTACCATGTTAGATGAAAGTTATAACTTGATGTTCATTAAACCTTTGTTCTTAAGATCCAAACACTAGTTTTTCAAGAAGTATGGATTTTTCTTCTTGTTGTTCTTGATTCAAAAACTTGATATTGATTTGTGTTTGATTTCAAGACTTGATATTCATTGTTCTTGATCTCTATACTTGATGAATCATTTGTTCTTGATTTCTCTACTCTATATCTATTGTTCTTGATCTTTTCTTGTTGATATTCCTTTATTCTTGATATCTACACTTAATATTTGCTAGGTATTGGTTTCAAACCTTGATATTCCTTTATTCTTGATATCCAAAACTTGATATTCATGTGTTATTGATTTCAAGACTTGATATTCATTTGTTCTTGGATTCAATACTTGATATTCCTTTATTCTTGATATCCAAAGCTTGATATTCATGTGTGATTGATTTCAAGACATGATATTCATTTGTTCTTGGCTTCAATACTTGATATTCCTTGGTTCTTGATTCTAAATCTTGATATTCATTAGATATTGATTTCAAAACATTAGTGCTTTATTTGGAACAACAACAGTATATATTTTGATGATCTCATGTACTTTTCTTCGATTGCTCTATTGGAATGTTACTTGTAGAAATTGGAGGAATGTTGTATTACTTGTGATAGTTCGGATGAACATGGGTGGGAGATTCCTTGTGAGGATGCTCATACCAAAGAAACTAAATTGTAGAACGTGCTTGTTAATTGAGAAAAGGGTTGCTATTGTATCTCTTGTGTGGTTGCACGATAGGAACATGGGTTACTATTGACCGGGTATCATGGAGTGGTTAGACGTCTTCTTTGTTAAGAACTTTTCTTAACACTCATAGTGGGGTTAGTGCTTTGATAAGACTAAACCACTATTGTTCACGGGGTAGCATGGGTATGTACTTGCGTGGGACATGATATTTTCGATGGTGACCATGTGGGGTCTTGCTTCATACCTGAGATACGAATACAGTCGTGTATCGTTCAGTCTACCATAGACGGTTTCTACAAGAGTCTTGGATAGTATGGGATGCCTCAAGAACTTGTTGGAAATGGTTTATAGTGGAAATGGATTATAAATTATATATGGGTTATTGTTCATTGGACCAGATACGGTTTCCACAAGAGTCTTAGGAAGTATGGGATTCCGTGAGAACTTGTAAAAACGGTGTATGGTAGAATGGATTACGCTTTGGAAATTGGTTGTCAACTATACTTGGTTGCACTTCTTATTTACCTTATGATTGATTCTTAAACTTGAGATTTGTATCAATGTCCCTGTTTTCTTTCAAAAGTTATATATGGTATTTTGGAAAATGAGACCGAACTGTTTTATATGTTTTCCAAACCTTGCTCGAGTTTGGGAGAATGTTACTACAGAGCTTAGTGCTCATCACCTACAAACAATATTATTCACAGATTTTGGTTTAGAGGAAGAACTCGGAGGCGATGAGCAGGTTACTTGGGGAGATCATGTGGATGGAAGCGTGGATCCCAAGGGGATGGCTTAGAGGAATTTCTCTTTTCATGTCCTATGCTAGATAGGCATTTTTGAGACATTGTTGGAATGATGTTAGGTTTATTCCGCTGCAAGACACTTAATTTTTTAAATGTTATTGCCATAGTTTGGCATATTTCTTTTGGACGATAATGTAGATATTATGTATGATGATTGAAACATTATATATGTATGGTTTTTATTAGTCGCTCTCATGATATGAATGGTTTAAATAGTAATGCCGTCCAGGGTGGATTTTGGGGCGTTACAATATTACTATACAACCGAAGAAAATAAGTGACATGAAATAAAAATAACGTAAGTAAATAAAAGCAACTGTACACTAGAAAGCATAAACACTAGCTACTCCTACACCAAATTCGGATACACCAGATCAATTAAATCCTCCTCTGCCATCTGTACTTCAAAACCCTCAAAGAATGGCTTAAGTCTTTGGCCAATGACCTTGAATTTCTTACCATTCTCGGGGTTTGTGGCATCCACAACTCTGTTGGGGTAGACCACCTTGGCAAGATAGGGGTCATCCCAATGAGATCAAAGTTTTCCTTGGAAAATGGATAAATAAGAGTTGTATTAAAACGCTTTTTCCCTGGGCTCAAATGATTTCCTCACAATGAATTTTTCATGAAAGATTTTGGCCCGTTCTTTTGAGATTTGGGTGCTTTCTTATGCCTCTCTTCTAATCTCTTCCAACTCATTCAGTAATAACTTTCTTTGTTCTCCGACCATTCTTAGATTGAAGTTCAAAGTTTTAACGGCCCAATAGGCCTTAGGTTCCATTTCAACTGGGAAATGGCAAACCTTTACGTAGACGAGCTGGTAGAGACACATGCCTAAAATAGTCTTGTAAGCAGTGCAGTAAGCCCATATGACATCAATCAGTTGCTCGGACCAATCCTTCCTAGTTGGGTTAATCGTATTTTCTAAAATGTTCTTCGTCTCCCTATTGGTCAACATGGCTTGGCCATTGGTTTGTGGGTGGTATGTCATGGATACTTTATGTGTAATGCCTTATTTAAGCATTAAGGACCCGAATGGCCTATTACAGAAATGCGATCCACTATCTCTTATTATAGTACGAAACATCCTAAACCTCACAAAAATGTTCTCTTTCAAGAATTTGACCACTACCCGTTGGTCATTGGGTTTGGACGGGATAACCTCCACCCACTTGGGCACTTAGTCCATTGCCAGTTGCATGTACACATAACAAAATGACCAAGGAAAAAGGCCCATGAAGTCGATGCCCCAACAGTCAAATACTTTTATGACAAGCACAGGGGGAAGGGCATCATGATTCTTTGGGCCACACTACCCAAACGTTGGCATCTGTTCCATTCTTTACAAAATAAGACACAATCCTTTATAAGAGAGGGCCAATACAAACATGATTGAAGAATTTTAGCCAAATTCTTTTTCGCAAAGAAATGGTTGCCTTATGCTTATGAATGGAAAAATGCAAGTACATCCAACTTTTTATTCTTAGGTACATATCTCCTCATGACTTGGTTAGGGCAGCACTTGAAAATGTATGGGTTGTCAAAGTAAAAATACTTCACATCTACCATAAATCGCCTTCAATCTTGTGGGCTCCATTGCAGTGGTATCTGTCCTGTTGCATGATAGTTAAATATATCAGCATACCAAGAACACACATAAAAAATAGAAAACAATTTCTCATCATGAAAAAATTCAAGGATAGGGATGTGCTCATCATCCTATTGCACCACAAGTCGAGATAAATGCTCCGCCACCACGTTCTCAACTCCTTTCTTGTCCTTGATCTTCAAGTTGAATTCTTGTAGGAGGAGTATCCACCTAATGAGTATCAGTTTAGCATCCTTCTCAGTCAACAAATAATTCAAAGCAGAGTGATCAGAAAAGAGAACAATAGGTGAACCTATGATGTAAGAACGAAATTTATCTCAAGCAAATACTACTGCTAGTAGCTCTTTTTTATGTGGTAGTGTAATTCATTTGGACTACACTGAGCATTTTGCTAGTGTAATATATTACATACGGTCTATTTTACTCCCTTTGACCTAGCACTGCTCCAACCGCGTAATCACTCGCGTCGCACATCTGAAAAAAGGAAGATTCCACTTGGGTGGTCTCATGATCGGAGGCGTGACTGGCATTGATTTGCACTTTGTTGTGATTGGATTTAATTAATATTATACACCCAAGTATAAGTAGTTAAATTGTAGTTTTCTCAATTTTTAAGTCCAAGTATCGATCCAACAAAGAGTTTTAGTAATTAGAACTTAAAATAAAATGAAAACAATAAAGGCGTTTGTTTGAAGAAGAATATTGTTTCTTTAGCTTGTGACGTGAGCTTAGTTTGATAACTAGTTTAAACAATTAAATAAAAATAGTGTGTAAGTAAAACAGATAACTAACAAGAATATAAAAGATACCATTCAGATTAGGGATCCATATGCTTTGTGTTGGTTGATTACTAGAAATTCTACCTTACATCAATTAACTTCAATTTTACTGGAAAGCTAACTGGCAGGTCTGATGTATATGAACATAACACAGCTGCTTCTTAAGCTACACTGGTTATATCTACGTCAACTGATTAACTCTGGCAAACCAGAAGGATGAGCCTTTCATGAGGAATACTTGAGTTATTCATTTGATCTCATGATTGTAAATGCATATAAAATAAACCATAACACATCTGCTTCTCAAGCTACACTAGTGGTAATATATTATAACACAGCTGCTTCTTAAGCTACACTAGGTATAGATGTGTCAACTGATTAATTCAAGTAAACCTGTCAAGTTAGCTGGTGATAATAAATCATAACACAACAACTTGTCAAGTTAGTTGTATTTAGATATGTCAACCAGAAGGTCAAGCTATTCAGACGAAATACTTGAATTATTTAATAGATTATCTGTGATATATATATTTACCAGCAAAACATCCTCAGTGTTCCGGTGGAGGACTAGTCATACCGATAGGATCCTCGGGGTTATTCTATCTGGCATGTCTTACTAATATAACAAACGTATAAATAAAACATCAGTAATTCAAGAATCTAACCAATATTGTAAATATGTTTACCCTAGTTTGAAGGGTACAAAAAGACTACTCACGCTCCATTGCTATAGACAAGCACGGAGTGCGGGTAGTTGCCATTACAACAGAATTTAAAGTACAAAATTTAGAAGATCTTTCACAAGGAATAACTGAAACACAACCACTTTTATTATTAGTCAAGACAGAAAAGTGGCGGCAGGTTAACTTTCCAAATAGAAAGATACAACAGAAAGGTAGAAATACAGAGTTTTGACTGAAATGCATCACGGACCGGATCAAGTTGCTATTTCTCTTTTCTCTCTTTTCTTTCTCTTTGGATTTCTCTTAAGGAGCTCTCAGAAATTTGTGTTTTTACTTTAGAAAAGTGGTCAGCTGGCCTGCTGAAGTGAAGGAGGGGGTATTTATAGACACAAAGGAAGCATGAGGTGGATGTCTGCATGCAATGACTAGGGGTGAGCGTCCGGATGGCAGTGCACCGTCCGGAAGGCAGTGCACTCAGCGAAGAATATATGTTATAGTTACTACTCCCTCAGTACTTACACGTGATTGGAATATTGTAGACAAAGCAAATAATATCACATGTAATATCTGAATCAACGAATATTTAAATAAAATTAAAATTTGACATAATCTCATAACTGGATATCAATAATACATCAGATATATTATTAACATTCACCTTTTATAGATAGATAGGACAAACATAGATAGATAATTTTTGGGATTAAAAAGGACTTTCTTTATGTTGTAATGTGGCCATCGGTTTAGGGTTTAAGAAATGACGTCTATCGGATTCAAGAGCTACCCTTTATGTTGTGGCACACCTCTTTCTATTTTCCAAAACTTTATATTTATCCTTTCCATTTTTCACTTTCTTGGCTATTTTTTTTCCATAAATACGCTTGTCATGGGTTTTTCTTTTCTTTGAACAACTAATACCCTTTTCTTTTCCACCTTCTTTTGTTTTTCTGTATTCTGCTGATATAAAAGAGGGTGCAAGAAATTTATGTAGCAAAGGTATGTTTGATCTATTTTTATATGGCTCGGGTATTTATTAGGTTTCATGAAAAGAATATATATTCTTTTAGGCTCAAACATGGCTGACTAAGGATAATTTTGAAAAAGAAATTGTCAAGGCTCAATATTAGTGAAACATGACCTAAGATCATTTTCCAGAAATCATATATCGGTATAATTCCTATAAAAGAATTTCAAGAATAATGTTAATAATATAATCTAACAAGTGTTAATCAAAACAAACTTAATGAGATTATTCAAAGAAAGTTTACTGTAGAATTGAAGATGTTTATCTGAGTAGATGTAGATTACCTCTCCAAGAAAGATTGGCTCAAATTCTTCAATTGGTTATACATCTCCACTACACAAGTAAAGAATGTAATATTTCACAGGGTTTTGCATAATAAAGATATCTATTTGTGCTTCTTAACTTAGTTTAAATAAAAATATTAATATAATATACAACTAAAGTGTGAAAAACTCAGTGATCATGTTAAGACTTTTCTAGCAATGTACCTAAAATATTAATTTAATTTTTCTATGAATCATATGAAGTAAGTTTCCTAATTTTAACAAAAACAAATTTAAACATACCTAAGTTCAAAACTTAACGAGTTTACACAGGTTTAAAATAAGCAAATAAATAAACAAGTGCCAAGGTACTTTAAAGTCTAACTACATAAATGAAAGTGCATAATTTAAAGAGCTGGGTGAAAGATAGTAAAGTTCTTATGTAGAATTTCCAGATTTCATGAAGTGGATGGTTCTCCTCCAAAGTGATGTCTCAGTAGCCTCAACATTTTTGCTTGGTTGTTTTCATAGTCCTTATCCGTTGGTTCATTTGATTAATGATGGTACCAAGCTGGGTGATGCTATTTTCCATACCTAGCAGAATTTGTCTGTTTGTCCTGTCATCCACTGGAATGTATGGTTGATCTTCTAGTAGCTGTTGTTCTGGTGGATTGAATGCTTCAGGAGGTTGGAATGGTTGTTCTTGAGGTTAAGGTGCTGCTTCTTGTTGGGCTGCTGGTTGAGCTTCTGGTTGAGCTTCATGACTTTTCTTTAATGATATTTTGTCTATTGGTCCATACTGATCTACTGTCTTCCATATGAGATCAATGATCACCCTGTTGTTCCAGCATAGTTGACAGACTAGCATAGCATAGGGAAGTGAGGGTTTTCTATTTTCTACAGTCATTATCATTTGGTCCATAATCAGATTGGGTAGGTCGATAGTATGCCCCATCCCGAATGCATATAAAAAGTAAGCTTACTCAGTGCAGATTTGATTTTTCGGGGCTCGAGGTTGCAAGCTATTTACCGTTATTAAATTTAGGATGCGATATGTATCAGTCAAGTCTCCCTATTTTATATATTTATTTGGTCATCGCCAACCAAATTCTAGATTCCCGGTTACTTCTCTTCCTATGACATTTAGGTCAGGCAATGTATGCTCAGTATACGGGTATTGCAGGTTTTCTTCTCTCTGCTTTGGTTGAAAGAATTCGGCTACAGTTGTCGATGTAACATGAAAAACATGCCCCTATACGAATGCACGCAAATGCCTTTCTTCAATTATCAGAGCATTGCTATAAAATTCACGGACCAGGCAGTCATATGCAGGAACAATTAATTTAACATACTCTGGCTAGCCTCTTGCAACAAGATTTTCTCTAGTTCTTATATTTTCAAAATCTTCAAACACAACTGGTCTTTCAACTATAGTAGTTTTCATCAAGAATTTATCACCATATCAGTTTTGTTGATCAATTTTTTCAAACATCACCTGGTTGAATACATTTCCCGGTCCTGGTTGTTGTGGAAGTGCTGGAGGTTGCTCGGGTTGATCTCTTTGTGCTTTTCTTAAAGATCTCCTTGCCCTTTGTCTTAAATCCATGATTCTCTTGATTTTTCTTTGGATTCTTCGTTTCAAGTGATTTCAATCGGTAAATATGTTCAAAATGTGATGGGAAAGTGGATAATCGAAACAAATTTGATTGAAATTGACTGAGTATAGGAGATTTGGAGGTTTGGGTTTGAGATTTTCGGCTTTGACCGAAAGTTTCTGGGTGCAAGGCGATGAAGAACTGAACGGGTTGCATGGGGCAGGAGTTTTTATAATAAGGAGCACCGTCCAGACGGTCCAAACTTACTGGTTTTTGGTTTTTTGTTGTACTGCGGGTTGTTAATTTTTTTCTTCCTTGTTGCTTCAAATTCCTACAATATACAAAATTAAATACATTTTACATATTCTATAGAACTTTTTACTAACCACTCTTTTTTTCTTATCAAAAGAATTGGTGGGTTTTTATATTTTTATGTGTTATTGAAATTTACTGTTTTTTTTTAATTATCCTATATTTATTTATTTAATAGTGTATATAGTTTATGTACAAGTATTTACAATTCTTCTAAAATTCGTACATTATTTTAATCATATTGTCTCGGCATCAGAACTATCTGATTCGGGTATACAAGTGACATGGTTAATTTTATTCTTTAGGAATTTGGTTAACATCGAGCAGGAATATGATGGCATCTCAGGGTACTCCTTACTCTGTCCATCCCTAATCTATCGTAAAGGATCTAAGGAGCGTCCTGAAATTGGCTCCACACATTTATTATACATTCTCAGATGTTTTGTTCGACCATATTTCGTACAAGCACATAAACGATTCGCTCATCGATGTTTGGAATATGTACTTTTTTCGCATATGGGTGGTAGTTGATTTTAAAAAATTTCTAAATTTCTCAATCTTCTGGCTTTTTTCATGATTAATGCATGTATGTCTTTTGGAAGATGACGCAATAGAATGAGACTTAACCAGAATAGTTTCTCATCCATGATAAGATATTATTATTTTTATTTAGATATATATTTTTATTTGATTTATTATTATTTTTA
>CM042197.1:22980269-22992069 GCA_023539305.1 Ilex asprella | reverse complement strand
GGTATTGACCTTGTTTAGGAGGCACAGAGGATGAATATGCATTGGACCCATTGGGAATAGGGTTCTCATTCCTCCAACTAAAGTTGGGGTGGTTACTCCACCCCGGATTATAAGTGTTGGAATATGGAGAGAATGATTGCCTTGGTTGGTTTAAGACATGGACTTGTTCCTGATATGCTTCCCTAACTGTTGGAATGCTTGGACACTCCGATGTAGAGTGCTCAACATTCTCACAAATAGAACAACCTTCCTCAGTTCTTGACACTTGGGACACCTTCCTTCTTCTAGTCACCTCAAGGTTCTCTACTTTCCTAGACAACTTGGAAATTTGTGAAAGTGGGTATTCCCGGTCTTTTAGCTCATAAATCCCTCCCCGTCTTTGTTGGCCACTCCCTTGAGGCAAAGATCTGTGCACATCGGTAGGATCAGTGATCTGCCATGACTGTGAATTTTTGGACAAGGTATCAAAGTAGTCCAAAGCCTCCTCGGGTTCTTTGTTCAAGAACTCCCCATTGCATATCATGTCAATAAACTGTCGATGGTCCGATGTTATTCCTTCATAGAAGAAACTAACCAGTTGTCATGGTTTAAAACCATGATGTGGGACGGACTGTAGCAACTCTTTGTATCTTTCCCAGCAATGATAAAATTGTTCGTTGGGATTTTTTTAAAAAAATTGAATTTTTTTCTTAAGGGTGGTGGTCTTGTGCACCGAAAAAAGTTTCTTTAAAAACACGGAGATTGCTTCTTCCCATGATGTCACAGATCGAGATCTTAAGGACTGGAGCCAAGTCTTTGCTTTATCACTCAAGGAGAATGGGAACAATTTCATCCTAGCTATTTCTTTCATGTTATGATTAGGGGTGAAAGTTGCAATTATTTCCTCGAAATCCCTTATATGTGAATAAGGGTTCTCACCCTCGATTCCATGGAATTCGTGAAGCAAGTTTAACATCCCCGGCTTGACTATGAAGAGATTAGCTTGGACTGGGAGAAGAATGTATGAGGGTGTGATGCATCGGGTTGGTTGGAGGAAGTCTCTCATTGACCTAGTCGGAAGGTCAAGTGGGATGTTGTTCCCCTCATTCCTAGGTGGGGGAAAATGCACTCGAGGGTTAGGCCTAACAGGTTGTTGCAACCCCCATCCTCTTGGACGTTAGGATGGGCTCCTACATCAACAAAATTGTCACCCATATCCTCGGGTGGGTCTTGGTTAATGTTCATATTGGGGTCCATGAATTGCCTAACCAATTGGTGTTGTTCGTCCCGCCCCCACATACAACAAAGAGTCTATAAACGAAAAACTTTTGAATTTATACACAAACAAAGATATGTACACGAACCACGTACCTCAGCCCGTGATGAAGATCACGGGACTTACCTCCGTAGTTCGGAAATCGCCTTCTTGATTTAACAATTGCCTTCCCCGACAACGGCGCCAAAAGTGATTGTTGGTATAACCTCACCTCCGTTAACCCCTAAATACTATCCCTCAAACTATGTAATGTATGTGCGAAGGGAAGGATTTCTCTCCCTTGGGATAGTGTCAAAAGAAAGGGCAAGGAGGAAGGAAAATAGGAAGATGTTAATTTGAGATGTAAATGCACAAAAATTCTCCCCAATCACAAGGAGACTTTTATGGGTCATGTTTTACTTAGAAGAGTATTCCAAGGTCGTATCCATGGGGAATAATGTAAACCAATGTGAAGGTGATTTCATGAAAATGAAAGTGTAAAAATCTTTGTGGTTGGAAGTTGTTTGGTGGAGTGTGTATCAATGAGAATGTAATGAGAAAACAAGTGTTGGCAATCCCTAGAGGTTACTCCACTCGGTATACAATCTAAACTCAAACCATTCCTCTGATCGAGCATAAATGAACGATTGATTCGTGGTAAGCCGAGGATGAGGTCGGTGAGAATCTAATCATAAACCGTGATTAGGCCTATGATTTATCAAAGACTCACCGAATCATCCTCCTTCAACCCAGTCAAACCGAACCATTGGTCTTTGAAGATAGGAATAAAAATAAGTTGAAATCATATACCCGAGAAGAGATTCCCCTTGGTTTTGCCAACTAAGAAAGTTGGTTACTCATACTTAAAATGGAAATAATAATGGAATGGAAGTGCATTGTAATGAAATGAAGATCTAAAGTAATTAAATGCAATAACTCGTAATCTAGGAATGAAACAGATGCAAAACCTTTTTTTAGATCTATGGAAAATGAAGAACTTGAAACATTAATGGTGAAGCATTAATGAAAGCATTAAACTAAGAACCAACCTAAAGAAACTAGCAATAATGACATTAAATGAAGTTTTAAAGATCCTTACAAGAGATTACAAGCCAATGCAATGAACAACACATGAAAAATGTAACTTTCTCTCTCTAGAAACTGCTATTCATCATCATCTACCCTAGAGCTTCTTTCTCTATATTCCATACAATGCAATACATAATAAATCTGCACTCCCCCTTCTCTTGCCTCCAAAACGTGCCTCCATAGCTCTGGGGTAGCCTGGGGTGTCCCCTCCATCTAGGGGTTGCAGGGGCATGGGTTTGACAGGGGTGTGTAGAACCTGTCTACACACCTAACTTCTTCCTCTCTCTCTTTCTTCATTGATCAGCCAAGCTTCAAACATCCAATCCATGGTGTGAACAAGGTGAGTAGTATAGTGGGCGTGTTAGGGGAGTAGGGGAGAGCTGATGATGGGGTCCACAAAGTAGCTGGAGAAGATCTTTAAAATTTTGGGTCTGTCAGGCGGATCATACTGGTATGCGTACCGGTAAGAGGAACTCCATTAGGTTTAGATGCATACCGGTACGGAGAACTCCAGTAGCCTCATTGTACCGGTACAGTTTAACTGTTTTTATGATTTTCTGTTCTTCTCCTCTCCTGAGCTATCTCCATGCTAGCTTTTTCATCCTCATTCCACTCAACTAGGTTGGGGGCCTTAAGGAAGCTATTTTGCACATCCTTTACCTGCAAACATCAACTACCATTGTTAAGAACACATTTATCCAAACTCTTATCCTTTAATCAAAAAAATTACTCAATTAATCATTAATTAACACATTGAATCATACAATATTTTGTGCTAATCAGGAAGCAACCCTCCATTTCTTGGTTGAGGAAGCCACCCTCCAAAAGTGACTAGCTTTCTTCTACTTTTATTGTTTATGTCTTCACTTCCATAACTTGAGCTTCGTTCTTTCTTAGTGGAATGAAACTCTTCTACTTTTCTAGAGCTTTGCCAAAGCTGTGAGGGTGAAACGTGATTCACTCATTCTAGGTTGAAGATTGGCTCCTTGTTTATTATTTTTTTATTTTGTAAGTCCTCTACTTGCAGGGATGAGCATCAATCAATTTTCTAGCTTTACCAGAGTCATGAAGAGTGAGTATTTTCTCTTTCACTCTTTAGTAAGTGGTGAAGAGCATGTATAAATTATCTGGATATTATATTTGTGCATTTTTCTTATGCTTAATGTTTACACTCCCTTGCTTATTAGATGATTGATTGTATCTAGCAAAGCTAAAGTACTTTGTATAATCGTGGTTCTTTCAATGACACATATGACTCTTGCATAGAAAGAATCATCGGTTCAAGGCAAGTACCCCTACTAGATCTTCATGACTACCATTCAATCCTCCCCATTATTATGCTTCATTGAAAGAATGAAATATTAATGTCATGGTTGGATTTCTTATAGAAACACTTGCTTGTTTGTAGACGGGTTGAGTCTCGGCACAGATAATTCTTGTAAACTTCTAGAAAGACATCAGAAATATATTCTTAATTCTCACAGTCCATCTTTATCTTCCAATTAACATGTTGTTGACATAGGAGTTAATTGAGTTATCAAGCATAAATATAATAAACCGGATGATTAACTACATATTCAAATTCTCGAACTAAAGAGTGACTTTCATTACATTTGAGCTTATCTTATATTTTATCTAAAAAACTTTATTGGAAATAATCTTATATTATGTCCAGCAAAAATCCTTAAAACTCACAACTTTAAATCTCAAATGTTAGAATCATTTGGTCTCCATTACGACGTACATTAAAACACCAATACATAGCTCCCTGTGGATTCGACTACGGACTCAAATCAGATTATTACTACAGCTTAACAGCCTGCACTTGGGTGTACACATTTTAGATCAAGTCATCCACCATCTCTTACTATAGAATGAATGAAGAACTACTGACTCTTCATGGATTTGATAAAGCTAAAAAAGTGAGTGATGCTCGTCGCTCCAAGTAAAGGAGTTACATGGTAAAGCACAACAAAAAAGGAGCTATTGTTCGTGTAAGAATGAGTGAATCATGTTCCACCCTTCATGGCTTTGGCAAAGCTCTAGAAAAGTGAAAGAGTTTCACTTCTCTGAGGGAAGATGCTCAATCAATGGGAGTGAATGAAACAAGTACTGAAAGTAGAAGAAAGTTAGTCACTTTTAGAGGGTTTCCTCCTCCACAAAAAATGATCTATCTCCCTCTATGCTGGTAATTGAAAACCTAAGTCTAAGACTAACAAAGTAAGAAAATGCTGGTCTAGTGCATCAAACTCAAAGTTCTGTTGAAGCTTCCACAATGGAAGTATTTAAAGGCAAGGAGGATGGTAGGGGCAAGGTAGTGTGAAGGAATAGTACAAGTCCTTAAAAATCCAAGTGAAAGTCCTAATGTTTGGAAAGAAGATCAACCACTCTGCAGCCTATCTACGGACAACGTTTGAACATTGTTTATGTCTTTGCTTGATGGGGGTTTGACCTTTCCACTCAAGTGGCATGTGGTATTCTGTGGAATTCTATTTCCACATTCCATGTACAATTTGACAATTTGCACTCAGAATCCTACTCCTCAAATCATTTAAGGGGGCGTTTGGACGTTAGTTGGCATTTGAACGTGGTACTCAAGTATTTTCCCTCTTAGCTGCAACACTCCATGGCCCAATACTCCAGCAGTTTGATCTTCAATAATTCAAGAGAATAAACATGGATTGGTCATTGAACATTTTTTCCTTAGTCTAATATCTATCTAATTGTGCTCCAGAATATGCCAATGTTGCGTGAAAGTTTACCTTTGGTCCCTTGTACAATTTATGTCCTGAAATTTCTTCATTTGAACTCCACCAAAGTATAATTAGTCTTTAAAAGGCATAGTGATATGCTAATTTTAAGGACTAATCACACCCCAACCTAAATATTGCTAGTCTCTAGTAATACAACAATTTAAAATCTATTTCTAATGTCATTTCAAGTCGTTAAACCACTAGGTTTACCCTAGCGGACGAGTTTTATCCTGTGAAGGTTTTCCGTGAAGCTAGCCACATACTTCAGTCGAACAAATGCGTATGTGGGATTGCTGGTTAAAGTACGTTAGCATCATGAAATTTGGGACATCCAATCCTAAATTTTGACTCATATCCACGCATTCTCTTTCCATTGGTATTTATTCTATGCAAAAATAAGCATTTGTCACATTGGCATTTGGAATTCCCTGTGTAACAACAATGATCATTCTAGCAACAAGAATTGTTATATGACAAGCATTGAACTTCACCTCCTTTCATGGATATCTTTGTGATTAGTAGTTAAAATTAGCATATCACTATGCATTTTTAAGACTAATTGTACTTTGGTGGAGTTTAAATGATGACATTTCTGGACATAAATAGTATATGGGACCAACGACAAACTTTCAAACAACATCAGCATATTCTGGAGCATAATTAGATAGAGCTTGGAGCAAGGAAAGAACGTTCAAATGCCAATCGACATTCGTTCTCTTGAATTATTGAAGATCAGACTGCTAGAATACCGAGCCATGGCGTATTGCAACTAAGAGGGACAATACTTGAGTATCATGTTCGAACGCCAACTAGCGTTCAACGTCCCCTTGAATTATTTGAGGACCAGGATGTTGAGTGCAAATTGTCAAGTTATGCATGGAGTGTGGAAATGGATTTCCATAGAAGACCACAATCTACTTGAGTGGAATGGTCAGGCCCCCACATGGCGTTTGAATGCCATTCAAGCAAAGACAAAAACAACATTTGAATGTCCCTTTGAATTATTTGAGGACCAGGATACTGAGGACAGATTGTCAAGTTATGCATGGAGTATGGAGGAAACTGTCGAACGTTGTCCCTAGACAGACTGCAGAATGGTTGATCTTCTTTACGGATATTGGGACTTTCCATTGGACTTTCAAGCCCTTGTATTATTCCTCCACACTACCTTGCCCCCTTAATCCTTGCCTATAAATACTCATATTGTGGAAGCTTCAAGAGAGGTTGGAGTTGGTACTTGCACTAGACCAACATTTTCTTACTTTGTTATCTTAGACTTAGGTTTTCAATTCCATACATAGAGGGAGATACATCACTAATGGTTACGGAAGAAACCCTCCACAAGTGACTAGGTTTCATCTACTTTCAATACTTGCTCATTCACTTCCATTGTTTGAGCTTCCTTCTTCCTTTAGAGGAATGAAACTCTTCCACTTTTCGAGAGCTTTGCCAAAGCCATGAAGGGTAGAACGTGATTCACTCATTCTTCGTTGAAGATTGGCTCCTTGTTGATTGTGTTTTACCTTGTAACCCCCTCTACTTGGAGGGATGAGCATCACTCACTTTTCTAGCTTAACCAAAGCCATGAAGAGTGAGTAATTTCTCATTCACTCTTTTGTAAGAAGTGATAGACATGTATAAATTATCCGAAAGTTATACCATTGTATTTTCGATTATGCTTAAAGTTTTATATTCCCCTTGCTTATTAAATGATTGATTGCATATAGGAAAACTAAGGTTCTTTGTATGACCATGAGTACTTTCAATAGTATAGAAAACTCTTGCATAGAAAGACTCATCAGTTCATGGCAAGTACGCTGGCTAGATCTTCATGACTACCCTTTAATTTCCCCATTATTGTACTTCAATTAAAGAATGAAAATGAAATATTAATTCCATGGTTGGATGTCTTGTCGAAACATTTGCTTGTTTGTAGATGGGTTAACTCTCGGCACTTACAATTCTTGCAAACTTCTAGAAAGACAATAGAATCATGTTCTTAATTCTCTCAATCCACCTTTATCTTCCAATTACCTTGCTGTTGACACGCGGGTTAATTGAGTTATCATGCACCAATTTATTAAATTGGATGATTAACTATATGTTCAGATCCTCGAACTAAAGAGTGACTTTTTCACATTTGAGCTTATCTTATAATTTGTCTAGAAAATCGTCTTGAAAGGAATCCTTTATTCTATTCTGGAAATTCCATACACCACACTACCTCAAATCTCAATGGTTACAATCATTTGGTCTCCACCATTGCTTACTTTGAAACACTAACAATAATTTCCTGTGGATTTGACTCCTGACTCAAACTGGATTATTGCTACAACTTGACGGCCTGCACTTGGGTGTATACATTTCGGATCAAGCAAAGTTTTTTGGCACCATTGGTGGGTAAAAATAAAAGGTGTTTTAAGGTAAAACGTAGAAATACCTTTCTTTTTGTATATATTCTTTGGTTTACTGTGAATAATTTTATTTTATTTTATCTCTAAGGGCACTCCTCACTATCAAAATTTGCCGACAGAATCTTATGAGTCTGTGAATCAACCCGAACCATCTTCACCAAGATTAGTAGTAGGCACTTATGAGAATAATATGGAAAATAATGAGAGACAAGGAGAAGTGCCTACGAGGAAGGACAAAATGAAATTTTTTGCTCCTTTCATGCCCTATTTTTGCTCTATTCCCTCATAGAATCAAAACAACCCGGATGGTTAGCAAACAACCAAAAATTTACGAGCTTTTTAAGAAAGTAAAGATAAACATCCCACTTTTGGATGCGATCCAATAAGGTCCATCTTTTGCGAAGTTTCTGAACGACATGTACACAATCAAGAGAAGCCAAAATGTCCAAAAGAGAGCTTTCTTGATAAAACAAGCCAGTGCCTTACTTCAACACAACACCCCTTCAAAATACAAGGACCTTGGATGTCCAACAGTTTCATGTCATTGGAAACTTCAGAATATAACAAGCATTGTGAGATCTCGTTGCCAGTGTCAATTTGCTTCCTTTCTCTGTCTGCCAGCAATTGGGTTTGACTGAACTCAAACTGACTTGTGTCACACTCCAATTGGCTAACATATCTATAAAAATTCCTAGGGGCACTGTTGGAGATGTACTTGTCCAGGTGGACAACTTTGTCTTCCCTGTGGACTTCATTGTTCTACATACTCAGCTATTAATGCATTCAGAGAACCAAATTCCCAGTATTCTTGGTCGACCCTTCCTAGCAACCTCCAACGCATTAATTAATTGTAGGAATGGATTCATGAAATTGAGTTTTGGCAATACCACTCTTGACCTGAATATTTTTAATATTGCCAAACACCTAGGAAAGGACCAAGAAGTGAGAGAAATAAATTTTATTGAGTCATTGGTTCACGATAATGTGAATGATACCTTTTGTGAAATCTATGTTGAATCATTTCTATTGGAACCAAATCCACAAAGTTGACCTACTCACGTTGTGGAGACACGGGCACCCAAATTCGAGCAACTTTCATCAAGTGGTACAAAGACACTCTCTTCAATTGCCAAGCCATCAAAGCTTGAGCTAAAACCACTTCCATCAAACCTTAAAATATGCATTCTTGGGAGAGGACGAGCCCTACCCAGTGGTAATTTCTTCGAAGCATACAAACTTGCAAGAGTTTAAGTTGATCAAATGTCTCAAACTTCATAAAATTACCATTGGGTGGACCATCACTGACTTGAAATGTATAAGCCTGATAATCTGCAATCATGTTACATACCTTGAAGAAGATTCAAAACCCCCCTCATTAAATGCGACGACGATTGAACCCTAACATAAATGAAGTTGTGAGAACTAAGGTGCTTAAGCTGTTAGATGCAGGGATAATCTTCTCCATCTCGGATAGCAAATGGGTAAGTCCAACCCAAGTTGTGCTAAAGAAATCTGGGATCACAGTAGTAAAAAATGATGCCAATGAACAGGAACCAACTCGAGTCATCACAGGATGGCAAATGTGCATAGACTACCGAAAGCTCAATTTACTGACTTGGAAAGACCATTTCTCTCTTCCCTTTCTTGATCAGACACTAGATAGAATAGCAAGCCTGGCATTCTACTATTTTCTAAATGGGTATTTCGGGTACAATCAAATTGAGATAACAATAAATGACTAGGAGGAAACAATAATACCCAATAGATAACAATCGCAAGCCTTGCATTCAAAAGGATGCCTTTTGGACTTTGTAACGCTCCTACAACATTTCAAAGATTCATTTTTAGCTTGTTTAGTGACATGGTTGAAAATATTTTGGAAGTGTTAATGAATGACTTCTTTGTATATGCTGACTTGCTTGATTTGTGTCTGACCAACCTAGAGAATGTATTGATAAGATGCAAATAAGCCCATCTAGTGCTCAATTAGGAGAAATGCCATTTCATGGTAACACAAGTCATTGTCCTAGGACATATTATGTCGTTTGAAGGCATGAAAATTTTCAAGTGAAAAATAGATTTGATTAAAAATTTGTCTGCTCCTAAAACTGTAAAGTATGTCAGTTTTTTCCTACGGCATGCAGAGTTTTACAATAGATTCATAAAAGATTTCATTACCATAGCTAAACTCATGTGTCATCTCCTGAGTCCGGACGTAATCTTGGATAGGCTTAAAGGCATGTTAATTTTTGCTCCAATAATGTAACTCCCTAACTGGACTCTGTCGTTTGAACTAATGTGTGATGCGAGTGATTATGTTGTAGGTGTCGTGTTAGGACAAAGAAAAAATAAGAAACCCTATGTGATTTACAATTGAAGCAAAACTTTGAATGATACTCAAATGAATTATTCAACAACTGAAAAAAAAATTTGATTGCTGTAGTTTTTGCTTTGAATTTTTTTTTCTCTTATCTTGTTAGTTCTTCTGTTATTGTATTCACTGACCATGCAATGTTAAAATTTTTGCTCACAAAAAAAGATGTCAAGCCAAACTCTTAAGATGGATACTTTTGCTTTAAGAGTTTGATTAGATCATTAAGGACAAGAAAGGTGTAGAGAATGCGGTGGCAGACTATCTGTCCAGGTTAACGTATGAATTTCATCAAGATGGATTGTCAATCAATATAAATTTCCTTGATGAACAACTGCTCACAGCCATGGAAACATCATGGTACGCTGATATCGTTAACCTCTTTACTACTGATACATTTCCTCATTCCTATACTTTGATGGATGAGAAGAAATTTATGAAAGAGGTTCGTAATTTCTTTTGTGAAGATCCATACGTGTTTAAGTGCTGTAAGGATCAAATCATAAGGTGTTGCATCTCAGAGCATGAAAGCCGACAGGTAATATCATTTTGTCATTTTGAAGCATATGGGGGCCATTTCTCATCAAAGAAAACCGCTGCAAAAATCTTGCAGTGTGGATTTTATTGGCCAACACTTTTTGAAGATGTCCATGCCTTTGGTCTAACATGTGTTAGATGCCCAAAGTTGGAAAATATTTTCAAAAGAAACATGATGCCCTTGAACCAAATTCTGATAATTAAAATTTTTGACTGTTGGGGAATCGATTTTAAGGGTCCATTTCCCCATTCTTTTGGCTATCTAAACATTTTAGTGGTCGTAGACTGTGTCAAAATGGGTTGAAGCAATTCTATGATGAAATAATGATCACCACACAGTGATCAAGTGTTAAAAGAAAATATTTTATCCCAGTTTAGAATTTCAAAATCAATCATAAGTAATGGGGGTGCTCTTTTTTTGCAATCGTCCTTTCTGGAATTTGATGAAAAAATATATTATTTTTCATAAAATTACAACCCCTTATCACCCACATACTGGTGGACAAGCATAATTGGCTAATTAAGAGATCAAATTGATTTTAAAAAAAATGGTAAATCCAGACTACCAAGATTGGTTATTAAGACTAACTAATGCACTTTGGGCTTATCACACTACTTTCTAAACAATTTTGGACATGTCTCTCTATCGATTAGTCTATGACGAGCCTTGTCACCTACTTGTGGAATTGGAGCACAAAGCATACTGGGCCATTCAAAAGTCTAGTTATATAATTCAAGGCTCCATCTTTTTTCTGGAAAGTTAACATCAAGATGGACTGGGCCTTACATTGTAAGAAAGGTATTTTTACACGAAGCAGTTGTAACACCCCGCATTTTCTTTTATAAATGTATATAGTTATATGACAGATAATTATTGTGAAAATGAGGATATGTATAATGATGTAAGAATGAATCACATAGGTTAAAACATTAGAAAAGAATAATTGGGAGATAAATGGATTTGGGAAGTTTAAGTTTCAAAGACGTTGGAGATTGGAATTAGTTATTAGATAAGTTTCTAAATGTTTCTAGGTCAAGATAATGTTTCCATTGAATCCGGAAGGTCGAAAAACCTTGGGGGAGGTAATAGGAGGTACATTGCAAGCTTAGAAGTACTCCGGAATAAAAACACAAATTTCCTAACTTTCGGGTATAAAATATTTTGGATACCTCTCAGTATTTTGGCCATAAATCTTTATCCTTATATCCAATTGATCTGAAATTTTGACAGTAGATATAAGACATCCAGGGATACAAAAATGTATCTCATGAAAATTTTTCAATTCGACCTCTAAATGGGTTAAAACTTCCTTGGAAGTTGGAGAAAAAATCTGTCTGCGGAATAGTACCGGTATCGGGTACCGGTACCCCGTTTCCAGAAGATTTTTGGTACCGGTACTGG
>CM042197.1:22946455-22972958 GCA_023539305.1 Ilex asprella | reverse complement strand
TTCCTCCTTGGAGCTAAACTAAAACTACTCCTAAGCTTAGGTAGCCACCTCTCTCTTATGCTGAATAATGTTGTATATATGGAGTGTGTATTGCTGGAGAGCCTTGACTTTCGTCCATGAGGGTCCCCAAGGTGTAAGAGCAGGCCTTCCCCTTAATGGAAGGTGATTTCGATGGGTCACACAGGCTAGGACAGAGCTAACCTGTAACCCCATGTGCAGCCCATTCCTCTCCCATGCTTCATTAATCCCAAGCCTTCCAAGTCTTCCAAATGTGTAAGGGAGGCGTGTTTTTGTATCCGGAAATGTTGGGGGGCAAGTGGGAGAAGTGTAGGTGGGACCCCCAAGCCTCAAAGTTGAGTTACAGGCTGTTTTTTGGCCAGAATGTTCGTGGTACCGGTACCGGTACTATTTTTCTGCACTGGACCACCTTCGGTAGAAATGGAATAACTTTTGATCTAACCGTTGGATTGAGCTGAAATTTTGACACAATACATAAGGCATCTAGGTCTACAACTTTTTTGTTTTGAACTGTTTCAGATTCTATGTATATCATGGTCAAAATGGAGGACAACCGAGGCAGTGCTGCCCAGTGATGTGGCAGCTGGTGCCTTTGTTCCAAAACACCAATACCTCCTTGATTTCTTCACTTTTAAGCCTCCAATTCTTCATGTATTGTGTCCATTACATTACCACACATCCAACATAGTTACAAGGTCCTAAAATCCAACATTTAAGTTATCAAAACATGCTATATCGAGAATTCAACATTATTCATAAAATAGGCTAACACTAAGTAATTAAATGCAAAATTTGAGTTATAATGAATATAATGAGGCCATGAAATGTGCAATATTATGTGCTCATCAATGGACGTGTATAAATTATCTGAAAGTTACATATGTGCATGTTCAATTATGCTTAATGTTTTATATTCCCCATACTTATTGAATGGCTAATTTCATCTAGCAAAGCTAAGGTACTTTGTATGACTATGAGTACTTTCTATAACATAGATAACTCTTGCATAGAAAGACTCCATGGTTCAAGGAAAGTACCTCGACTAGATCTTCATAACTACCCTTCAGTCTTCACCCTTATTGTGCTTCAATTAAAGAATGAAAATGGAATATTAATGTCATGGTTGGATGCCTTGTAGAAATACTTGCTTGTTTGTAGACATGTTAAGTCTCGGCAAAAACAATTCTTGTAAACTTCAAGAAAGACATTGTAATCATGCTCTTCATTCTCACAATCCACCTTTATCTTCCGATTAACTTACTATTGACACAGGGGCTAATTGAGTTATCAAGCCCAAGTGTAATAAAATAGATGATTAACTACATGTCTAGATCTTTGAAATATAGAGTGGCGTTTTTATATTTGAGCTTATCTTATATTTTTTCTACAAACCTTCTTGGAAAGAATCCTACACCACACAACTTCAAATCTCAAGAGTTGCAGTCATTTGGTCTCCACCACTGCATACTTTGAAACACCAACAACAGTTCCTTATGGATTCGACTCCAGACTCAAACCAGGTTATTACTATAGTTTGACCGCCTACATTTTGGTGTACACATTGTGGATCAAGTCACTACTCACTCTTCATGGATTTCGGAAACCCTCCACGTAAAGGAATTACAAGATAAAATATCCTACACAATAAGCCTATCTTCAACGAAGAATGAGTTAAACACAACTCACCCTTCAAGGCTACAAGAGAGCTAGAAAGGTGAGAGAGTATCACTCCTCTAAGTGAAGAAATAGGATTTTACAACGGAAGCTAATGAAACTAATAATGAAGTAGAAGAAATCTTGTTACTTTTGGAGGATTTTTCCATTTCCAAAATATAATCTTTATCAAATTGCTAGGGAAGGTCTTTATAGGCAATAGGGTGGTAAAAGGATAGACCTAAGTGCTTAAAGTCCAAGTGAATGGCACAAAATCCACATAAAAATCTAACCTCCATTGTGACGTCCCAAAAATCAGGGGTCCTTTGTCAACCCGTAGAATAGCCGTGGATATTGTGTAATTGGATATCACGTCGTTATGCCCCATTTACCTGGATCCATAATTTAATAAAATTCAGAGAAACACGTAATTTTAAATTAAAAATAGTCCATATGAGTTCGATTACAATTCTTTTCCATATATTTACATGGCCAAAATGAAATTTAGCAAATGTTTTACCAAAGATGGTTTATAAACCATAGGACAACTTTTTTTTCATCCTTAAGGCCCCGAGTGTGAGCCGTTCATCGATGTATACCCCCACACCTGAAATATTCCCCATAAAGGGAGAGCCATGCTCAATAGGGTATCTGTAAAATCTAGGAAAATTTGAAATTTTTCCAAAAGGGAAAATGGTTATTTTACCATAGTAATACGGTATTAAAATACATGTTTTGTAGACCCCATATGACATAACGGACATCGTCGTTGGATTTATATAATGAAATTTAGTCACCCTATCGAATTTTGTCGAATTCCAAGAGAGTCAGATTTTGCACATCGTTCAAGGCGGCTGGGTGACGAATGGCCTCACAAAGGTTCCCAAATATAAATTTTTAAAAATTATTTATAAAGGGATAAAATTTCAAATAAATTTAATTTGAACTTAAACCAGGAAAAAAATTATTTCGGGGTGAAAATGGACCCAGATAAGTGATTGGCGTGTGGCACTACTCAAGCCAAGTCTTTAAAAATATAAATAGGGGTTAAAATGAGATATTTCAGCAGAAATATCTCTGCAAATTCAGCTAAAACAGTGTGAGGGAAGAGGGAGAGGAAAGGAGGGAAATCCAAAACCTCTTTCGCCGATTCACGAAGTTCTGTCGGTCTAAATCCTTCGGATCAAGACTTAAAGTCGATCACCTCGATGAGAGCTACACAATCACACCATGAACGAATGATTTCACTAAAGATCCAAAGAGGGGATTTTGGAAAATCAAGAGTAGAAGGTTGGTGTGGGTGTTCTTGAAGTTTTTATCCTTCATTTTACTCTCCAAGAGGTAGAGTTCTTCCTACTTTAGTTTTATTCCGATCCTTTGGTGTTGAAATTGTGGGCTGTTTTGGTTGAAATTGTGGGATGTTTTTGGGTATAAATTGTGGGTTGTTTTGGGTTGAATTTGTGATTTGTTTTGGGTTGAAATTGTGGGCTGTTTTGGGTTGAAATTGTGGACAAATTTTTGTACAGTTATAGGGCTGTATTTAGGGCTATTTTATGCCCTGTTTAGGGGCAGTTTTGGGGCTACTATATGGCTTGTTTAGGGGCTACTTTATGGTATGTTATACAGACTATTTTATGGCCTGTTTAGGGGCTGTTTTGTGGCCTATTAAGGGGCTGCAATGTGGCCTATTTAGGGGCTGTTTTATGGACTGTTATGTGAAATGTTTTATGGCCTGTTTAGGAACTATTTTGTGGCCTATTTTGGGGCTGCTACGTGGCATGTTAAGGGACTATTTTATGGACTGTTTGGGGGCTATCATACGGACTTTTTTGGGACTATATTTTGGGTTATTTTGTAGGCATGTTATATGTTCACATTATGCCTTGAGAATTATGTGTGTTATTGTTTGATTATGTAGTAACATGCTTAGGGATAGTGTTGGCAAGAAATGTTGATATATGTGTATTAATATATTGCCATTGTGATGAGTTTTTGGAGGTTATAAATGTGTGATTTAAGTTGTCCTTGTGACATTCATTACATATGAAACATGACATTGATATGCAATGGTACATTACAATGTATTTGCACGGAGGCATACAATTCATGGGGTTAGGCATGATTATGGGGATTTAAGTTCCTATTGAGTTGCACAGTTGCATGCATGAAAAACTTATGTCAGGCATAGTAGGTAAGACTAGACTCTCCCTCGGATGCAAAACCTGGATATTGGTTTATTCACTTCTATCAGTGCAAGTCCAAAAAAAGTGAATTAGACATACGGAACAAGCGGTAAAATTCCAAAGTTCGTTGCCTAACAAGACACAAGATTTTGATTTATAAAAATACTCATTCAATGAGTAACATCTAACAATGATATGATTTTATAAACACATGACTTTTATTTCAAACGATCATTGGATGGATTTTTCATCAATTGACGGTTTCATTGCACAAGTGCATTGTATTGTGTTGTGGGGGTCGGTGAGGACTCGGGGTAAAGTGCATGAGTGAGTCTCATCTCATTTCTTAGCATGACATGATGAAATTCCAACATAGAGTTGCACATTCTTGGTTGGAATGTCATTATGTATGAATGTAGTATGTAAACATTACATATGCAGTAGGGAGTAGCCTCTGTAGGGAGATACTCTATTGAGCATTGCTCACGGGATATACGCCGACGGACGGCACCCACTTGGGCATTTAAGGTGGAAGAAAAGCTGACATATGGCTTTATTTTGAGTTCTTATAAAGTCATTGTGAAAATTATGATTTTTTAGCATGTAAATATTTGGGAAAAGCCGTAATTGGACCCACATGGACTGTTTTGAATGCAAATTTTCTGATGTATGAGTTTAATATGAGTTTGGGTAGGTTTTCTCAAAACTCCATATTTATGGACTAATTTTAATCAAACCTTGCATGTATTTATATGAGTATGGATAAATGGACCCGGTGTGGTCAATGTTTACTTGTAAATAAACCCTGTGCGATCATTTTTTTATAATGAGTCTCGGATGGATCATGTGAGTATAAATTGCACAGGTTGTGTTTTGGGTAGAGTTCTCCGTACAAAGGAGACTTTGCCCAATTTTTGTTAAATTAAGGACCCAGATAAATGGGACATAACGACGTGATATCGAGTTATGTGATATCCATGGGTATTCTGCGGGTTGATGGGTAATCAATGAACCCCCGAATTTTGGGGTGTCACAGCTTGGTATTAGAGCTTAGGTATTCGATTTACATAGGGCTTGATGGGCATGGGTCTAAACCATTGCATTCGTTGTGCATTACATCTTATGTGCTTAAATTGCTACATGTTATGTGATATGTGTTATGTGAATTATATGGAAAGGAGAAACACTTGGGTTAGAAAACAAAACCTTGGATTTCGGAAAATAATGAACGGGATGGTTCAAGGTGTCTATGTTTATAAGTGGTTGACACATGCTCTATTTGTTTGGCAACGAGGGAAATCTCAAAGTTTAAACTTGATCCCCATTTTGGGATACTGGTAAGACTCTATTGCTATCTGACATGTGTATATTGTTAATCGAGGAAGAGGACGTCGAGGCGGTGAGTGGAACAACAACCAACCACCATCGGCCTTTGACCCACAAGCCTTCGTAGAGGCTATTGGTATGGAATTAGACAGTTTCTCCAATGAGTATGAGGCTATAGACATGGCCAAAGTGAGGAAGTTTGAGGATGGCCTAAAATTGTCCATCCGGGGTACAATTGTTGGTCTTCTCCTGCAACAATTGGACTTGTTGGTTGAGACTACTATGGCTATTTGAGAGAGAGGTGGACGACACACGAAACATCCGGGATGCGGGTATTAAAGATAATAGGAAGGAGAGCAAACCTTTTTCTTCTAGTTTGGGGAAGAACCAAAGGACTTCGACTTCCCGAGGGTTTCAGGGACAAGATCACTGCTATAAAGGCCATGGACAAGGTCAATCTTCCCAAGACGGGAGAAATCAGAGGCCTTCTTACTCGACAAGCCAAAGGACTTGTTTCCATTGCAACCAACCTGGGCTTATGAAGTGGTATTGTCCTCAGCGACAGGGATATCAGTTTTCGGTGGGATAGACACAAACACATTTTGTTCCTCCCTACTCGACCATGTGCCAGGGGAGCTAATACCAATTCCAAGGTGCTGCACAAGGCCTTACTACTTCATGGACAGGAATCCCATAATCAGGCCAAATGGGCCAGAGCATGGGTCAAGCTCGAACCCAAGGCACCCAAGCCAGGATTTTAGGGTCCCAGGGATGTGTCTACACCATTCTGCCTCAGACTGAGCCAGCAGATCAGTCGATTATCAAGGGTACATTTCAACTCTCTCACTTATAGGCAAGGGTAATATTTGACTATGGGGTATCTCATTCCTTTATTACTACATCATGTGTGAAAGATTTGGGCTTAGAGCTTAAAACCTTGGAAGAGCCATTGCATGTGAATTCTCCCCTAGGAGCTAGGGTGAGTAATAATCAAATATGTCGAGGTTATGAGTTAGAGATCTCGGGGATTCTACTCAACGTGGACCTTAGGGTCATGGACATGTCAGAGTTTGACGTCATCCTTTGTATGGATTGGTTGGCGGCTCACTGAGTCCTCATTGATTGTGATCATAAGAGGGTCACTGCCTACACACCGGCGGGTGTTTGTTCCATGTTTTACCTCAATCAGTGCATGACTCTAGTTGGCATGGGCAATTGATGGGTTAGCTAGCAAGCCTTACTCTAGAGGACGAGGTAAGACAAGAGTTAGGTCTACCTCGGGTGGTGTGTGAATATGTGGATATTTTACCTGATAAACTATTGAGATTACCTCCACATAGGGATGTAGACTTCACTATTGAGTTGCACCCTGGTACATCACCTATTTCTATGACTCTGCATAGAATGGCCCCAGCTGAGTTGCAAGAACTCTGGGTCCAATTGCAGGAATTGTTGGACGAGGGCATTATTAGACCGAGAATTACACCTTTGGGTGCTCCGGTATTGTTTGCTTAGAAGAAGGACCAGACCCTTCAACTATGCATACAATATCGACAGTTAAATAGGGTTACTATCAAGAATAGGTACCCTTTGTCATGGATTGATGTTTTGTTTGTTCAACTGAGAGAAGTACATAGATCTCCACACCGGTTACCATCAGTTAAGGGTTAGGGAGGTGGATATCCCTAACACGGCGTTTAGGACACGGCATGGGCACTTCGAGTTTATCGCCATGCCTTTTGGATTGATGAATGCCCCAACGACATTCATGGATCCCATGCATAGGGTATTCTAACACTACCTAGATCAGTTCATCGTGATCTTTGTGATTGGTGGAGAGCCTTATTGTTTCCTAACCCTTAATTACTATCCCTAAGAATATGTAGGGTATGGTTCAAAGGAGAGTGTCACTCTCCCTTAGGATAGTGTCAAAGAAAGGCCAATGGGAAAGGAAAATGGTATGATGTAAATATGACATGTGTATGAGCAAAAGTGCTCCCGAATCGCAAGGAGACTTTCGCGGGTCGTGTTTTACTTGGCGGTATTTCAAGGTCGTTTCCACGGGCAAGGAAGTAAACCAAAGTGAAGGTGATTTTGAGTAAAAGAAAGTGTAAAATCTTTGTGGTTTGAAAGTTGTTTGGTGAAAAGTGCTTTGGGGAAAATGAAAGGAAGAACAAATGTTGGCCAATCCAAGAGGTCACTCCAACAAGAATGTCATTTAAACATGACTCCCTCCTTTAATAGAACATGAATGAACGATTTATTTGTGGGAAGTTAGAGATAAATGGGTGAGAACCTAAGCATAAACCATGACTAGGCCTACAGAATATCAAAGACTCACCAATTTATCCACCCTAAACCTAGTCAAACTGAACTATTGAACTCTGAGAGAAAGGAGGAGAATGAGTCGAAATGGTATACCCAAGCGGAGTTTACCCTTGGATTTGCTAACTAAAATATTTAGTACCTCATGTTTAAAATGAATTAGACAATGTAATGAAAGTGCATTGCCAAACTATGAAGTTCTAGAGTAACTAAGTGAAAACAAACATAATCTATGAATGAAAGAAATGAATACCCATTTTATACCTAAGAAAATGAAGAGATTTGGAGCATTAATGGTAAAGGCTTAAAGAGAGAATTACACTTTCATTGACTTCAAGGAAAACAACAATCATGACATTAAATGAAGTTCTAAAGAATCATACCATGGATTACAAGACAATATATTGAAAGAAGAGCAAAAATCTAAATTTTCTCTCACTAGACACTATTCACCATCTTCCTCACTACTTCTCTCTCTATCTCATTCAATGTATTGAATGATATGGAATAATGTTGAACATGGAGCTTCTTCCCTCCAAAAATGTGCCTGGAGACTTTGGGTAGCTTGGGGATGTGATAGCCATCCATAGGTAACAGGTGGAGTGGGCTGGACAGGGGTGTGCAGAGGTTATCTGCACACCCAGCTCCTCTTCTCTTCTCTCTCTTCATTTATCACCAAGGATCCAAACTTCCAATCAAAGGTGTGAACTAGAAGCAGAGTGATGTGGGCATGTCAGGGGAGCAGGAGAGATCTGTTGGTAGGACCCTCAAAGCGCAGAGATTAGGGGAAGATTTAGCAGACCGTACCGGTACTGCATGTCGGTACTGTACCGTACTGATATTATGTTCTAGTACTTTGAACTCCAGTAGCTTAGGCGTACCGGTACTGTATACTAGTACTATTTCTACAGTTTTCTCTATTTTTCTGATTTTTTCAACTCTTGCGCTTTTCTTTAGCCATTCTTCCATCCCTAATCATCTCAACACATTTGGGAGTGCTTTAAGGAGCCTCATTTAGCACCTTTTAACTGTAAATACCAAATATCATCATTAATAACCCAACAAATATAACTCCAATCATTTAAACCTTAAAAGCAGTTAAAGTATGTTGATTAGCACAAGAAAATATGCAATTTTTTGTGCTAATCACACCCCCCAACTTAGGTTTTGCTAGTCCCTTTGCAAAAAGTTATTTCCAACATAAGACAAACAACAATATGCACACTCAATCCATTTAGAGAACCATTCATCAAAATAATTAAAAGTAAAAATCATAATGCAATTAACAAAATAAACATGCACAAGATTGATCAAACTATGGTTTTCCATTAATAAGCCACGAAGTTGGAGTACATGGAGTAGGCCATCAAAAAGGGACAAAATAGCCTATGACTCCACGACCCTATCCATACTCTGTACAACCCAACCTCCAAAGAAAAGACAACAACTACATATCACACTACTCATCACCCCCATCCTTATCATCCTCTTCACCATCAAACTCTTCATCATCAGACTCCTTATCTTTCTCAACCACTCTAGAGGTAGAGGGACTAGATGCAAAAGGGGGATCAACTGAAGTAAGGGGTCCTCTGGGGATGGGCCTCCCAAGGAAAGTATGCATGAACATCTCTTTCAGTATGGTCATCATCCTCTACACTGATCCCTCAATCTCGTCCACTGTTGCTTCTAGTGCATCAAGATGCTGGTCCATCCAACGTGTTGTTATAGATGTGAATGGCCTAGTGGGTGCAGTTTGCAGTTGGTAGTAGGTCATCATAATCAGCTTCCAACTGAGCTCGCACCCCTCGACTCATTATTTTTCTCTTTTTACTACTGGCCTTGCCAATAGCCCCTGTCTTGGGAGGAGTGAGCTTGTTGAATGCATATGCCTTCACTTTAAAGTGCTTGCACATTTGAGTTACCAGACTCCCGTATGGAAAGTTGGTCATTGGCTTCATTGTAACAGCAAAATCCTTCATTACTTCCCATATGAACAGGGCAAAGTCAACTTTTTTTCCTGACACAACAACATCAAGAAGGGCTAACTTCTCCATATTCATTTTCTTTTCTGCAGCCCTCGGAAGCAGATTATAATGGAGAAGTTTATTCAGGAGCCCATACACATGCTTTAATCCTCCACTAAGCACAGTTCACCTGAATTTTGAGGATAGACTGGCAGGAAGGGTGGTGGTCTCTGATAGTCCCCTAGAAGGGTGGAAATGACATTTGGGGTCACTTTGAACATTTTGCCCTGCACATTTTCCTTCATTACCTCCCTAGTTCTCACCGTCACCACCATGAGTGTCTGGTAGAACTCTCTGCACAGGGACAAATTATACCCTTCAATGAGTTCAAACCATAATCGTATCCCATGTCTATTGATGATTTTCACTACCTCGTGTAGTGGGGTAAGTGAGATGAAATTAAGATGTCGTTGACATGTTATGCCCTTATCCCTAATCCACTGGAGTCGTCCCTCCATCCTCGCCTTTTTTCTTTTCTTCTCAGGGTCCATGCTTGATCCTTCACCGATTCTCTTGTGGCTGGTGGGTTCTTCGGGTGAAGGAGACTTGGACCCCGTTCTCTTGGTCCTTGCCATGGAGTGCAACAGTGCCCACGTTGAGGAGAAAGCAAAGATGATCCCCTACCTACCCTCAATTGAGTCTATTGGCTCAAGAGCAACTCCCAATCGACGAGCCATATGAAGTACCATGGAGTTATTTGAGGGATTTTGGGGAGTTTAAGGGATTCGGCACCTAGGGTTTCAGGCGTGGATTGCACAAGATATAAGCTTAAAGAAGAAAGGGGGTCTAGGATTTAAGGAGGGAGAAAAAGATTTAAGGCTTGGGATGTTTTTGAATGAGGGAGATGGGGAGTTAGGGCTAAAGTTTTAGGTGGGAAATGAAGGTTCACCGAAGGATTTAAATTAAAAAGCCCTAATTTTTTTTTCTTGGTTTAGCAGACAGTACCGGTATACCGGTACTGTATTTCAATACTTCGCACTCTAGTAGCCTAAGCGTACCAATATTGCATACCAGTACTGCATACTAGTATTGTCCTTGCTTTGTTTGCCATAATAATTCTACTGAGTACGCCTCTCCACTTCATTTCGACTCAGGACCACCTTAGACACTTTACTACACTCCTGATGACCACTACTCCATCCAAAAAATGTACTCCACTTATAAACCACAATTCGAATCATCATGCCCAAATTATTATTAAGATTACACAGTGATTTAAACCTTTGATGCATTCAACTTACATTAATGGATTTCTAAGCTTAACTATCAAAATGAATACCTTCATTCATGTCAAATATCAAAAACTTGAGTGATATTCCTTCATTCTTGCAAGAATGGACTATTTAACACATTTCTCATATGACTGAACCAAGCATATATGAGCAAAACCATGGTCTTCAACGCTAGTGTAAAGTATGCACATACGAATTAATTTTCGACTCGCTTGTGTGTGAATTAAACACATAATTTGAGCATTTACGCAACAGGATTCACATTCGAATAGCTAGGCAAAATCAGCTTCGATGCAAAACTCACCAAGGGTCACTCTTAAGCAATGACATACACTAAAGTTATCCTGGTATGCACTCCATGTGTACATGTGAAATAAAATCTTGGGTTCAAAACAAATAGAATCTCGATTTGATTGTAGCTAGAGTACCCATATAGGAAGCAGTAGAATAGGTGCCCTACTACTCTTTCCAAAACTTGATCAAGAAAAGGCATCGAGAAATTATCTTTCCTTGTGAAATAATTAAGTTTCTGGTAGTCGATGCAAACTCTCCATCTGCTAATCACTCTTGTGGGTATAAGCTCTTTCTCATCATTTTCTACCACTGTGACTCCGGATTTCTTTGGCACTACTTGAGTGGGACTTACCCACTTGATATCGATAATTGGAAAGATGATGCACACGTCAAGTAGTTTGAAAGCCTCATCCCTCACCACCTCCTTTATATTGAGATTCAATCTCCTTTGAAGTGGTCGGGAAGGTTTGACATCCTCCTCATGGTAAATGCAGTGGGTGCAAATTATAGGGCTAATTCCCTTGATGTTGACAATTGTCCACCCAATTTCTCCTTTGTGCTTCCTCAATACCTCTAAGATTCATTCTTCTTGTTCTGCATTCAAGGTAGAGCTAATGACCACCAAAAATGTTTCTCCCTTGCCAAGGTAGGTATATTTCAAATGTGAGGGCAATGGCTTCAAATCCAAGTTTGACTTTTGCTCATCCAATGGGAATCCAACCTCCTATCCCTTTCAACTCTTCTACCTCCTCTCGTTCATTCAACTCCTCAAGATCAACAAGTTCATTGTCCTTGAATTTCAACATCCTTTCCAACTCCAAATGCTCCTCGACCAAGGTGTCCATTCTATTGACCTCATTTACCTTCTCATCATCCCCCGGTAGCTTTGCCAAATTGAACACATTAAGCTCCATGGTCATGTTTCCAAATGCCAGTTTTATTAGACTGTTCCTACAATTTTATCACTGCATTAGATGCAGCAAGGAAAGGACATCCAAGTATAACGGGGATCTGGGAACTAATGTTAGCAACAGTATGTGTATCTAGCACAACAAAATTGACATGAAAATAAAATTTATCAATTTGAATCAAGACATCATCCATTACTCCCGTTGGTGTGCGGATGCTACGATATGCTAATGGAATCATAATTGAGGTGGGCTTCAACTCCTCAAGTTGAAGTTATTGATACATCGAGTAGGGGAGGAGATTGACACTTGCCCCAAAGTCAAGCAATGCTTGCTCCACCCTATAATTCCCTGTGGTAATGGAAATTATTAGACAGTCGGGGGTCTTTAAATTTTGGAGGAGTGTTGGTCCTTGATGAGTGCATAATATTGCATATGTAAAGGCCTCATTACATGCATTTAAACTCAACTTTTGCATCTAAGTACTTAGTGTTAGCCGATTTTATGAATAATGTTGAAGTATCGGTGTTGCATGTAATTATAGTTTAAATGATAGATTTTAGGACCTTTCAACTATAATGGATGTGTGGTGAAGGCATGGACACAATACATGAAGATTTGAAGGCTTAAAAGTGAAAAAATCAAGGAGGCATTGGTGCTTGAGAACAAAGGCACCAGCTGCCACATCATTTGGAAGCAGAGCCTCAGTTTTCCTATATTTTGACCATGATCCGCTTCGAATCTGAACAAGTGCAAACATAAAAGTTGTAGATCTGGATGTCCTCTGTATCATGTCAATATTTTAGCTTAATCCAACAGTTGGAACAAAAGTTATGCCGATTCTACAAAAAGTAGTCAAGAGCAAAAAATAGTACCGGTACGGAATAATACCGGTACACCCGACTCCTGAAGCTTCGAAGTACCGGTACGCCCGACTCCAAAAGCTTTGAGTTTATTGCCATTCATTTTGGTTTGATGAATGCCCCAACGACATTCATGGATCCCATGCATAGGGTATTCCAAAGCTACCTAGATCAGTTCGTCGTGATCTTTGTGATTGGTGGAGAGCCTTATTGTTTTCTAACCCTTAATTACTATCCATAAGAATGTGAAGGGTATGGTTCAAAGGAGAGTGTCACTCTCCCTTAGGATAGTGTCAAAGAAAGGCCTAGGGGAAAGGAAAATGGTATGATGTAAATATGACATGCGTATGAGCAAAAGTGCTCCCCAATCGCAAGGAGACTTTCGCGGCTCGTGTTTTACTTGGTGGTATTTCAATGTCGTTTCCACAGGAAAGGAAGTAAACCAAAGTGAAGGTGATTTTGAGTAAAAGAAAGTGTAAACTCTTTGCGGTTTGAAAGTTGTTTGGTGAAATGTGCTTTCGGGAGAATGAAAGGAAGAACAAGTGTTGGCCAATCCAAGAGGTCACTCCAACAGGAATGCCATTTCAACTCGATTCCCTCCTTTAATAGAGCATGACTGAACGATTTGTTTATGGGAAGCTAGGGATAAATGGGTAAGAACCTAAGCATAAACCGTGACTAGGCCTATAGAATATCAAAGACTCACCAATTTATCCACCCTAAACCTAGTCAAACCGAACCATTGAAATCTAAGAGAAAGGAGGAGAATGAGTCGAAATGGTATACCCAAGTGGTGATTCCCCTTGGATTTGCCAACTAAAATCTTTAGTACCTCATGTTTAAAATTAATTAGACAATGTAATAAAAGTGCATTGCAAAACTGTGAAGTTCTAGAATAACTATGTGCAAACAAACATAAGCTATGAATGAAGGAAATGAATACCCATTTTATACCTAAGAAAATGAAGAGCTTTGGAGCATTAATGGTAAAGGTGTAAAGAGAGAATTAAACTTGCAATGACTTCGAGGAAAACAACATTCATGACCTTAAATAAAGTTATAAAGATTCATACCATGGATTACAAGACAATGTATTGAAATAAAAGCAAAAATCTAAATTTTCTCTCACTAGACAGTATTCATCATCTTCCTCACTGTTTCTCTCTCTATATCTCCTTCAATGTATTGGATGAATATGGAATAATGTTGAACGTGGAGCTTCTTCACTCCAGAAATGTGCCTGGATACAAGGGGTAGCTTGGGGATGTGATAGCCATCCATAGGTTATAGGTGGAGTTGGCTTGATAGGGGTAGGCAGAGGTTGTCTGCACACCCTGCTCCTTTTTTTTTCTCTCTCTTCCAAACTTCCAATCAAAGGTGTGAGTGGGGAGAATAGTGTTATGGGCGTGTCAGGGGAGCAGGGGAGATCTGTTGGTGGGACCCTCAAAGTGGCAGAGATTTGGGGAAGATTTAGTAGACCATACCAGTACTGTGTTCCGATACTTCGAACTCCAAAAACTTAGGCGTAGAGGAACTGCATACCAATTTTTTTTGTACAGTTTTCTCGATTTTTCTAATTTTTTCAACTCTTGAGCTTTCCTTCAGCCATTCTTCCATCCCCACTCATCTCAACACAATTGGAAATGCCTTAAGGAGCCTCATTTAACATCTTTTAACTGCAAACGCCAAATATCATCATCAATAACCCAACAGATATAATTCCAATCATTTAAACCTGAAAACAATTAAAATAAGATGCTTAGCACATGGAAATATGCAATGTTTTGTGCTAATGATTTTGTTGACGACTTTTGATCAACTCCAAGTCTAAGAAGGAACTTGAGGGTCACTTGAGGATTGTTCTCCAAACCTTGAGAGACCATCAGTTGTACGCCAAGTTTAGCAAGTGTGAATTTGGGCTGAGGGAGGTGAAATTCTTGGGGCATGTGGTGTAGACTTCGGGTGTATCCATAGACCCGGAAAAGGTTGAGGCAGTTATGAGTTGGGAGAGGCCAAAGTCAATTTTCAAGATTCGTAATTTCATAGGATTAGTGGGGTATTACAAAAGGATTATTAAGGACTTCTCCTAACAAGATACACCTTTAATGAGATTGACCCGGAAGGAGGTCAAGTTTTAGTGGGATGATTCGTGCGAGAAGGCATTCCAAGATTTGAAGAGGAGGCTTACTTCAGCTCCAATTTGATAGTCCTCGAAAGGGGAGAGAGGTACACAGTGCATTGTGATGCCTCTAAGGACGGACTTGGATGCATTTTGATGTAGTTAGGGAGGGTAGTGGCTTATGGTTCTCGACAGTTAAAGAACCATGAGCAGAATTACGCCACACACGACATGAAGTTGGCGGTCATTATCTTTGTCTTGGAGGCTTGGTCCCACTATCTATAAGGTGAATAGTTTGAGGTGTTTTCAAACAACAAAAGTCTGAAGTACATCTTTACACAGCGGGACCTTAACTTGAGGCAACACAAGTGGATGGAGTACTTGGAGGAAAATGATTTCACTTTGCACTACCATCCAGATAAGGCAAATGTGGTGGCTGATGCACTCAATCGAAAGTCATGGGGAGTCTTGGCTAGTGTGGCTTCCTGGGAGTTGCAGATGCTTGAGATTGTATGACAGTTCGGGCTATGCATCATGGGACATGCTCAGGAAACTTTGGGAACTTTAGTGGCTACGTCTTCTCTACTAAACAGAGTGATTGAGTCCCTGGGGCAAGACCTAGAGAAAGTATCCATTAAGGACCGAGTGTAGTCGGGTACAAGTGACGAGGGTTGGACCATTCATACAAATGGTAGTCTTCGATATAAGGGAAGGATTGCAGTTCCCTAGTTGGTGGATCTGAGAGAGGAAATCCTTAGAGAGTTTCATTACTCCTGTTTTGTTGTGCATCCAGGTGGCATGAAGATGTACCATGATCTTCGTCGCTAGTATTACTAGAGTGGGATGAAGAAACACGTTAGATATTTTGTTAGTCTATGTCTCACGTGTCAGCAAGTAAAGGATAAGCACCAGAGACCAGCAGGATTACTCCAGCCTTTGGAGGTAGATGAGTGGAAGTGGGAGCATGTCATGATGGATTTTGTGACTCACTTGCTATGAACATCGCAAGGGCACAACACGATGTGGGAGATAGTGGATCGGCTTACTAAGTCGGCACACTTTTGGGTGGTGCGGATGTCCTTCACATTGAAGGAATTCTGTAAGTTGTATATATGGGAGATTGTCCGGTTGCAGTGGGTACCCGTATCTATAGTATCAGAACGGGGAACCTAAGTTTACAACTCATTTTTGGGAGAGTTCCAACGAGCCATGGGGACATAGTTGATGAGAAGCTCTGCTTTGCATCCCTAGACGGACGGTTAGTCGAAGAGGATCATCTAGACTTTAGAGGAAATGCTACAGACATGCGTCCTAGGTCTCAAGAGTAGCTGGGAAAAGCACCTACCCTTAGTGGAATTTGCCTACAACAACAATTATCATGCGAGCACACAGATGGCGTCTTCTCACGGATCAAAGCCTGTAGAAGAGCAACTCTGAAAGACGGCAGTGACCTCTAGAGTTTGAGGTGGGAGATCACATCTTCTTGAAGGTGATGCCGAAGAGTGGAGTGGTCAAGTTTGGCATGCGGGGAAAGTTGTTGCCGAGGTATATCGAGCCCTTCGAGGTACTCGAGAGGGTAGGTACAATTGCTTATAGGCAGGCGTTACTGCCAAATCTATCTGGTGTTCATTCAATATTCCATATCTTTATGCTCCGGAAGTATATTCCAGATCCGACAAATATGGTGGATTGGGGTGAGCTGATTGCTGATGCGGATGAGACCTTCAAGGAGGGAGCGGTACATATCATGGGCAGCCAGGATCAGATTTTTACGGGGCAAGACCGTAAGGCTAGTGAAGGTGTTGTGGCAGCATCGAGGAGTAGAGAAGGTAACATGGGAGAGTGAGGACACTATGCGTATCAATTATCCTTTCTTATATGAGGATAGAGGTACATTCTTATAGTCATTTAATATTAGATGACTGTTACATATGCATGTGATTGTATGTGTATGTATGTGTGAATTTCGGGAACGAAATTCTTTTAAGGGAGAAGAATGTAAAACATGGAAAAATTTAAAATTTTTCCAAAATGGCAAAATGGTCATTTTTCCATAGTAATGTGGAATATAAATACGTGTTCAATAGACCTCGTATGGCACAACAGATATCGTCGTTGGATTTGTATCACGGAATCTAGTCACCCTGCCGAATTTTATCGAATTTAGTGATAGTCGGATTTTTGCACGTTGTTCGATGCGGTTGGGTGGCGGATGACCTCACAAAGGTCCCCAAATATAAATTTTATTAAATTTATGCATAATTGGATAAAATTTGAAATAAAATAATTTGAACTTATACCGGGATAAAATAAATTATTTCAAGGCGAAAACGGACACGAATAAGTAAGGGGCGTGTGGCGCGACTCAGGCTAAGTATTTTAAAAAATAAATAGGGGCTAAAATGAGATATTTCGGCAGAAATATCCCTGTAACTTCAGCCAAAAATGTGTGAGGGAAGAGGGAAACGAAAAGAGGGAAATCCAAAACTTCTTTTACCGATTCACGGAGGTTCGTCGGTCGGCATCTTTTAGACCAAGACTTAAAGTCGTTCACCACGACGAGGGCTATGCAACCATACCAAGAACGAAGGATTTCACCAAAGAACCAAAGAGGGGATTTTGGGAAATCAAGACTTGGAGGCTAGTGTTGGTGTTCTTGAAGGCTCTGTCTTTCGTTTTACGCTCCAAGATGTATGGTTCTCCCTACTTTGGTTTTATTCCTATCCTTTGGTGTTAAAATTATGGGCTGCTTTGGGTTAAAATTCTGGGCCATTTTGGGTTGAAATTATGGGTTGTTTTGGGTTAAAATTGTGGACTATTTTTGGGACTGTATTTGGGGTTATTTTATGGCCTGTTTAGGGGATGTTGTGTGGCTTATTTTGGGGCTGCTATGTGGCCTATTTAGGGGCTGCTTTATGGATATTATATGGACTGTTATACGGACTGTTTATGGGCTGTTTTGTGGCCTATTTTGGGGCCACTATGTGGCCTATTTTGGGGTTGTTTTGTAGTTTTATGGACGGTTATACAGAATGTTTTATGGCCTGTTTAGGGGCTGTTTTGTGGCCTATTTTGGGACTGCTATGTGGCCTGTTTAGGGGTTGTTTTATTGGCTGTTTGTGGCTGTCATACGGACTGGTTTGGGGCTGTTTTGTGAGCATGTAATATGTTCACATTATGCCTTGAGAATTAAGTGTGTTATTGTGTGATTATGTAGTAACATGCATAGGGATGGTGTTGTAAAGAAATGTTGATATATGTGTATTAATATATTGACATTATGTCGAGTTTTTGGAAGTTATATGCATATGATATAATTGTCCATGTTACAAAATGAAATGTGTGATTTGAGTTGTTCATGTGACATTCATTACATATGAAACATGACATTGATATGGGATGGTACATTACAATGCATTTGCACGGAGGCATACCATTCATGGGCTTAGGCATGAGTATGGGTGTGTGTATGGGCATGGTTAATTCAAACATCATACTTGGTGGTTGAAGGGTTGGCTCGGGAAAGTGGGATTTAAGTTCCTACAGATTTGTACGGTTGCATACATGGAAAACTTGTGTCAGGTATAGTACGTAGGGCTAGACTCTCCCTCGGGTGCAAAACCCAATTATTGGTTTATTCACTTCCATCGGTGCAAGTCCAAAAAAAAGTGAATTAGGCATACAGAGCCGGTGGTGAAATTTCAAAATCCGTTGCCCAAAAAGACAGAAGATTTTGTTTTATAAAAATACTCATTCATTGAGTTACATCGAACAATGATATGGTTTTATAGACATGACTTTTATTTCAAACGAACATTGGATGGATTTTTTGTCAATTGACTGTTTCATCGCACAAGTGCATTGCATTGTTGTGGGGGTCGGTGAGGACTCGGGTTAAAGTGCATGAGAGAATCTTATCTCATTTCATAGCATGACATAGTAAAATTTTAACTTAGAGTTGCATATTCTTGGTTGGAATGTCATTCTATATGAATGTTATATGTACACATTGCATATGCACTAGGAGGAGTAGCCTCTGTAGGAATACTCTATTGAGCATTGCTCATCCTATACTGAAAAACATTTCAAGTGCGAGATATACGCCGATGGACGACACCCACTTGGGCACTTAAGGAGGAAGAAAAGCCAAGATGTGGCTTTATTTTGAGTTCTTGTAAAATCATTGTGAAAATTATAATTTTTGTGCATGTAAATATTTGGAAATAGTCGTAATGGGACCCAATTGGAGTTTTTTGAATGTAAATTTTTGATGTATGAGTTTGATATGAATTTGGGTAGGTTTTCTCAAAACTCCATATTTATGGACTAATTTTAATCTAACATTGCATGTATTTATATGAGTATGGATAAATGGACCCGGTGTGGCCAATGTTTACTCATAAATAGACCTGGTGTGGTCATTATTTTATATTGGGCCTCGGATGGGTCATGTGTATATATATTGCACATGTTGTGTTTTGGGTAGAGTTCACTGTACAAAGGAGACTCAATCCGATTTTTTTAAAATTAAAGACTCTCATAAATGGGATATAACAACGTGATATCGAGTCACTCAGTATCCACGGGTATTCTGCGGGTTGATGGATAATCAACGTACCCCTAGATTTTAGGATGTCACAGTATCTCCTAAGGAGGTTTTTCCCCAACCTAGATTCATATGAAATTTCACATGCCATTTCAACATGCCACAAATCATTCCAATCAAGAATATGCAACTCAATGTTGGAATTCACTATGTCATATCATGAAATGAGATGAGACTCACTCATGCAACTCAACCCAAGCCTTCACTAGCTCCCATCACCCATGCAATGCCATGAGTATATAACCGAGCATTCCTAGCCCTTGCCATTGATGTTGCACATCCAATGCCTTTAAAAATCTCTGGGTCTTTCATGAGGTGGGTATTTATGGACCTACACCTACGGCCCCCATCCGACATGAAATTCATCGACTTCCACAAACGATTGGGCGTACATTGACACACTTTATGGATTAAACCAAGGGAGTGCTTATCCTAAACATCGGATGTCTCACCCGAGGGTTAGTCTAGCCCCTCATGCTAACCCCAACCCAATTTATTACGCAAACCATGCGACTCAATCAGGTCCTCGACCCAACTTTTTCAAGCCCACCGATCATCCACCAAGTGTGGTGTTTGATGCCAGCCATGCACACTAATTAATCCTAATTAATGCATTATTTAATTAAGATAATAGGTAAATTGTGTTAGTTAAATAAAGTTAAACTAATCAAAATTGACCTATTAAGATTAGTGTGTGAATTAGGGATAATGCATTAATTGTTGTTCTTTTTAGGGTTTTATGCGTCAAAGCTATAAACTACCGGGGAGCCAATTGTGACAAAGCTAAAAATTCTAGGATGAAAATTATTAAAGCTCTAAACAAAGAGAGATTAAAGTAATCTAAATGTCATCATTTGGAAGTTTGTGAATGTCAACTTTTGGAAGCTCATGAATGACAACTTTTGGAAACTTGTGAATGTCATCCCTTGGGCTTGTGAATGACATCTTTGGAACTTTGTAAATATTATCCCTTGGGGTTTGTACAGGCTTTGCCTATAATTACCACAACTTTGTGGCTTGTAAAAGATATAAGTTTTTTGTAGAGCTCTTGGTTGTGGAAATCCCTCCAAGTTGTTATTGTTTACTTTGTATGCTTGCTAGCTTTTGTCTTGGTTGAGGAAAACCCTCCAAGTTTGTATTGCTTTCTTTGTATAATTGCTTTCTTTTATGATATTATCATCTCTTGGTTGTGGAACACCCGCGGGGTAGTATTGTTTTCTTTTATTGTGTTATTATCTCTTGGTTGTGGAATACCCGCCAAGTAATTATTGCTTTCTTTTCATTGAAGTCTTGTTTTATTTTACTTCCATTGTTGGAGCTTCCTTCTTCCCTTAGAGGAGTGAAACTCTTCCACTTTTCTAGAGCTATATTGAAGCCGTGAAGGGTGGAACGTGATTCACTCATTCTTTGTCGAAGATCGTTATATTGATGCATTACTTTTATGCTTAGAACTAACCTTTATTTTTTCATAATGTCTTCCAAGTTCATTGTTGCCTTTAATTTAACCATAAGTAGCTAAGCTTTTAGTTAGATAATCCAAGGGAGACCTCCTCTTGGGTATGTCATTTCAACTCGTTGTCTTTCCTCCTCTCGGTGTACGATGGTTCGGTTTGACTGGGTTGAGAGTGGATGTGGTTGTGAGTCTTTAATATCTCGTAGGCCTGGTTAGGGGTTATGCTTGGATCCTCATCATCTCGTCCCTAGCTTCCCACAAATCAATCATTCATCTATGCACTAGTGGAGGAAGGTTTCGAGTTGAATTGGGATTTCCATTGGAATGACCTCTTTGGATAAGCCAATACTTGTTTTCATTTCATTATCACAACACAAACCACCACAAAATTCTAAAACAAAATGATTTTACACTTTTTTTTAATAAAAATCACCTTCATAATGGTTCACTTCCTTTCCTGAGGAGACGACCTTGGAATACTTTTCTAAGTAAAACATGACACTCAAAAGACTCCCTGCGCTTCAGGAGCATTTTTGTTCACACAAACACACATTTTATTCACCCCATTCCCTTTTTTCCTTGCCCTTTCTTTTAACATCGTCCCAAGGGAGATATTGGTAAGTTAGGAACAATAGGGAAATAATTCAAGTATTTTTGGAGCAGTGGCCGGGGAAGGCAAGCGTTGAACCCAGAAGGTGATTTTCGGACAACGGAGGTAAGTCTCATGATTTTCATCATGGGCTAAGGTACGTTGATCCTTTTATATACTTTTGTTGTTAGCATTTTCAATTATAGATAGTTTGTTGTATGTGGCGTCGGGACAAAAAAAATCGACTTGTTAGACATCCCTTGGGCCCTAACATGAACCTTTAACTAGACCTACCCGAGGATGCGGGTGATAACTTTGAAAATGTGAATGCCAACCCTAATATGCAAAGGGCTGGGGGAGTTCCAGAACCTAGAGTGCCCAATGCACGAATGCATTTTTCCCCTCCTAGAAATGAAGGGAACAATGTCCAAATTGATCCTCCGGTAAGGTCAATGAGGGAGTTCCTTCAACCAATCCGTAGCACCACTCCCTCATGCATTCACTTACCGGTACAAGCTTGTCTCTTCCAAGTTACGCCGGGGATGTTGCAATTACTTCCTAAATTCCATGGAGTTGAAAATGAAAACCCTTATTTGCATATAAGGGAATATGAGGACATAGTTACAACATTCAATGCTAACAATGCAAAGGAGGACATATCTCGCTTAAAGCTATTTCAATTCTCCCTTAGAGATAAAGCCAAATCATGGTTGTATGCCTTGAGACTTCATAACAACTTGGAACCAAATGCTCTCCAAGTTTTGGAACAAATTTTTTCCAGTTCATAGAACCACCACTTTGAAAAAAGAGATTCAAAAGTTTTCGGAGAAGCCCAATGAGCAATTCTACCAATTTGGAAGAGGTACAAGGAGTTATTGCAATCCATCCCACATCATGGCTTTGAATTGTGGAAAATAATTAGTTTCTTGCACGAGGGAATTACACCAAGCCATAGAAAATTCATTGACATGATGTGCAATGGCGAGTTTTTGAGGAAAAACCCCGTTGAAGCATTTGATTACTTTGATACATTGGCACAAAACGCACAATCATGGAACATTACAGATCCCATCGATGTACCAAGGTCTTCAACTCAAGGGGGTAATCAAACTCAAGGGGGAGGCATGTATGATTTGAGAGACTGGGAGGACTTGCTTTCAAAATTTTCTAAGTTGTCAAGGAAAGTAGAGAGTCTTAAAGTGGATAGGAGACATGACGTTTCTACTGTTTCAAGGGTTGATGAATTTTGCTTGATTTGTGAGAGTGTGAAGCATTCTATAGCGGAGTGCCCCAATATTCTGGCGCTTAAGGAAGCGTACCATGAGCAAGTGCATGCATTTAACCAACCAAGGCAGTCATTTTCTCCACATTCTAACACTTACAATCCGGGTTGGGGAAATCACCCAAATTTTAGTTGGAGACATGAGAATCCCACTCCTCATGGTTCAAGTGCATATTCCTCACATGCACCTCCTAGGCAAAGTCAATCCCAAGGCCAAGGGCAAGCGTCTAGCTCCCAATACCCTCGGTTTAATCCGCAAGGGTATTCGTCAAATCCACCACCATCATAAAATGTTCCACAAAATCCACCTCCCCAAAGCACATCACATCAAGGTCCATCCAACTAGCCATCCTACCGACCTCCACGTAAAAGGAATTTGGAGGACGCCATTTACAATTTCATCCAAAGTCAAACCACTTTCAACAATAATATCTTGACTTAACTCAAAAAAATCACCAGTGCCATAGGGTATCACAACAAGAGAAGGGAAAATTCCCCGCTCAACCCCAAGAAAACCCAAAAGGCCAACATATGGTTGAGTTGGCCGAACCCACCAACACGAGTTGTGAGTAACTCAAAGCGGTCACCACCCTTCGAAGTGGCAAACAATTTGAAAAGACCGTGGTGCTGAAAGTCTCACCCAAAGCCACATTGCCAAAAGGAGAAGAGAAGGAGGGTGAGGCCAAAGAAGGTGTGGCGAGTGAACATAAAGAAGGAGAGGGGGTTGATAAAAAAAATGTGATTGATGAAATCATGTTTATTCCTCCCATTCATGCCCCTTTCCCTAGCCGTTTGAAGTCACCTGTCAAGGTGGCTAATTATACTGATATGTTGGAAATGTTTAAGCAGGTGAAGATCAACATCCCACTCCTCGACGTCATCAAGCAAATACCATCGTGTGCCAAAATTTTGAAGGATCTATGCACATTGAAGAGGAGATTGAATGTGTAGAAGAAAGCATTCTTGACTGAGCAAGTGAGCTCGATATTGAGGACCAATACTCCTCCAAAATTCAAAGACCCAGGCTGTCCAACAATTGCCATCACCATAGGGAATTGCTGGGTGGAACAATCATTGCATGACTTAGGGGCGAGTGTCAATCTTCTTCCCAACTTAGTGTATCAACAACTTCAACTTGAGGAGTTAAAGTCCACATCAATTACGCTTCAATTGGTGGATCGTAGTATCCGTACATCAAAGGGAGTAAAGGAAGATGTCTTGAATCAAATAGATAAATTTTACTTTCCCGTTGATTTTATTGCATTAGATACGCACCCTGTTGCTAATCTTAGTTCCCAGATCCCCATTATACTTGGAGGACCCTTCCTTGCTACATCTAATGCGTGATAAATTACAGGAACGGTCTCATGAAGTTGGCATTTGGGAACATGACAATGGAGCTCAATGTTTTCAACTTGGCAAAGCAATCGAGAGATGATGAAGATGTAAGTGAAATCAATAGAATCGAAACCTAGGTTGAGGAGTATTTGGATTTGGAAAGGATGCTAAAATTCAATAAGGATGAATTTGTTGATCTTGAGGAGTTGGAAAAACAGGAGGAGTAGAATAGTTGAAAGGGATAGGAAGTTGGATCCCTACATACGAGGAGTTACCCCAACAAGCAAAGAAAATTTTTTCGTGAAATGAACAAAAGCCAAACTTAGAATTGAAGCCATTGCCCTCTCAGTTGAAGTACGCCTATCTTGGCAAAGGAGAAACTTTTCCTATGGTTATAAGCTCAGCATTAAATGCTGACCAAGAAGAAAGACTCTTTAGCATATTGAGAAAGCACAAAGGAGCAATTGGGTGGACTATTGCGGATATCAAGGGGATAAGCTCTATCATTTGTATCCATCACATTTACCTGGACGTAGATGCCAAACCTTCCCGACAACCTCAAAGGAGATTAAATCCCAATATGAAGGAGGTAGTGAAGGATGAGGTATTAAAACTACTTGATGTGGAGATCATCTTTTCGATCACCGATAGCAAGTGGGTAAGTCCCACACAAGTAGTACCAAAGAAATCCGGTGTCACGGTGGGTGAAAATGAAGAAAATGAACTCATACGTGCAAGAGTCATAACCGGATGGAGAGTTTACATTGACTACCAGAAGCTTAATGCTTGTACAAGGAAAGATCATTTCCCAATGCCATTTCTTGATCAAGTTTTAGAAAGGGTAGCAGGGCACCTATTCTATTGCTTTCTAGATGGGTACTCTGGCTACAATCAAATTGATATCGCATTGGAGGACCAAGAGAAGACCACTTTCACCTGCTGAATATATGGTACCTTTGCCTATCGCCGTATGTCCTTCGGATTATGCAATGCTCCAAGGACTTTTCAACGGTGCATGATGGGGATAGGAGACATGACGTTTCTAATGTTTCAATGGTTGATGAATTTTTCTAGATTTGTGAAAGTGTGAAGCATTCCATAGCGACGTGCCCTAATATTTTCCCCCTTGGGAAGTGGATGGTCTAAACTCGACAGTGGTAGGAGCGGTTGAGTCCCACATCTGAGAACTATCAGATATGGTGTCAAAGAAATTAAATGCCTCCTCCGGACTTTTATCTATAAACTCTCCTTGCACCATCATTTCAACAAACTGACGTAGTCTAGTTGGCAAGGAGTCATAAAAAAATCCTACCAAATTCCAATTTTCAAAAGAGTGGTGGGGACAGTCATGGAGTAGATCTTTGAATCTCTCACAACTTTGATAAAAAATTTCTCCTTCTTTTACCAGAAAATTCATGATTTGTCTTTTGAGTGTATTAGTCCGGTGTAAGGGAAAAAACTTTTAGAAAAATTCATTCTGGAAAGTCTGCCAATTGGGCTTGGAATTTTTTTTTAAAGAATTTAGCCATTGTTTAGCTTTATCCCTTGCAGAGAAAGGGAAAAGTTTCATTTTGGCTAGTTCAGAATTATCTTGAAACGTTTCACACACTTCTTCGAAATCCTTCATATGTAGGTATGGATTTTCTATCTCCAACCCATGAAAAACAGGTAATAGCTGTGCTATCCCCGACTTTACAATAAAGAGGGTATCTGGAGGAAATACAAAACATGAGGCTACACTGTTTCTTGTAAGATTCAAGTAATCCCGCAAAGTTCGAACATTAGGCACTTCTTCATCCCTCGGAGGAACGTCTCCATTTCTTTCATTGTTTGCCATTATACTCTCACAAAAGTCTGCTATTGATCTAGGTGAATTTGGTTTAGATTGGTTCACAGACCCAGAACATGCTGCCGACAAATTTTTGTAGTGAGGAGCGTTCTTTGACACAAAAAAGAAAAGAAAAATAAAACAAAGTTATTCACAATTATTCACTGAAAAGATCTTCTTACCTTTTTTAATAAGTTCCCTACCAACAACACCAAAAACGTGACTTGATCCGAAATGTGTACACCCAAGTGCAGGCGGTCAAGTTCTAGTAATAATCCGGTTTAAGTACGGAGTCGAATCCACAGGGAACTTGTTGTATTGGTGTTTCAAAGGAATCAGTAAAGGAGACCAATTGATTGTAACCTTGAGATTTTTGGGATGGTGAGATGTGGGTGATTTCCTGAAAAAAATTTTGAATCCTCTTCAAGAAAGTTTACAAGGTAAATGGAAATAAAGACA
>CM042197.1:22934534-22946355 GCA_023539305.1 Ilex asprella | reverse complement strand
CAACAAGAATTGCTAAAATGCCAATTTTACAAATGCTTTTTACCAGATAAATTGAATCATTCCATTCACAAAATATGATCATTCGATACATCAACCATTAATGATCCAATTCATCTAACAAAAAGCAGTAGCACACTGAAACTGTTCATCAAAATGCATACATAAACTATGCAGTAAAAGGGAAAATATCCATAATCACAAAAAGAATAATAATATCCTTTCAGTCCCCTCCATCTCCACCAAATCAACTGGCATCACCTGCTCTGCCCTTCAAGTAGCCAAGAATCTCTTCCTGTTTTTGGAGAAGCCCGGCTTGGTTGGCCTCGATGCCAATCATGATATCTCGTAGTGATCTGTGGGTACTGGTGTCTGCCTCTTTATTAGTCTGCATAAACTACCTCTCTAATTCTCTCTCATCCTCTTGGTCAAGCTCCTCTTATACATCGTCTCCCCCTCTAGCTGGTGGCACCTCTTGCCTAGTAGCTGAGCCATTACTATGTCCTTGACTTCTTTTGAAAAAGCTCTTGTTGAGTGGCCCCATAGGCTTTTGCATCTCCATCTCAAGTCTCATCTTGATCCCATTCTTTAGGCATACTTCTGTTACAAAGTTGCCAAAGGGTAATGCACTTTTCTTTGCATCACACCCTTTTTTCATTTCGCTCAATATGAGGGAGGGGAGATCGATGCTATGCCCTTTTCCAATTGCATAAAGCAATCGTGCCATGTTGGGGAAAATTTTATTTGTTCGCTTGATTGGAGCAAATTTGACATCGTAATCAAGTTAAGTATTTTGTACTTGTAATTGAGCTCCCCTTGTTTCAGAGAAGCCCTAGTCCCCTATGCAAAATTAGGCATCCCCGTCAACTCCTTTCCCATTGTGTTCTTTGCTGCTTCTCTCTTCGGAGGGTAGGCAGGGTTGTCTACCCGAGGCACTTCTTGCCTTATTTCCACAATCACCGCCTCGTCTACATCAATGTAAGCTCCCCTCACATAGGTGTGAATTGTGTTGTTGACAATCTCGGCGTTGGAATAAAACTCCCTCACCAAGTCAATGGCAGCTTCCCTTCCACATCTCCAGTACCTCACCCAATTTCTTCTTTCCATTTCCTCCAACAGTCCAATCTCGGCAAAATCAGAAAGTATAACGTCTCTTTCACAAACAACCACATGCTCTTGGAAGAAATCTTCATACCTTTCGGCCTTTAAGGCACTTGGAAACCAAGTTCGATCATACTTCTTCGTTCTTTGCTTTCCTTCTCTCTCCATAATCACTTCCTTTACAAAATTAGGATTTTGACTTATTGGTGGTTCACGCCTAGCAAGAGTTTCATCCGAGGCATTTCATTCCAACGTTGGGAAGCTTGAGGGAGGGCTGAAAGGCTTTTGAAATTTAGAGTCCTTGGTGTGGGATTTATGATTTTGGTGTGGGGAAGTGCTATGGAGGATCAATTTTAGGTTTTCTTAGGGTCTGAAGGTGGATTGAGGTTTGTGGGGTGAAGGGAGGCCTAGGGTTTTGAGAGTTTCAGAGAGATATAGGACTTTTTGAAATGAAAAAGACGATTAGGTTTTTGTAGTTCGCGTCACACCGTTCGAACGTGAGGTGAAGAATTTAAACTGTCGTTTGAACGGTTAAGGGACATTTGAACGGTGCTAGCTCCCAGTATTTTGTGTTTTCAACAGTGTTTTCATCCAGAGAGGTCATCAGTCACAAAGTACTGCGAGCAGCAACCGTTCAAATGGTGAATCCAAAAAAATAAAATGTGTTGCTCCCAGTACTTTGTGTTTTCAACAGTGTTTTCATCAGAGAAGTCATCAGTCACAAAGTACTGCAAGCATTATGCGTTCGAACAACAAATGGCGTTCGAACGTTAAACCAAAAATCAAATGTTCCTCTATTACCCTACATATGCTTAGAGAAGGTTAACATCACAAATTCAAAACCAAAATTTATGGTGTCTCAGGATAAATCCCCACCCACGCTTGAGGTTGGTATTTTGGGACATTCCTTACTCGGCCCATATTTTCATTTAAAAAAATAGAAAAATATGTATAAAAATAAAAAAGAATTGCACACTATTTACCAAAATTCGGACCATTGACTTTTATTCCTTAGAACACAATTTTTTCACAGCTTATTATGACGCAATCTTAATTCGAGTCATCTTTAGTGTAGCTTGAACTACTAGTGACTCTTTCAATCTCTTGTCGCACAAACCGGTTAAGTAAAGCACCGGAATAGGATGACGTGTCAGGATAATCCTTACTCCTCCCATTCACTATCTAGTCTAATCGATCAAATGCGCAACCAGAAATAAGTTAAGAACACTGATTGTATCTTTTATCAAGAAATACCCGGCCACACTGTTTACAGGCACTAAGTCTCTTGGCACGACGACGTTTAGCAAAAGTGCTTCTGTCACATAGAGATTTTGCTTGATGTTCTCGGATCTCATTTTTCCTTACCAGTCTTGCTTTTCTCATGATCGCACATCTGATGGAAAAGTGCGTAGAGCTCCTAGACTAAACCAAAAAAGTTTAACATTCATGATTCCTAAGCTTTAAGACTCATTATCCGGTTCTTTAACGTCTGCCAGTCACAAAGACCATTTAAACTGACCCTCAAATATATAATAATACAAGGTACATTATATGATCAGAACATCAAATAGCAGCACACAAAACAACAAAAAATTTTAAAATTTATGACACACATACGATTATAACAACATAATAGAAACAAAATGTAAAATACGAACAAAATACCAATTGTGAACTGCAGGTTTTCACACCCCCCAATCTAAATTGAACATTGTCCCCAATGTATTGATTTTACCATTATAGATGTTTGAAATGAGTTTGAAAAGTAGAGACCTGTACTTCAACTAATACCTACAAACCAAAATGGAACCATTAATCCTCTTTGCGTAGATCTGAATCACAAGGGGGCTTGTAAGCCCTGTGTGTGCATGCAAATAGCAGTAGGATACCCATAAAAAGATAAAATACAACAATGTAAATCATATGAACAGGGATGTGTTCTTCAGGGTACATGGTTTCGCTCGGGTTTGCAGAAGAATAGAAAATAAAAAAGAAGAAGAAAGGACAAGAAGAACAACAGAAAGGACAAAAGGAAGAATAAGGACGGTGAAGTGGACAAAAAGTGGAGATTGGGAAATGAAATAGGCCGGTGTAGGAGTGTAATAGAGACAGGTGGAGAAAAGATAGAAAATGGGAGTGGGGGTGCAACAAAGACAGGTGAGCAAAAGATAGGAAATGGGAGTGGGGGTGTCATGATGAGGTCTCCTCTGGTCGGGTTACAACCTGGTCCGATCCTTTTGAGTGTCGGTAGGCGTGATTCTCGGAGGGATATTAGGGTTTCATTAAAATAATAGTTTCTACATTTTTAACAAAGTCCTCCAAAAATGGTTTCAACCTTTGGCGATTAATAGTAAAGATATTACCGTTTGATGGGTTTTCTACTTCTATTGCTCCATGATCAAATTCCTTTTTGGCAGTGTATGGACCAGTCCCCCTTGATTTTAATTTTTCAAGAAAAAAATGGAATCTTGATTTAAACAACATGACTTTCTGAAAAGGTTCAAAAGACTTCCAAACAATATTTTTTTCATGAAAATTTTTTATCCTAGCTTTGGCAATTTTAACTTTTCTGTTCCTCTTTCTTAGGTAGGTGACAAGTCTTTCCATAGGATATGTGCTATAATTCAGACTTTGGCGGCTTATCACTTGATGAGAGTTATTTTTTGCCTTTTGATGAATGTTTCTTGAATTTGGGCCCCCATGTCTTAACAACATGAGTGGGGCATCTTTGTGGATTAGAGTCATCATTTTCTGACTCAGAGGTGCATCGTTTAGGCAGACATGTTTTAGCAAAGGATTAACCAAGGGTCTCTTCCACATGTTCATGAATTAATGACTCAATGAAATACATTTCATTCACTTCTTTGTTCTCACCTGATTGCTTAGCAATATTAAAAATGTACATCTCAAGAATCCTATTCCCAAAGGTCAATTTCATCACTCCATCCCTGCAATTGATTAGTGCATTGGAAGTTGCTAGGAAGGGTCGACCCAGAATAATTGAAACTTGGCTAATTGGATCTTCTACTGGCTATGTGTCTAAAGCGATGAAGTCAATAGGGAAGATAAACTTATCCACTTGGACAAGTACATCCTCAACAATGCCCATCGGGATTCTGACAGATTTATCTGCCAACTGGAGTGTGATACAAGTGGGTTTGAGTTCTCCCAGTCCCAACTGCTGGTAAACAGAGTAAAGTTACAAATTAACACTAGCCCCAAGATCTAATAGTGCTTGTTCTGTCTTGAATTCTCCAATGGTACATGGCACAGCTGAACGTCCAGGGTCCTTGTATTTTGGAGGGTTTATACATTGAAGTAAGGCACTGGCTTGTTTTGTCAGAAATACTCTTTTTGGGACATTTTGGCTTCTCTTGACTATACATAAGTTTTTTAAAAACTTGGCATAAGATGGGACTTGTTGGTTTGCATCCTAAAGTGAAAATGCTGATTTTTACTTGCTTAAAAAACTCATGAACTTCTGGGTTGTTGATCACTTTCTGGGCCTTTTTGAGCCTATGATGGAAAGGAGCTGGAATCGGACATGAAGGTTCTTTTGGTTTTGGTGATTCTGGCTCATCCTCAATTGGTTCAGTGGGCCGAGCTATCTCAGGTCATTGATTGTTTTATCAATGACCTTGCCACTCCTCAATGTGGTGATAGATTGGGTTTGGTCTTGTGGGTTATCCATGATTGATAGGTTTCCCACCTAGAATTGGCCTTGTGGTGGTTTTGGTTGGGCAGGAAATTTGTCTTTTTCTTGTGTGCTAATGGATAGGGTCAACCTTTAGATGTAGCTTTTAAGATCTTCAAAGGAGTGGGTGGTTTGTGCTTTGAACTCAGGGAAAGATTGGGTAGAATGTGCATTGAAGTACATTTGAGTCTACATGAACTTGTTCAGTGTATCTTCAAGGTTCCTTTTGTGTGGTGGTTGATATGGTTGATATGCATGAGCTCCTTGAGATGGTGGTTGTGTGTTTTGTGGTTGGTTCATGGGAATTGGTTGTGTGTTCCTCCAATAGAAATTTGGGTTGTTTCGCAACCCGGGATTGTATATTTCAGAGTACGGGTTGCAGTACGTCTGGTTGAAATTGGAGATTGCATTTGTTTGTTCCAACAAGACTTCTTTGAATGCAAGTGTGGTTGGACATTCCCCAATAGGATGTCCTGTCAATGCACAAATCCCACACACTTGTTCTGTGGGCGGGCCCAATTCAACTTGATGAATTTTTTTCATCTCTAAAGTTTCAAGCTTTCGAGATAAAGTGGACATTTTGCCTCTCATGTCATCATCTTCTCTTAAGCAATAATTTCCCCCTTGGGAAGTGGATGGTCTAGACTCGACAGTGGTAGGAGCGGTTGAGTCCCACATCTGAGAACTATCAGATATGGTGTCAAAGAAATTAAATGCCTCCTCCAGACTTTTACCCATAAACTCTCCTTGCGCCATCATTTCAACAAACTGATGTAGTCTAGTTGGCAAGGAGTCATAGAAAAATCCTACCAAAGTTCAATTTTCAAAAGAGTGTTGGGGGCAATCTTGGAGTAGATCTTTGAATCTCTCCCAACTTTGATAAAAAGTTTCTCCTTCTTTTACCAAAAAATTCATGATTTGTCTTTTGAGTGTATTAGTCCGGTGTAAGGGAAAAAAGTTTCTAAAAAATTCATTCTGGAAAGTCTGCCAATTCGGCATGGAAAAAGCTTTTAAAGAATTTAGCCATTGTTTAGCGTTATCCCTTACAGAGAAAGGGAAAAGTTTCATTTTTGCCAGTTCAAAATTATCTTGAAATGTTCCACACACTTCTTCGAAATCCTTCATTTGTAGGTATGAATTTTCTGTCTCCAACCCATGAAAAACAGGTAATAGCTATGTTGTCCTCGACTTTACAGTAAAGGGGAGAGCATATGGAGGAAATACAATACACGAGGGTACACTATTTCTTGTGGGATTCAAGTAATCCCGCAAAGTTCGAACATTAGGCACTTCTTCATCCCTCGGAGGAACGTCACCATTTCTTTCACTGTTTGCCATTATACTCTCAAGAGAGTCTGCTATTGATCTAGGTGAATTTGGTTCAGATTGGTTCACAGACCCAGAAGATTCTACCGGCAAATTTTTGTAGTGAGGAGCGTTCTCAGACATAAAAAATAAAAGAAAAATAAAATAAAGTTATTCACAATTATTCATAGAAAAGATCTTCTTACCATATTCCATAAAAACACTTTTTTAATAAGTTTCCCGGCAACGGCGCCAAAAACTTTACTTGATCCGAAATATGTACACCCAAGTGCAGCTGGTCAAGTTGTAGTAATAATCCGGTTTGAGTCCGGAGTCGAATCCACTAGGAACTTGTTGTGTTGGTCTTTCAAAGTAATCAGTAAAGGAGACCAATTGATTGTAACCTTGAGATTTTTGGGATGGCGAGATGTGGGTGATTTCCATAAAAGAATTTGGAATCCTCTTCAAGAAAGTTTATAAGGTAAATGGAAATAAAGTCACTCTTTAGCTCAAGGATCGGGACATGTTTTTAATTATCCGGTTCATTATAATTATGCTCGATAACTCAACTAACTCCCGTGTCAACGACGAGTTAGTCATGGTTCCGATGTCTTAATAGAAGTTTACAAGAATTATTTGCACCGAGAGTTATCGAGCGTACAAATAAGCAAGTATTTCTTCATGACATCCAACCATGGCTTTAATATTTCATCCTTTTAAATGAAGTTTGATAATGGGGATGATTCAAGGGTAGTCATGAAGATCTAGCAGAGGTACTTGACTTGAAACGAGGAGTCTTTCCATGCAAGAGTCATCCATGTCATAGAAAGACTTTTGATTATACAAAGTACCTTAGCTTTGCTAGATGCAAACAATCATCAAATAAACAAGGGGATATGAACATTAAGCATTAGAACAATACATAATATAACCTTCGAGTAATCAATAAGTGCCCTTCACCTTTTACTAAATAGTGAATGAGAAAGTACTTACTCTTCAATACTTTGGTAAAGTTAGAAAAGTGAGTGATGTTCATCCCTCTACAGGCAGTGCGTCAAAGTCAGTGAAAAGCCAACCACTCTACAGACAGTCTGTCAATACCGTTCGAACGGCAAATGGCGTTTGAACGGTTTCTCTATCTTTTCTCTCTACAGTTCAAACGTCAGATGGAATCTGTGTCTGCCAGCTATGTCATAAGACACGTGGTTCTCTGTAAAAATCTTCCTCCAGGTCCTTGTAGAATCTTGACTGGTCTTCCCAATAATTCCAGGTGCGTTCGAACGGTGGTTGCCGTTCGAACATGGTGCTCAAGTGCCTGGGCCTTCTGACTGCAAGTCTGTAACACGCCATATCTTCAGTCAGTCTGATCTTATCCTTGCTCCAGTGGACGTTCGAACATTCATGACCGTTCGAACGTAGTACTTGAATCTCCATGGCCTTGGGTCTTGCCTGCAACATAGATTATAATATCTGGCCTGGTTTCTCATGACCGTTCGAACGGTATTTAACGTACGGGCGTTGCTTCCTTGTTTCAATCTTTTACAATTTGCTCCTTAAAATGTTGTAATTGCCTTCAAAGGTACTTTTTGGTGACTTTGAACCCTTGTTCACTTTATGATCTGAAATATCATTACATAAACTCCACCAAAGCACAATTAGTCCAAAACGGGACGTAAAAATATGCTATAATTGAGTATTAAACACCAATTATGACGAAGCTACAAATTCTAGGATGACAATTATTAAAGCTCTAAACAAAGAGAGATTAAAGTAATTCAAATGTCATCTTTTGCAAGCTTGTGAATGACAACTTTTGAAAACTTGTGAATGTCATCCCTTGGGATTCTGAATGGTATCTTTGGGGTTTGTGAATGTCATCCCTTGGGGTTTGAAAAGACTTTGCCTATAAATACAACCCCTTTGTGGCTTGAAAAAGATCTAAGTTTTTGCTAGGGCTCTTGGTTGTGGAAATCCCTCCAAGTTGTTATTGTTTTCTTTCCATGCTTGCTAGGTTTTCTCTTGGTTAAGGAAAACACTTCAAGTTTGTATTACTTTCTTTTTATTGTTGCTTTCTTTTACGATATTATCATCTCTTGGTTGTGGAATACCCGCCAAGTAGTATTGCTTTCTTTTATTGTGTTATCACCTATTGGTTGTGGAATACCCGCCAAGTAATTATTGCTTTCTTTTAATTTAAGTCTTATTTTATTTTACTTCCATTGTTGGACCTTCCTTCTTCTCTTAGAGGAGTGAAACTCTTCCACTTTTCTAAAACTTTATCAAAGCCGTGAAAGGTGGAACGTGATTCACTCATTCTTTGTCGAATATCGTTATATTGATACATTTCTTTTATGCTTAGAACTAACCTTTATTTCTTCATAATGTCTTCCTAGTTCCTTATTGCCTTTACTTTAACCATGAGTAGCTAAGCTTTTAGTTGGCTAATCCAAGGGAAGACCTCCTCTTGGGTATGTCATTTCAGCTCGTTGTCTTTCCTCCTCTTAGTGTACGATGGTTCAGTTTGACTAGGTTGAGAGTGGATGTGGTTATAAGTCTTTGATATCCCATAGGCTTGGTCACGGGTTATGCTTGGATCCTCATCATCTCGTCTCTAGCTTCCCACGAATCAATCGTTCATCTATGCACTCGTGGAGGAAGGTTTCGAGTTGAATTGGGATTCCCATTGGAATGACCTCTTTGGATTAGCCAACACTTGTTTTCATTTAATTATCACAAGACAAACCACCACCAAATTCCAAAACAAAATGATTTTAGACTTTGCTTTAATAAAAATCACCTTCATAATGATTCACCTCCTTCCCTGAGGAGACGACCTTGGAATACTTTTTCAAGTAAAACAGGACACTCAAAAGACTCCTTGCGCTTGTGGAGCACTTTTGTTCACACACACACACACATTTCATTCACCCCATTCCATTTTATCCTTACCCTTTCTTTTAACATCGTCCCAATGGAGATGTTGGTAAGTTAGGAACAACAGGAAAATAATTCAAGCACACACACACCAACAAAATGCGATGTCGTTGTGCATATCCAATGTAATGCACAATTGTTAAACAACAATCATGTCCAATATGCTAGGATTGTCATATGGACCACTTTAACCACATATTAACATATTCTATGTCAAATTATATCACAAGTATATAATTACCATAATTCATCAACAAACATATATCAGCATTTTCATTCAACTACTATTTTTCTTAGCAAGTTATACTTAATCAATGCAATAACACACTTAATTTCACATAGATATTTAATCAAATACCTTCAAGGCACCAATTCATGTAATCAAATAAAATGCCCAGATTCATCACATAACTCAAGAAATCGCATTTAGTAATTTCTGCATTCCTAATTATCAAAACTTCTAAGAAATCACAAGCTAGCAATTTCTAATTACCAATTCATACTCGAATTGAATTTACCTATTTCCATTTAAATCAACTACAATATGCAAGTGTTAGAATATATCTAACAACCTACCCATTTCACATAATCGTCCTAGGTTGGAAGTAAATCTAGTTGGGATGAAAACCCTACCTCTTGAAGCGTAAAACAATGATTGAAAAGCCTTCAACCATACCTCCCAAGCTCTAACTTTGATTTTCCAAGATTTTTTTTTGAATCTTCGGTGAAATTAGTTCTTTTTAGTATGGTTGTATAGCCCTTGTCACATAGATGAACTTTAATAACTAGCCCAAAGGATTTCGACCGGTGGGACCCCGTAGATTGTAGTGAGAAGGTTGAGCTCTCTGTTTTGTTCCTCTCTTCCCTCTCTTCTTTTCCAACGTTAAAACTCAGTAGAGATGTGTGAAGAAAAATCATATATTTGTGTCCTATTTATACTCATTAATGCTTGTTCCACGCTGCACCACAGGTTCCCTATTTACGGGTCCATTTTTATTTGGAAACGATTAAATTTCGTCCTGACACCCAGTAGCCTTGTAAAAAGCAAAAAATCTAACTATCTTAGAATTTGACGAAAATTAACAGGGTAACTAGACCTCATGAGACCAATCCAATAGTGAGGTCTGTTACATCATCCGAGTTCTAAAAAAATACGAGTTTTCAACTTGTCCAAAGTGACAAATTATCGTTTTACCCTTTTCACAAAAAAACAAATTTACCCATATTTTAATTTCTTCCCCATTTAAAAGAATTTCGTCTCTGAAATTCATAAACGCATGCACACTTAATTGATACATATGCAATGAGCAATACAATACTTATGGCTACAAAAATGTACCTCAATCCTAAAAAAGAACGGATAACTGGTACGTGTAGTGTCCTCACGCTCCCTTGTCACCTGCTCCACACTTCGGTGTTGCCATAGCACCTTCACCAGCGTCACGGTCTTGCCTCGCAGAACTTGCTCTCAGCTATCCATGATACACACCAGTCCCTCCTCGAAGGTCCCATCCACATCAACATTCAACTCACCCCAATCCACCATATGTGTTGGATTTGGAGTATACATCCGTAGCATAGAGACATAGAACACCGCTTGAACACCCGATAAATTTGGAGGCAACGCCAACTGGCAAGCAACTGTACCAACCCTCTTGAGTACCTCAAAGGGCTCAATACACCTCAGCAACAGCTTTCCCCGTTTCCCAAACTTGAGAACTCCCCTCTTAAGCATTACCTTGAAGAAGAAGTGATCTCCCACCTCAAACTCTAAAGGTCACCGTCGTATGTCAATGTAGCTCTTCTAATGGCTCTGAGCCATGAGAAGATGCTTCCATATGAAGTCCACCTTCTTTGAGGTGTCTCTAACCAAATTCGAACCCATAGAGGGTTTCTCTCCAACCTCCATCCAAAAAATCAATGAATTGCACGGCCTCCCATAAAGTGCCCCATAGGGTGTCATCTAAATTTTTGCTAGATAACGATTATTATACATGAACTTTATTAGGGGTAAGTATTCTTCCCAAGTACTCTTGATATCTAAGATGCATGCCTGTAGCATGTTCTCCAAAGTCTAGACAAATCTCTCTAACTGATCGTTTGTTTGGGGATGAAAAGTTATGCTCAGCATCAACTATCTCCCAAATGGCCCGTTGGTAACTCTCCAAAAAAATTGGTCATGAACCTGGGATCTGGATTTGATACTACTGATACGAGCACCCCATGTAACTGAATAATCTCTTGTATGTACAATCAGCAGAATTCCTCCAGTATGAAGGTCGACGCATTGCCAAAAAAGTGTGTCGACTTCATAAGCCGATCCACCATTACCCATACTGCGTCATGCCCCCGTGATGTCCATGGAAAGTGGGTCACTAAATTCATCGTGGCATGCTCCCACTTCCTCCCACTTCCACTCTACCACCTCCAAAGGCTAGAGTAACGGTGCAGGTCTCTCGTGCTCAGCCTTGACATCGAATGACAAAGTCGCCAACGTGCCTCTTTATCCTACTCCAATAGTACTTATGGCAAAGATCAAGGTACATCTTAGTATCATCAGGATGTACAACAAAATGGGAGCATTGAAACTCCTTAAGGATCTCCTTTCTCATATTTTCAGAACTGGAAACCATAACTCTTCCCCTATATAGAAGACCACCATCCACGTGAATGACTCAGCCCTCGTTACTTGTACCCGACTATACCCAATTCTTGATAGACCATATCTCTTTGTCTTGTCCCTAGGACTCAATCACCTTGCTCAGTAAGGAAGACGTAGCTACCAAACTA
>CM042197.1:22907219-22920805 GCA_023539305.1 Ilex asprella | reverse complement strand
AAATGTAAAACTTGAAACTACAATGGTAGAACCTAGAACAAGTAATTAAACTTGAACTAAACTTGAAATAAATGACATTCAAAGTAATAAAGGAAGCTTACAAAGTCTTGCTGAAGATTACAATAGAAATGGGTGAAGACAATCCAAAAATCTAAACTTTTACACTATTCATCATCTTCCTCACTAAAACTACTCCTAGCTTAGGTAGCTACCCCTTTGCAATGTTGAATAATGCTGAGATATATGGAGTGTGTGTCTTCAATTTTTGTCCATGAGGGTCCCCTAGCTGTGAGATCAGACCTCCCATCAATGGCAGGTGATTTGGATGGGTTCCACAGGCTAGGAGGAGCTTAGCCTGCCAACCACATGGCAGCCCCCTCCTGTCACATCCTCCATCATTGCCAAGCCTTTAAAGTCTTCCCAATGTGTAAGGGATGTCTGCTCTTGTGTAAGGAAATGTTGTGGCGCAAGTGGGAGAAGTGTAGGTGGGACCCCCAAGCCTCAAAGTTGAGTTACAGGCTATTTTTTCGGCCAGAAGGTTCGTGATACCGGTACTAGGTACCGGTACTGTTTTTTCTACACTGGACCACCTTCGGTAGAAATGGAATAACTCTTGATCTAGATGTTGGATTATGTTGAAATTTTGACACGATATAGAAGACATCTTGATCTAGAACTTTCATGTTTTGAACTTTTCCATATTCTGAGTTGATCATGGTCAAAATGGAAGAAAACCGAGGAAGTTCTTCCCAGTGATGTGGCAGCTGGTGCCTTTGTTCCAAAACACCAATACCTCCTTGATTTCTTCACTTTTAAGCCTCCAATTCTTCATGTATTGTGTCCATGCCATTACCACACATCCAACATAGTTGCAAGGTCCTAAAATCTAACATTTAAGCTATCAAAACATGCAACATCGAGAAGTCAACATTATTCATAAAATAGGCTAACACTAAGTAATTAAATGCAAAAGTTGAGTTATAATGAATGTAATGAGGCCATGAAATGTGGAATATTATATGCTCATCACTGTGGTCCTCATACATCAGTTGAACCAATTCAGATATCTTTTTGGCTTGAGTAACACTATTAGGGTAGACAGGTGAATCATCAGGTGGTCTCTGGTAATCACCCAGGAGCTTAGCGATGGCATCGGGGGTCACCACCAACATTTTCCCCCGAACATTGTTTTTCTAAACTTCTACTTCATCCACCTTAGATACCCTAAGTGTTTGGTAGAATTCCGTACACATTTACAAATTTTACCCATCAAGGTGCTCAAGCCAAAAACTCATGTCGTGTGTTCTAATGATCTGGACCGCCTCATCCCTTGGGATACAAGAAATGGAGTCCAAGTACCGTTCGCAAGTGAACCCTTTTTCTTGGATCAGCCGATGCCTATCCTCATTCTTGGCTTTCTTTCTCAGTTCACTCCCATCGACACTTGATCCCTCTCCAATTCTCTTCCAACCACCGAAGTCCTTTGGTGGAGATGATTTAGATCCCTTGGTTTTGGTTTAGGCCATGAATAGCAACATTGCCCCCATCGCGAAGAATGTAAAGAAAAGTGAGAGAAGACCCTCAATTGGGTCTATGGCTTCAAGACAAACCTCTAGATGACGAGCCATAGGGATTATTTGGATAGATTTGAGGGTTTTAGAGGATTGGGGAAAATCAGCACCTAGGGCTCCAAGGTTGAGATTTCCCAAAATTAAGGCTAAAGAGGAAGTGGGTTTATAGATTAAGAAGGGGAAGAAGGGAATTGGGGGTTTGAGAGAGTTTGGAGTGAGGAAGAGAGAGTTAGGTTTTAAATAAAAGTGTGAAGTGAAGGTTTAAGCCAAAAATATTAGATTAAAAACCATGACTTTTGGTGTATCAGACGAAGCGTACCAATACAGCGAACTCCAGTATCCTCAACGTACTAGTATGGTTTGACTGAGTTTGCAAATTCCCCTGCTAAGCAACCCTTCACTTCAACTTTCTATTTGAGGACCTTCCCTATAAATTCTAACATCCTTTCTATGACCTCTAATCTACCCTAAACATATACTCCACTTGTAAACCACAAATTTAACCATCATGCCCAAGATATTACTGAAATTGCAATGCGATTTAAAACTTTGATTTACTAAATACACAAAACAAAGACTCCTATATTTAGATATCAAGATGCACACCAACATGTAGAACATGAATTCAGTTCAAACTAGCATTCCTAACTCTTTTCAAATATCTAAAACTTGAGAAATATTCCCCCATTTCGTAAGCATGGAACTATATAACACGTTTCTCATATTATAGAACTAAATACAAATGAGAAAAACCATGGTCTAAAACACTAGTCTAAAGTATGCACAAACAAATTAATTTTCAACTCGTTTGTGTATGAATTAAAGATCACATTCCAAAAGCTAGGCAAACTAAACTTCGATGAAAAACTCACCAAAGATCACTATAAACAATGAAATACGCTCAAGTTGTCATGGTATGCACTCCACGTGTACATGTGATATATAATCTTGTGTTCAAAACAAAGTGCTTACATGCAATCCAAAAATGAAGTTCATATGTGAAAATGAAGTGACCTTGGATAGTGTCATGAACATAATGCTAAGGCATTGGATAGTACGACATAACTCATCATTTTCTTTGAATTTATGCACCACCCACGCTTCTTTAGATCGCTTAGGGTTTTGAGGGTTATAATGGGGCCTTGGGGTGATATTTAGGTAAAATGAAATGAAGGATATAAGGTAAAAAATAGGGTTGTTCCGAGTGAGATACTTTTGATTCAGAAAAACACTTCACTTTTCATTGGATATTGATTGTCACACCATCACCACATCTTTTGTTTCTTTGCTTTCTTTTCTTTAACATTTTCCTATTCTTTCTTTTCTTGGATTTTCCTTGTTTTCCATTCAACTCTTTGAGTTTCAACATCATTCATCCCTTTTTGTTTGAGTTTCCACACCATACTTCCTTTACTTTTTGCAATCACTCATATTTCGCTTCAAGGAACAACCAAGGTAAGGTATTTTTCATTTTCATTGGCTTGGTCAATTGTGTGGGATAGAAATGAATTTCAATTTGGCTCAATCATGACACTAGAGATAATATTTGCACAAGGAAAAGGCCAAGGCTCAACATATTCAAAGATGGCCTAAGATCCCTTCCATGTACGCATGGGGTGGCATTATATGATCAAGACAAATCAGTCTACTATCCAAATGCACCTAACCAAAATAAGCATAATGAGACTATTGAACAAATTTGGCATTGAACAATTGTTCCTTGAGTAATTTTAAGTTCCCTCCAAAAAGGTTTGGATCGAAAGCTCTCATGGGTACTTACTCATCTTCACTACTTATGTCAAGCTTAAGACATGAATCCAATCTGTAAATTGTTGAAATTACACATTCAAGAGTCACATATAATTGAGTTCAAAAATCAATACATATGTGATACTCATGTATAGGGTCAATTTCCATCATATGCTCGTGTGCACAAATTTCACCACAACCATCAATATGTCATCCAACTCACACGCTCTTCATGAAGGAATACAGGTCAACAATCAAATATTTTTCATCAAAAATTTTCCAAAAAAAAAATCACATATTTTTCACTAATGCAAGCAAAAATCAAAATTTAATCAAAATTTTCCAACAACTTTGGTGTATCCTACAAATGGTGCACCTCATCACCCCCAACTTGAATGATGCATTGTCCTTAATGCAACAAAAAGATATATTATGCAATGAACGACATTAAAAAGAAGAGTAGGGTAAGAGAACACCTCGCAATTGAGTTTTTGACAAAAGCACCAAGATCTGGATCTAAGATAAACCAATCTATACAACCAAATAGAGTAAGTGACATGAAACTAAAAACATCATAAGTAAATAAAAGAAATTATACATTAAAAACCATAATCCCTAGCTAATCCTCCATAAGCTTTGGATACACGGGATCCGTCAAATCTTCCTCAACCTCTTGCTCTTTAGAATCCTCAAAGAATGGCTTGAGTCTTTGGCCATTGGCATTGGATGTCTGGCCAGTCTCGGGGTTGGTCACCTCAACAACTCCGTTGGGGTAGGCAACCTTGACATGATAGGGGCAATCCCAACGGGATCGGAGTTTTCCTTGAAAATTTGAGAGCCGAGAATTGTATAAGAGCACTTTTTGTCAAAGCTCAAATGATTTCCGTATGATGGAATTATTACGAAAGATTCTAGCGCATTCCTTTGAAAACTTGGAGCTCTCATACGCATCTCATCGAATTTCTTACAATTCATTCATCTCTAACTTCCTATGTTCACCGGCCATTCTCAAATTGAAGTTTAAATTCTTAATAGCCCAATAAGCCTTGTGTTCCATTTCGACTGGCAGATGGCAAGATTTTTCATGGAAAAGCCAGTAGGGAGACATGCCCAACATAGTCTTATAGGCAGTACAGTAAGCCCATAAGGCATCGGTCAATCTTTCGAACCAATCCTTCCTATTGGGATTAACCATTTTTTCTAGAATGGTCTTAATCTCCTTATTGGCTAGCTTGGTTTGGCCATTTGTTTGTGGGTGATAGCCGGTAGATGCTTTGTGAGTGACGCCATATTTGAATATTAGAGATGCAAATGGCCTATTACAGAAATGAGATCCACCATCACTTATCATTGCCTGAGGCTTCCTAAACCTCGAAAAGATATTCTCCTTGAGAAATTTGACCATGACCCAGTGGTCACTAGTCTTAGTTGGGATAGCCTCCACCCACTTAGACACATAATCCACTGCCAGAAGGATATACAGATAACCGAATGATATAGGGAGTAGGCCCATGAAGTCAATGCCCCAACAGTCGAATATTTCTATGACAAGCACTGGGGAAAGAGGCATCATATTTCTACGGGTTATACTACCTAATCGTTGGCATTTGTCACATGCCTTACAGAATGAAACACAATCTTTAATAAGGGAGGGCCAGTTGAAATCTGATTGAAGAATTTTGGCAAAACTCATCATTGCTGAAAAATGTCCCTCACAAGCCTGAGTATGGAAAAATGAAAGGACTTCCCATTGTCCATTCTCAGGTATACATCTCCTAATGACCTAGTCAGGGAAATTCTTGAACATGTATGGGTTGTCATAGTAGAAGTACTTCATATATGCCATGAATCGTTTTATGCCTTCTCTGCTCCATTGTGGCGGTATCTGTCCTGTTGCAAGGTAATTACATATATCAGCATACTAAGGACATACAGAATGAATTGAAAGTAAATGCTCGTCTGGAAAAAAATAAGGAATGGGAATATGCTCATTAGTCTCCTGCACCATAAGTCGGTATAAGTGATCTGCCACCACATTCTCAACTTCTTCCTTGTCTATAATCGTGCTTAGATAACAAGTACTTCAAGGCAAAATGGTCAATAAAGGCAACAATAGGTGAACCAATGATGCATGAACGAATTATCTAAAGCAAACACTACAACTAACAATTCTTTCTCAGTGGTAGTGTAATTCATTTGAGCCTCATTAAGTGTTTTGCTAGCATAGTGTATCACATACAGTCTATTGTCCTCCCTCTGACTAATCACTACGCCGACCATTTAATCACTCGCGTCGCACATAAGCTTGAAAGGCAAATCTCAATTGGGTGGTCGCATGATAGGAGGCTCCCCAAGCATGCTTTTTAATTTTTTAAAGGATGCCTCACACTCAGCAGACCACTCAAAGGGGACCTCCATAGACAATAAGTGGGTCAGAGGTCGGGCCACTGCACTGAAATTCTTAATGAATCGACGATAAAAACCTGCATGGCCCAAAAATTATCGGATTCCCATGATGGTTGTCGGTGTGGGGAGGTTGGGAATGACCTCCACCTTGGATTTGTCAACTTTAATGCCCCTTGCCGATACTATATGGCCCAACACAATTCCTTCTGTCACCATAAAGTGTTACTTTTCTCAACTAAACACTAGATTCTTTTCTTCACACCTCTCCAATACTTTCTCCAAGTTTTCCAAGCCTCCATCAAATGAATCTACAATCATGAAAAAAACATCCATGAAAACCTCCACTATCTTCTCCACCATATCGCTGAAAATTCCAATCATGCACTGTTGAAAAGTCCCTAGGCGTTGAATAATCCGAACGGCATACGGTAATAGGCAAAGGTACCATATGGGCATATGAAAGTGGTCTTCTCTTGGTCCTCCAATGTGATCTCAATTTGATTGTAGTCAGAGTACCCATCTAGGAAGCAATAGAATATGTGCACTGCTACCCTTTCTAAAACTTGATCAAGAAATGGCATTGAAAAATGATCTTTCCTTGTGCACGCATTAAGCTTCTAGTAGTCGATGCAAACTCTCCATCCGGTTATGACTCTTGTAGGTATGAGTTCATTTTTCTCATTTTTCACTACTGTGACTCTGAATTTCTTTGGTACTACTTGTATGGGACTTACCCACTTGCTATAGGCGATCGAAAAGATGATGCCCACATTAAATAGTTTTAATATATCATCCTTCACTACCTCCTTTATAGTGGGATTTAATCTCCTTTGAGGTTGTCGGGAGGGTTTGGCATCTTCCTCAAGGTAAATGTGATGGGTACAAATGATGGGGCTTATCCCCTTGATATTCGCAATAGTCCACCCAATTGCTCCTTTATGCTTCCTCAATACCTTTAAGAGCTTTTCTTCTTGTTCCATGTTCAGGGTAGAGCTAATGACTAACAAAAATGTTAATTTTTCGCCAAGATAGGCATATTTCAAATATGAGGGCAATGGCTTCAACTCCAAGTTTTGATTTTTCTCATTCGACGGGAAAATTTTCTTTTCTTGTCTGCGTAACTCCTCAAATGTGGGAATCCAACCTTCTATCCCTTTCAACTCTTCTACCTCCTCTTGTTCATCTAACTTGTCAAGATCAACATGTTCATTCTCCTTGAATTTTAACATCCATTCCAACTCCAAATGCTCCTCGACCAAGGTGTCAATTCTATTGACCTCATTTTCTTCCTCGTCATCCCCTGGTTGCTTTGCCAAATTGAACACATTAAGCTCTATGGTCGTGTTCCTAATGCCAATTTCATTAGGCCATTCTTGCAATTAATCATAGCATTAGATGTAGCAAGGAAAGGTCTTTCAAATATAACGGGGATTTGGGAACTAAGATTACCAACAAGATGTGTATCTAAGACAATAAAGTCAACGAGAAAGTAAAATTTATCAATTTGAACTAAAACATCTTCCACTACTTCCCTTGGTGTTCAGGTGCTATGATCCGCTAATTGAAGCGTAATTGAGGTGGACTTCAACTCCTCAAGTTGAAGTAGTTGATACAACAAGTAGGGGAGGATGTTGACACTAGCCCCCAAGTTAAGCAATGGTTGTTTCACCCGGCTATTCCCTATGGTGATGGCAATTGTTGGACAGCTGGGGTCATTGAATTTTGGAGGAGTGTTGGTCCTCAAAATTGATCTCACTTGTTCGGTTAAGAATGCTTTCTTTCGAACATTCAATCTTCTCTTTAACGTGCATAGATCCTTCAAGATTTTAGCACAAGATGGTGTTTGCATGATGGCGTCGAGGAGTGGGATATTGATCTTCACCTGATTAAAATTTTCTAAAATATCAGTATAATTAGCTACCTTAACAGCTGGCTTCAAACGACTTGGGAAAGGGGCAAGCATAGGAGGAATAAAAATGTTGTTATCAATCGTATTTTATTTTTCAACTACCTCGTCTTTTCTCTTTCGCTCACCTCACCTATTTTGGCCAAACTTTCTTTGGCCTCACCCTCATTGGCCTCTTTTTCCATTGGCAATGTGACTTTGGGCGAGATTGTTGGCACCACAGCCTTTTTGATTTCTCTACCACTTCGAAGATTGGTGACTACCTTTAGTTATTCACAACTCTCTTTGGTGGGCTCGGCTAACTTAACCACATGTTAGCCTTTGGGATTTTTATGGGGTTAAGTAGGGAATTTCCCCTTCTCTTATTGAGACAACCCTATGGCATTGGTGATCTTGGTAAGTTGGGTCAAAATGTATTTATTGAAGGTGGCTTGGCTTTGAATGAAATTGTAGAGCGCATCCTACAAGTTCCTCTAATGAGGAGGTTGGTAGGTGGGATAATTTGATGGTCCTTGTTGGGAGAAGTTTTATGGGAGTGGATTAGATGAATGCCCTTGTGGATTGGACCGGGGGTATTGGGAGCTAGACGTTTGCCCTTGACCTTGGTAGTGGTTGTGGTATTGACCTAGCTTAGGAGGCACGAGTGATGAATGTGCACTAGAACCATGAGGGATAGAGTTCTCATTGCTCCAACTACAATTGGGGTGATTACTCCACCCCAGATTATAAGGGTTAGAATTTGGAGAAAATGATTGCCTTGGTTGATTGAAGACAAGGACTTGTTCATAGTATGCTTCCTTAAGCACCAGAATGCTCGGGCACTCTGATATGGAATGCTTGACACTCTTACAAATAAAATAAACCTCCTCAGTTCCTGATACATGAGACACCTCTCGTCTCCTATTCACCTAAAAACTCTCTACTTTCCTAGCCAATTTAGAAATTTGTGAAAGTAGGTATTCCCGGTCTCTTAAATTGTACATATTTCCCCCTTTAAATTGGCCAGTACCTTGAGGCAAAGACCTTGGTACATCGGTAGGGTCAGTGGAGTGTCATGACTACGCATTTTGGGCTAATGTATCCAAATAGTCTAGAGCCTAGTCGGGGTCTTGGCTAAAAAACTCCCCGTCGCACATCATGTTGATGAACTATCGATGGCCCAATGTAATTCCTTTATAGAAGAAACTCACCAATTGCCATGGTTCAAAGCCATGGTGTAGAAGGGACTGTAGCAACTCCTTGTACCTTTCCCAACATTGGTAAAATTGTTCGTTGGGATTCTCTGAAAATTTTTGAATTTGCTTCTTTAGGATGGTGGTTTTATGCACCAAAAAAAATTGTTCAAAAGCACGAAGATCATTTGTTCCTAAGATTTTACGGTCCAAGATCTCAAGGATTGAATCCACATTTTTGCCTTATCATTTAGGAAGAAAGGGAACAATTTCATCCTTGTTATATCTTCCGTATTATGATTGGGGAGAAAGGTTGTAAATATTTCTTCAAAATCCCTAATATGTGAATTAGGGTTCTCATTCTCGATTCCATGAAAAGTGGGGAGTAGTTACAACATCCCAGGTTTAACTATGAAGAGATGGGCTTGGACCGGAAGAAGGATGCAAGAAAGTGTGGTGCTACGAGTTGGTTAAAGGAAATCCCACATTGACCTTGCCGGAGGATCAATTTGGATGTTGTTCCCTTCATTCCTAGGTTAGGGAAAATGCACTCATGGGTTGGGCACTCTAGGTGGTTGCACTCCCCCACCCACTTGAGCATTAGGATTGACACCGATATTATTGAAATGGTCACTCGCATCCTCGGGTGAGCCTTGGTCAATATTCATAGTAGGGTCTATGGGCTGTCTAACCAATCAGTTTTGCTCGTCCCACCCCCACATGCAACAAAAGATAAAAAATTGAAATTATACACAAACAAGAATATATACAAGGATAATGTAACTCAGCCCATGATGAAGATCACGAGACTTACCTCCAACTTTCGGAAATCACCTCCTTGGTTTGACACTTGCCTTCCCCAGCAAAGGCGCCAAAAATGATTGCCAAAAAAACTTTGTTGTTTCCTAACCCCTAAATAGTATCCATTAGCATGTGAAATGTATGGTTCGAAGGGGAGTGTCACTCTCCCTTGGGATAGTGTCAAAAGAAAGGGCAGGGGGAAAGAAAAATGTGACTGTGTAAATATGATATGCAAAGAACAAAAGTACTCCCCAATCGCAAGGAGACTTCCGTGGGTCGTGTTTTACTTAGTGGTATTCCAAGGTCATTTCCACGGGACAGGAAGTAAACTGAGGGGAAGGTGATTTTGAATAAAAGAAAGTGTAAAATATTTGTTCTTGAAAGTTGTTTGGTGAAGTTTGTGTTGGTGAAAATGAAATGAGAAACAAATGTTGGCAAATCCAAGAGGTCACTCCGATGGTGATACCTTCTCAACTCGAATCCTTCCTCCAATAGAGCATGACTGAACGATTTATTCATGGGAAGCTAGGAATAAGATAGGTGAGTATCTAAGCATAAGCTATGACTCGGCCTATGAAATATAAAAGACTCACTAACTTATCCACCCTCAATCTAGTCAAACCAAACCATTGAACTCTGAAAGGAGGGAGGAGAATGAGTTGAAATGGTATACCCAAATGGAGGTCCCCATTGGCTTTGCCAACTAGAAGATTTAGCTACTCATGCTTGAAATGAAATTAACTAAGTAATGAGAGTGCATTCAAAGATATAAAGTTCTAGAGTAACTAAATACAAGAAATCATAAACTCAAGTGAAAGAAATGAAAACCCATTTTTTATCTAAGAAAATGAAGAACTTTGGTCCATTAATGGTAAAAGCTTAAAGGGAGCATTAAAATTGCATTGCACTTAAAGGAAAAGAACATTCGTGACATTAAATGAAGTTCTCAAGATTCATACCAAAGATTACAAGACAATGTATAACATGAAATGTAAAAATCTTGAATTTCTCTCACTAAAACACTATTTATTATCTTCTGCACTGCTTTTCTCTCTATATTCTCCCCTATAATGTCTATAATAATCAACCATGGAGAGCACTCCTCCAAAAAAAAAAGTGTATGGAGTCTGTTGTAGCACTTTGATGTGATTCCCAACATAGGAGCATGAATTAAGGTGGGCTGGTCCAAGTTGTGCAGGCCTTGTCTCCACACCCAGTAGCTTCTCTCTCTTCTCTCCATATTTATGATCTATGCTCCAAAATTCCCAGATGACGTTAATGAGAGGATGTTTTGTGTACTAGACGTGTCAGAGGAGCATGGGAAATTAGTTAGTGGGACCCTCAAGGTAGCAGAGCAGTTGATGCAGAATATAGGCTTGTCAGGCAAAGCGTACCGGTACGTCGTACTCCAGTTGGGTAAGTATACCAGTACAGTTTACTCCAGTAGCCTCAACGTATCAGTACGATTTAGCTGCTTTTCTGATTTTCTGCTTTCCTTTTCTCTTGAACAATCCCCAATCTATCTTTTCATCCCCATTCATCTCAAGTGGTTTGGGAAGGTCTTAATAAGCCAAATTTAGCCATTTTTAACTGCAAACACAAAATGTCATCGTTAAGAATTCCACTAACATAACTCCTACCATTTAATCTCCAAAAATAGTAAAAACTAAGATGATTAGCATAGAAAAATATACAAAGTTTTGGGCTAATCATCGGGCTTCAGCAAAAAGGGTTAGATTCTCTCTCGGGTGCAAAACCCGATTTTATGGTGTGATGCCCCTAAAACTGGGGGTCCTTTGTCTACCCGTTGATCACCCATCGGCATAACATCCCCTTCACCGAGATCATAAACAGCACAGAGTTTGGGCAGAGCCTCCCTTGTACCGGGCACTCATAAATGCATAACCTGCGTACATTTCAGTCACTAGACCCTTCCAAGGTCCAATACACATCAATCAGTCCTTACTATTAATCCATTTATATCATTTGAAAAAGGGGAATCAAGGCCCAAAGGCTTGACAAGATCATTTTGAATGTCTAGAAATTTAAGAGAACCTACCAGTAGATAATCAACATTCTACCAATAGAACAACTATCTAGAAATCTTCTACCATTAGATAATCAACCTTCTACCGATAGAACAGCTCTCTAGAATTCTTTTGTCGGTAGATAATCAACATTCTACCAGTAGAAGAGCTCTCTAAAATCTTTCTACCAGTAAATAATCAACGTTCTACTGGCAGAAGAGCTCTCTGAAAATTTTCTATTAATAGATAATTCAATGTCCTACAGGTATAAGAGCCTAGTTTTTCCCCCAATTCAATCCTTTTTCAATTCCAACTCATCCAATCTCATACAACATCCCCAAACTCATATAACACCCAATTTTACACTCAAAAAAAGTTCACATGAGTTTGTTTTACAATCAATTATACAATATTATTTTGTCCGAAGTTGGAATTGATAATTTACGTGCAAGTATAGACGATCAACAAGTAATAAAGTGAAGAGTAGAGTATCGTTCCCACAGAGAATTATTACTAATAAATTCTTATTACTAACTGATGAACATATAATATTGCACATTTCATGGCCTCATTACATTCATTATAACTCAACTTTTGTATTTAATTACTTAGTGTTAACCTATTTTATGAATAATGTTGAATTCTCGATGTTGCATATTTTGATAGCTTAAATGTAGGATTTTAGGACCTTGCAACTATGTTAGATGTGTGGTAAAGGCATGGACACAATACATGAAGAATTGGAGGCTTAAAATTGAAGAAATCAAGGAGGTATTGGTGTTTTGGAACAAAGGCACTAGCTGCCACAACACTGGGAAGCACTGCCTCGGTTTTCCTCCATTTTTACCATGATCTAATCAGAATCTGGAAAAGTTCAAAACATTAAAGTTGTAGATCTGGAAGTCTTCAGTATCATGTCAAAATTTCAGCTCAATCCAACGGTTAGATCAAGAGATATGTCATTTCTACCGAAGGTGGTCTAGTGCAGAAAAAACAGTACCGGTACTTGGTACCGGTACCATATGGTACCGGTACCACGAACATTCTGGCCGAAAAACAGCCTATAACTCAACTTTGAGGCTTAGGGGTCCCACCTACCCTTCTCCCACTTGCCCCCCAACATTTCCTGACACAAGAGCACGTCTCCCTTACACATTTGGAAGACTTAGAAGGCTTGGCATTAATGAAGCATGGGAGAGGAATGGGTAGGCATGTGGGCTCCTAGGCTAGGCTTGCCCTAGCCTGTGCAATGCATCATTTTAGCCCCCTCTTGATAGGAGCTAGAGCAGAAAGCTAGGGAGGACCTTCATGGACGTTTTTTGCAAGGCATACACTCCATATATCTCAACAATATTCAGCATTTTTTGAGAGTTGGCTACCTAAGCTTAGGAGTAGATATAGAGAGAGAGTTCCAAGGTTGAAGATGATGAATTATTTTTTGCATTTTCTACTCCCATTTCACTTGCTATTGTTGTAGTAAGCTTTCATACTCTTGTAATCTTCATTTTATTACCTTAATGTCATTTAATTCAAGTCTATTACAAGTTTACTTGTGTAACTTAGATTTCACCATTTATGCTTTCAAGTTCTTCATTTCTTAGTTTAAAATGGGTATTGTTGATTTCTCTTCCTAGTTTAAGATTTCTTGCATGTAGTTAAGTTTTAATCTCCATTTCATCCTTGTCTCTTTACATTATGAATGTCTTGCTTTTAATATGAGTAGTTAGGATTTAAGTTGATTAATCCAAGGGAAGACCTCCTCTTGTGGATTCCATTTCAACTTTTCTCCATTCCTCCCTTTTGAGTCAAATGGTTCGGTTTGACGGGGTTGAGAGTGGAGGAGTTGGTGAGGCTTTGATATCCCGTAGGCCTAGTCACGGGTTATGCTTAGATACTCACCAATCTCGTCCCTAGCTTCCCCCGAATCAATCGTTCATTCATGCTCAATCGGAGG
>CM042197.1:22880083-22896053 GCA_023539305.1 Ilex asprella | reverse complement strand
TGTTAAAATGAATAATTCCCGCACTAACCCTAATTTACTTTAATTACTACTTTTTAGTGCGGTAACTCTACTAATTCGACTTTTTAAATACTTCTAATTTACACCGAATTGATGTTAATCAGGAACCTCTTGAGAATGGGTGAGCATCCTTACAAGGAACCTCTCACTCATGTGCCTCACAAACAACCCAATCAAGCATACAATTTTCACATTTATCTCAATCAAGCATACAACCCAATCAAGTACCAGTACGGTTTTGTCCAGTTTTTTCTCTTTCCTCCGTTTTTCATTTCCAATCTATTCTAAGCCCTTCCAAAGCCAACCCAAACCTACACAACATACATTTGTATCCCAAATATAGTTGATAGAAGTTATTTTACAAGTTACGTCATCTATTCATTAACTAAACCGACGTTAACTATTATTTTTACAATATTAATAGTTATAACTCATGGGTTTCACTTTTTCACAATTATATATATTGAAATACTAATTAATTTAACATTACATCCCTTTTTAAACATGTGGGGGTTTACAGTTGTTATATGTTTTCAAGATATAATTAAGATTATGATGAAGCTTATGTGGTTTTGTTGTGGGTATGCTATGCATTTACAATTCACGCCTTTTAAGTGTTTTGATTAAATTCTTAGGTAAGTTAAAGTATGTTTATTGGATTGTAACCATATATGACATGTTTGAAAATGTTTATGGTAATGGACATGCTTGTTATATGCTCTATGATATGGTGAGTCTGATGCTATGAATTACATTTGTACATTACATTTGTATATGTACGGGTTCCACTACATTAATGGGCATTAACATGAGTCTGACTGTATGTGCATGAGTTTGGGTCAATCACCTCCTAGGTGAGCTGACAAGTAGGCTCAAGAAGGTTGGACTTAGGTCCAACTGAGTCACACTTGAATTACATAAATAAACGTGTTAGGATGTAGCAAGAAAGGCTAGATTCTCCATCAGGTGTAAGACCCAACAATGCCAGTTACACATTTTCTGTTAATGCAATGAGCCTATAAAAGCATGATGGTGAAAACGAAGCTGCCGGTGGGATGTCCTGAAGATCATTTGATGGTGTGGTGTCTCATTGGTGAAAGACCATAAATCGCCACCCGAAAAAGACACATAATTAATTTAAATGGTCATTGAGTGTTTAACATCAATGGTGGGGGCTTGAAATGCCCCGATTCATATGCATGACATTGCATGTGTTATGAAAGCCCGGGATAGGACTCAGTGTTGGCATTGCATGCATGAGTTTACACTTTATGGCATGGCATGGATTAGTAGCATTGTTCATGTACATATATGTGAATTGAATCCTTGGAAATATTTATGATTGCTTGATGTTTTATATGCATATGAGTTGGGAGGTGATCTCCATAGGAGATACCCTATTGAATGATGCTCATCCTTTATGGGAATATATTTTAAGTACAGGACAGACTTTCACTGAAAGCCCTCACTTGAGCCCGTATTGATGACAGAACTGGGATGTGTCTCTTGAATTATATTTTGTAGTTCCTTATATATATATTTTTTCATTTGGCTTTGTATATTTTTTGTAAACAAAACTTATTTTTGTATTAAAAAGGCACGTATAAGGGATTATGGGACAATTATTCTTTTTGTTGAAAGAATTTATATACACATGAAGTTACAGTATGGTATTGAATGATATATGATTGAATATTGATGTTTGGGGTCCGATGTGATCAATGTTAGGATTGCACATGTTATATGAGGTGGGTAGAGCTCCTTGTACAAAGAAAACTTTGTCCTTATTTTGTTAAAGTTATGGAACCTGGTGACTGGGGTATCAATTCGTGTTATCACGCTAAGCGGTATTATAGGTTATTCCACGGGTTGATAGGTGATCAATGAGTTAATCAAAACCCTCGAGAATCGGAGTGTCATAGTTCTGTATCAGAGTTTAGACTTTAGATCTTACAAGGGTCTCATGGAAAGTGAGTTCATCATTTTCCATTACGAGAAGATTTAGGATAGGACATTGCATTCATGTGCATTACATATTCATTGTTACATGCTACTGTATGAATATATGTATACTTGAACATGAAGAATGTGGAAAACTTAATTAGAATTATAGCCTTAAGGTTTTAAAAGAAGAAGGAAAGAAAACATAGAAGAATTGATGTAATTTTACGGGATGGAATGATATATATCTACTATGCCGTTACGAATTATTTTAGAAAATGGATAGTGTTTCACTTTTTTGGTTTGTAAGGTATGCTCGGCATGAACCTTTTAAGCCATTGGGTTTGATTTATGAGGTAAAGAGAGTGGTAACATGGTACATTGTGAAGATGCATATGCAAAAAAAGTAGTAAAATTGCTTAAAATTGCATATGCAAGAAATAGTGACATGCCTTCGTAAAAGTAGTAACATTGCTTAAAATTGCATATTCGAGAAAATAGTTATATGCCCTCCATAAAAGTAGTAACATGATTGCTGAGAATGCAAATGCGACAAACTAGTAACATGATACATGTCACATATTTTTGGAGGGGGGCAAATGAGATAGAATTTTTCCTCTGACTTCGAACGATCATAATTTTTGCTATTGAAGTCAGAATCATGGAAATAAACTATCTTTAGAAGCTTAGGATGTATACTATCGAATGAGATAGATTTCAGCCCCAAATACTTAGTACCCTAAGAATTATGACCAAAAAAAATGAGGGTGTGTCATGACCATTAACTTAAAATAAACTTGGATATTCTCCTTACTCCCTTAGGAGGTTGTTGTAACATTTTTTTTTGCTTTGGTATTTTTAGACTTTGCATCTTGTGTGTACAATTTGGGTTTAGAGGTTGAAACCTTGGAGAAGTCGATATATATGAATTCTCTCCTACGAGATAGAGTTTGCATCGACAAGATATTCCAGGGTTGTGAGTTAGAGACTAGTGGGATTCAATTCATAGTGGACCTTAGGTTCATGGACATGTTGGGGTTTGATGTCATTCTTGGGATAGACTGGCTAATAAAAAATCGGGTGGTTATTGATTATGATCGGAAACGAATCACCTCCTATACTTTGGAGGGGATTTGTTTCAATTTTCACGGTGAAAAATACATTGCTCTACCCTCGACAGTGTATGACTACCGTTGGCATGGGTAGTTGATGGGTTGACTTGCGATCCTTACCTTAGAGGACGAGGCGAGATAGGATTTAGGTCTACCTCGGGTGGTATGCGAGTATGGAGATGTCATCCTAGATGAGTTGCTAGGGTTATCTCCATAACGGGATGTTGACTTCTCTATTGAGTTGCAACTCGATGTATATCCGATCCCTATGGCACCACATAGGATTACACTGGCAGAGTTGAGCTAAAGGTCTAGTTGGAGGAATTATTGGACAACGACTTTAGAAGGTTGAGTACCTCACCTTGGGGGTGCCCCGGTGCTATTTGCAAAGAGGAAAGAAGGGGCGCTTAGGCTTTGTATTGACTGCTGAAAGTTGAATCAGGTAAAGATCAAGAAAAAATACCTACTGTCAAGGATTGATGATTTGTTTAATTAACTAAGAGGAAGAGGAACATGTGTCTACTCCAAGATAGAATTGTACATCGATTACCATCAATTAAAGATAAGAGAGGTTGATATCCCTAAGATGACATTTAGAACTCGATACATGCACTTTGAGTTCACAGTTATACCTTTCAAGTTGACAAATGCCCTAGTGATATTTATGGATTTTACGCATAGGGTTTTTCCAACCCTATCTCAGTCAATTTGTCGTGGTGTTTGTGGAAGGCATTCTGATATAGTACAAGTTTGAGGAGGAGCTCAAGCATCACTTGAGGATCATTCTATAGACCTTGAGGGATCACCAATTGTATGCTAAGTTCAACAAGTGTGAATTTCGGCTAATAGAAGTCAAGTTTTTAGGTCACGTTGTGTTCGCTACTGGTGTGTCCATTGATGCAGAGAAGGTGGAGGCAGTGATGAGCTGGGAGAGGCTGAAGTCAGTATTCAAGATGCGCAGTTTCTTGGAATTGATAAAGTATTACTGGAGATTCAACGAGGACTTCTCCCGATTAGCAGCCCCTACGATGAGACGTACGAGGAAGAAAGTCCAATTTATAAGTGGGATGACTCATGTGAGAGGACATTCTAGAAGTTGAAGAAGAGGCTGACTTCAACTTAGATTCTAATTGCACCGAAAAGAGGCCATGCGTACACTGTGTATTGTGATGCCTTAAAGGAATGACTCGAATGTATTTTGATGTAGTTCGGCTCAACAGAAAGTAAAATTACATTCTACCAGTATAAGTTCATTCCTTCCAATAAAAGTGAAACAGAGACCTTTGTTACCAGTAGGTTGATACTGTGCTACCAGTAGGTCTTAAACAGAAAGTTGTTCTACCAGTAATTCTATCGGAAGATCAAATTATACTTCTTACCGATTCATCAGTGTTATAATTCGGCGATGACTCCTCTTTCCCAGGCATTGATGTGACACCCCATTTCTAAGGTCTTAATTACCTGTTAAACCTTGTTAATTAACCCAAGGCATTAATCTCAATGGACCAATCCCAACAAAATTCTGGTGGAGTCTCATTTGTATGGGGAGCTCTACCCTAACTCAACTTGTACTCTTGTGATAATCGTGATTCTGAAAGTTGGGTCTCCTGAGTTGTGTCAGGCAGAGTAAGGCCTCGAATGCTTTTTAAGGTTATGACTGTGGTGAGAAAATTAAAATATATATACATATACTGTGCAACTGAAGTTATTAACATAAGGAATTTCGGGAACTAACATCAATGTGATATTATGATATTGTTAAAAATTATACAAACATTAATTTGAGGTCAAATTATATATTAGGATTTAATTATGAAAGAGATGAATATTACAAAATTTATTGAGACTGAAATTTATCGACTAAGAAGGAAAAAAATTAACAAAATAAAATAGACAAATCGGGACCAACGGATGTAAATAGTAATTGAACTTGGAATTGTGTTATCTAACATTTACGACTTAGACTAAGGTGTGTGCAATGTGTACATTGGAGGAAATAAGGAGTGAGTGGTGGTAGCTTGGAGTGTGTGCTTGTAAAGTTGGTTCTTGCATGCATTGTTAGGGCTCTAGCTATGAAATGTGTTAAAAAAAGTGAAGGGGGGGAGAGATGAGTCATGTAATTTTAAGCATGACAAAACATTTATGTTGTTGCCATATTTATATATAATATGGGGAATGGGAGGTAGCGGCTGCAAGTGTGAGGATAAAGAAAAAGAAGTGGTGGGAAAAGAAGGGTGGGGTCGGTGGAAAGGAGATAAGGCCTTCATGGGTGTTGTTCTTAGTCATGGGAGAAAGAGAGACACATGGATAAGAAAAGAATCAGCTGAATCAAGAGGTAGAGAAAAGTGGAGAAGAAAAGAAAGAAGAAGAAGAAATGATCCAGTCAATCCAAGACAAAAGGTGAGTATCTTATTCATTTCATAAGCTACGATTATTTAATAATTCTGAAATTTTGAGGTTATAATATAGACTGAAAATGGATTTGTATAGCTTTGGTTTCAAGTAAAATGGAAATAAATACTATTTTTGGTGAATTCTAAAAGTTAGCCCTAGTGTATAGAAATTGTTATGGAAAATCTAGACAACATGTAGTTTCGTAATTGGTTTTATGAGTTAGAGTTTGTTTGTGAATTTTAAAATTTGAGGGTTTGAAATATATTCATAAAGGGTTATTTTGGATTTTGTCTCACACCAAAATGATGAAAACTCAATTTTTGGTGAATTTCTAAATTTAACTCGGATCTGCTGAAAAATGTTCTCAAGGTTTTGAAGGAAGGTGATTTAGAGTTAATGCTTTTATGATACAGTTAGTTTTTAATTCTAAAATTTTAAGAGCTTAAATTTAGTTATTTAAGTATTCTTTTTTGGTTGGTTCCAGAAAAAAATATGTTTAAAATGAATTATGATGAATTTATAAAGATGATTATAACCTGCTGGAACCTGAAAATTCTGTATTTTATACCTAGTTTTAGGAGTTACTTTCAACAGGTAGTTAGTATTGAAAAATAGTGACTATGGGTGAAAGTGTATCCCTATGATCCTATGTTCATCTCCCACATATTTTCTTAGATTTGGATTTATATAACTTGAGTTAGAGTTGTTGGAACCCATGAAGGTTACCTACAAAATGTTTAAAGATGCTAAACGCCTACGCTAAGTTGGAAAAGAACCCCACATGTGACATTAAAACTGATTAACAGAGATAAAATGAAGATAGGAAAATAGAAAACAAATTAAGAAAAAGGGACGGAAGGATTTTAATTGTTATTTGGTGCTGGTTTGAATTCTCACTTGGCGAGCTTGGCATACGTGGTAACCAAATTTTTGTTTGGTAGGGTTTCTCAATTTCGGAATAGGCGATGATTTTCAAACTTGTTTCTAAATTATTCTATAATTTATTAATTATGTTTTAGCATGTTTTAAAATTTCTGATTTGGTGTTTCGAATATTGACTTTGATCCGAACCCGGATTAGAATTTTTGAGTGTAGTTTACACTAATGTTTTGGAACTGATAGTATTACTCATATTATTCGTATTGAATGAAACTTTGGGATCTTTTTAATGGAAATATAAGTGCACACGGGTCAAGTGGCAAAAGGGTTTATATTCAAGTTTGAGGTCGTAGAGGATATTCATTGAGTTTGTAAATGCCTGGATGGCCTTGTTGGTCTTCGAATTTGGGTACTAAACGTTGACTAGGGAACGTATCTTCCTCGAGGTGTAAGTCCCCCAAAAGGTTGGATCTTATGTTCGTATGGATATATATATATATATATATATATATATCAAATGCTCCTTTGGATTTTTGCCCAATCATGTTAAACTATACTATTTTCAAACTCATTTGCTTGGTAATTGAGTTCTCTACTAAGCTGTTGATGCTCACCCTACATTATTTCTGCTTTTTTAGATTAGCTGGTGGCGAGGAAGTTCGTGTATATTTGAACTGTCAATGTTTTCTTTAGTGAGGATTTGAAAATGTGTTATGTTATATGAATTGAGTTGAAAGAGTTTTATGTCTGAAAGGTGTAAGTTATAATATTCTGGAAGTATCTGTTTGAAATAGATATGAAATTGGTATCAGAGTTTTTATTTATTATTCGGAGAATATATCATTTAGCGATTGTGAAGGTTATTAACGCTCTTAAAATATTACGAAAGTGGATGAGGGTGTTTTAACTCTAGCCTAACACAAGGACCAGTCCAAGGTCCAACCCAACATTTAAGCATTTTCATTCTTTAATCATCAATCAACGAGTCTCAAATGTAAAAATATACATTTATCATAAGAATAGATACATAAAGTCACTCAATATACATGCCTTTACTCAAAATAATATACAATTTTTTGTATAACCAAAATATAACGCTAAAAGTAGATACGATGGGACCTAAGCATCTATGTGAAACCCAGAAAAATTAAAATCTTAAGTAAAAGGGTAAAATGATAATTAGCTGTTACAATACCGGTCCAAAATAAAAAATTTTATGTCCTGGTTGACAAAATAGACAATACCATTGGATTTTTATTGCAAAATCTAGTTATCTAGTCAAGTTTCATTAAATTTTGAGATAGTCATATTTTTCGCGTGTTATGAAGTAATCGGGTATCACGCGATTAAAATTATTGCAATCAGATTTTATTAACATGACCCACAAAATAATTTAAAGTTAGTTGAATAAAAATATATGAAAATTAACAGGGCAAGATTTAATTGATTTGAAACAAAATTTGTCCTACTAAAATTCGTGTGGCATGATGTGGGCCAAGCATTCAAAGATATATAAAATGGAAGAGTTTTAGTCTTCCACTTATTCTTGACCCCAAAGGATCAACCTAGAGAGAGAGAGGGAGAAAAGAGAGAGAAAAAGAAAAGAAAAGAAAAGAAATTCGTTGAATCTTCTCTTTTTGATCTAGCGAAATCTGAGTGATGACTCAACTTGTATCAAGACTTACAGTTGCTCACAACGACAAGGGCTACACGTGGATACCTACATGGTCTAATTATGATATCTTTCAAAAATTGAAATTTTGGATTGGAATTAAACCGAGGCTTGAGGAATTTAGATTCGGGTTTTCTCGGGAGTTTTACTACGTGGGCTCATATTACAAGCGGTAAGGTTTCTTCTATTTAGATGTAATTTCAACCTAAAATATGGCATATGAAGTACGCTAAAGTTGTGTATCACATGTTAGCTCTTGACTAGTGTAACTAGAGGGTCAAATATAGGATTTATATAGTTAATCTTTTAATTTGTAAAATCCTATTACTATTAACTTGGTGTAAGTTAATGTTAATAGTTTAAAGCATGTTAGTTGTATATTAGCATGACTTGATACTTTAATGGCATGTAAATTTTAATAGAATTATTAGCTTTTTATGTGATTATGAGATAATACGTAAATTAAATTATCATTTAGCATATGATTAGTGTGGTGGAATTGCGTTTATGTTTATAGAATTAATAAACATATTGTTGTGTTAGAAGTAAACAAGCATACTAGTTGTGTACATTGATGTGCTCTCCAGGTGTTTGCTTAAATGCCTAAGTGAATATAAGTGTGTTAGTTGAGTTGATTATCTTATATAACATGCTTGGGATGATATTGAAAATATATTTATGCCGCACTCATCATTTTATTGGTATTGAAGGACATTACACATTGCATTGCATATGCGCTACATTCTTTGGCCTTAACATTAGTGCTAGTGTGTGTGCATGGGTTTGGGTCAATCACCACTTAGATGAGCTAATCGTGGGCTCAAGAAAGTCACACCAAGGTCTGACTGAGTCGCATGGAAAATTAAATAGACAAACACATCGGGGTATAGCAAGAAGGGCTAGATTCTCTCTCGAGTGTAAGACCCGGTTATTTGGTTTATACACTTCCGGCCAGTGACATTCTAGAAAAGTATAATGGCAAAAACGGAGCCGCGGGTGGGATGTCTTGAAAATCTATTGATGGTGTGTGGTGTCTCTTTGGTGAAATACTATAAATTATCACCCCATAAAGCCATGAAAAATGAATTAATTAGTCATTGGGTGTACATAACATCAATGGCAGGGGCTTGAAATGCCCGGGATCGGGCTCAGGGATTGGTATGACATATGTGAGTCTCATCTCATAGCATGACATGATTTATGACATTTGTTCATGACACATATATTTGAATGAATGCATGAAATGATTGTTGTATGCGACATTTAATATGCATTTGGGTTGTGAGGTATTCTGTATATGAGTTACCCTGTTGAGCGTTGGCTCACCTTTCATGGGAATATGTTTAAGGTATTGTATGGGCTTTTGCTGAAAGCCCTTCTACGGGTCCACTTTGATGACAAAGCCAGACTGTGACTCTTATTTTGATGTTGTAGTCCCTTGTATATGTTTACTTTTGGCCTTGTATAATTTTTTTAAACAAAGACTTGTTTTATATTAAAAAGGTATTTATATGAGATTCTTTTGAGACATTTATTCTTTTATGAATGAATGTACATAGAGATGATGATTATGATAGTATCCGATACTTTAAGAACGAGTATAGATGAATGGACCCGATATGGTCAATGTTGTATGATTGCACAAGTTGTGTTTTGTGTATAGCTCCCAGTACAAATGAGACTTTGCATGAATTTTGTTAAGCTATGGATCCCTATAAATGGGGTGTAACGGCGTGGTATCGAATTACATAGTATTTGTAAAACTCAAAAATTTTAAAATTTGATGAAAAATGACAAAATGGTAATTAGCTGTTACGATGTGGGTTGAAAACTCAAATGGACCTCAGCATTCGTCTAGAACTCGGATGACTAAATGGACCTCAGGATTAGTCTCATGAAATCTAGCGACCTAGTCAATTTTCTCCCAATTCCATCACAGTTGATTTTTTTACTTTTTATGATGTGATCAAGTGTCACGACTAAAATAAACATAATCAGGATTTAATTGCGAAACCCAAAAATAATTTAAATTTAGTTCAATAAAAATGTAATTAGCTTAGAATGGGACGAGATTAAATTGATTCGAGAAGGAATTGGATCAAAAAATTTGGGACGTGTGGCTCAATGAGAGCCAAGCATTTGGGGAGTATAAATTGGGGAGAAAAATCAGACATATTTTCTCCCCATTTACTTCAAAAATTATGGAACGAGAGAGAGAAATTCGAGACAAAAAATCAAGGTTCTTTTTCACTTCTTTCTCTGATCTACGATGATCCGACCATCGGATTCCTTTGGGCCAGGAACCAAGGTCGTCCTATGCGACGAGAACTATGCGTACGCGCCAAAGATCATGGGTTTTGCCACAATCTCGAAGACGGGACTATTGGGATCAAAGCTTTAAATATTTGACTTGGGATCATCGGGACTTCTCTTATGCGATATTACGCTACAATCGGTATGATTTTTTTTCTAACTAGGTTTATTTTCAACCTATGGTTGTATATGAAATGAGTAGAACGATTAGAGATGAAATCTCTTATTTAGCATACCCCTTGTGTAACTAGAGTATGAAACATGGGTAAGAGAACATTGCTACAACTTTAAAATTGATCACCCAAGTGCAGGTTGTTGCGAAATAATATAATACTCAGAAGTTCGAGGTTGAACCACATGGCATTGAGAAAAACTTTGAACACAAAGAAAAATAAAAGATTTTTTTTTTGAAAAAAATTATTGTAGATATTTTGAAATTAGAAAACAATAAATTTGGTTTTGAAAACAATAATTGAAATACTAAATAATTAGAGATACCCTTTCAAATCCACATGGTAGTTATTAAGGATCCATTTTTTTGAACTCAATTGAAAATCAGCTGAGGAGTGATCCCAGTCGGACTATTTAGCGGTGATAATATGAAAACATCAAAAGTTATAATTAATATATTATCTAAATAAATATAAAAATTTACTTGTAGATCACAAGCATTCACCGTGCACAGGGTTTACAATAAATCAAGTTTTCCAATAGGTAAATCTTATTTTATTGCAAATAGTAAATCAACTATCTTATGAGAAATTTTATTTAATTAATTACTTCAAGCAGGAAATAACAAGCTATTTGACTGGCATAGAATCTCAAGGGTTCAATTTATGTGGCACATAAAAAATCAAAAAATTATACAGAGCAAAAACTTTTCTAAAAGACAAGAATTAAATTAAAAGAATAAATCATGGATTAAAAAAATATTGAATCAATAATAAATATCGTGCTTCACTGAAAACATCTCCCCTAACTTTAATTGGGCTTTTAGCAAACCATAGAACTTAGAACAAAAATTAGAAAAGAAAAGATGGAAAAAGAATAATAATAATCCTAATCATCCCCTCTCAATAGGCGAGAGCCCATATTTATACTAAAATAAGGCCAATGTATAAGTGGGAGATCTAGGGTAGGCTTGGGGGGAATTCCTTTCCAAAAATAAGTCTTTTAAGGTTAAATTTCGTGCATAAAATCTTGGGGGAGTGGGTACAAAATCTATCCAAACTTTGATATTGAATTTCACATATTTCAAGATTGAATCACGAAATTTTCGAGAAATACACTTTTTTAGCCCTTGAAGTCTGTTTTTCAACCCCGCAACAATCAGGTCAATCGGATATCGGAGTCAGAATTTATGATCAAAATATTGAAGAAGTTTTAAATCGTTATCTTCTAGGGTACTTTCCTAATCCAACTTTAAATCAAACAATTTACCTGCAAAATAAAACAAACAACTAGAAAAAGTATCAAACTAGAAAATTAAGGAATTTAAAATATTTAATCATAAATAATATGCAATTAACAAATCATTAAAAATAATAAAGTAACAATTTTTATGGTTAATTAAACATGTTTGAACCAATTTTGCATGATTGGGTTTTGAGGAAATTGCTTGCTGGTAGTTTTATGATGAAATGTGTTGATTTGGGCATGCTATGTGTTTGCATAATCTTGTGCCTCATTGGTTTGACAAAAATTCCTTGAATGATTATGTTATTTGAATGAAATGATATAACATGCTTGTGGAGATTATGGAATGTAATTATTTGATTTATGATATAATTGACATTGAGAAATTGGAAATGCTAAGGAGGTTGAATAAGTTCATATTATGATTATGACATGATGAACATGGTATTGTAATTACAATTATATATTACATTGCATATGCACGGGGTAGCATCACATTCGTGGACATTATGATATGAGTGTGGGTGTATGAATGCTTTTGATCAAACACCATTTGTGGTTGCTTGATACATGGGCTCGGAAAGGTTGGACCTAGGTTTGGTCGCGTCGCATGGGTTTCATTGAAAATAAGAGTTGGGTGTAGCAAGAAGGGATAGAACATCACTCGGGGGCAAGGCCTGGTTACTTGGTTCATGCACTTGCCTTGTAGTGAAATTCTGGAAAAGTGTGGTAGTCCTTTGGGGGAACGTCCATAAAATACCCACCCAATCAAAATAAGAGATTTTGTAAAATGGTTATTGGCTGTTCAACATTAATGGCCGACTTGGGATGATCGGGTGCATATGGATGACATTGCATGTGTTATGAGAGTCGATGGAGGGCTCGAGTCGCGTTGCATGTGTGAGTTTCATCTCATGACATGACATGACATTGTGGTATTCATTTATGAATGACATTCTTGAATGTATGTTTAATTTGATGAATTGCATGTGAACATTTCATATGCATCTTGGTTAGGGAGTAACCTCCATAGGAGAAAACCTATTGAGAGTGACTCACTCTTTGTGGGGGCATATTTTAGTGTAAATGAATGAATGTACGAGTTTGGATGAATGTGGTATGAGATTGGATGGCTAAGAGTTGTAAATTGAAAGATTTGGGAAAAAATCTGGGCCCAGGTATAGGCACTTAAGTGATTAATTACCGGTATTACACTGTCGGATGACCTAGGTACCGATACCTACACGTACAGGTACCAATACCTAGATTGCAGTGAGCTCTGGTACCGGTATTAAGGCTTCTGGTGCCAGTACTCCAATGGACAGTGGGCTCAAGTACTGGTACCAAGTCACTTAGGTGTTGGTACCTAGGTAAAGGAAAATGTCTACCAAACAAAAGGCTTAGATACCAGTACCAAATGTAAGAGGTACTAGTACGTCTTCTTAAATTTTCAAAATTTAAACACAAGTTTGCCAAGCCTTTAGACCTTGAGCCCTTTTATTTATACTATGGAATTGGTTAAATATGAAGTGCTAATAGATGGTATTAGACCTTGGAATGGTGTAATGATCAAAGAGTAACATGTCATGTATTTGGTAATACTCCGGTACAAGGCACACTGTGCCTCAACTTTGTTTTGGGTTATGACATCGGTGAAGGGGATGTAATGATGTGGTGTAGGTTTACACGACATTCAAGGGTACTTTCATGGGTTGATGGGTGATCAACGAGTTGAGAAAGGACCACTGAATTTTGGGGCGTCACAGTATCCTTGAGTATTTCGCTGGTTGATTAGTGATCAATGAGTTAAATAAGACCCCCAAAAATTATGATGTCATAATCTATACATCCAAAATGAAAACATGGATTTAGACTCCATTATCAAGCCAGACCCATATGAGGGCCATCTGTTGAAGTGTGAGTGCGTGAAAAATGTTCCCACAATGGGGTGAGCCAAAGTCTAGTAGGGTATCTCCTGTAGAGAATATTTCCCAACCCAGATACATATGATATGAACGTACATTCAACCCACCAAGCATATTGCACAACATTTACATGATATTAAACATTCAACAATGAATGATGTTTCATGAATGTATAAATTATGACATAATGACAAATAATGTAATGCCAGGTCATGAACCTGGCAATACCAAGCCCCCATCATTGATGTTATACACAAAATGACCATTTATTTATTTCTATTTCATTATTGGGCAGGTAATTTATGGCCTTTCACCAACGGGCTACCAAACTATTAACAGATCTCGAGGATATCCCACCTTCGGCTCTTTTTTCTCTTACACACATTTAAGAACTCCCTACACCACCAAAAGGTGTATGAACATATGTAAAACCTGAAAAAAATTATTTTTTTATGAAAAAGGGAAAAACGGTAATTAGTCGCTATGGTACAGGTTGAAAATCCAAAATTTTCTAGAACTTGGATAGCGAAACGTACCTAACCATTGGATTCTTCTCGCGAAATCTATTTACCTAGTCAACTTTTGTTGAATTCTGAGACAGTTGAATTTTTAGTGTTTTATGAGGCGATCAAGTGTCGTTTGACCTAAATAAATGTGACCGTAAATTAATTGCGAAACATGAAGAATATTTTAAATTTAGTTCAATTAAAAATATATTAAACTTAAAACGGGATGGTATTTAGTTGATTCAAGACAAAATTGTACCTAGGAAAGGTGGACGTCTGGCGCAAAAAGGGCCAAGTATTTGGAAAATAAAGAAAGGGAAGAAAAATCAGATTTCTTCCCCAATCTTTAGCAGAGTTTTCAAGAAAAGAGAGGAAGCAGAGAGGAAAGAGAAAAACCAAGGTTCTTCTATCTTCTCTCTACGATCTAGGGTCAATCTTTGGTTGGAATCCTTCGGGCCAAGAACTAAAGTTCATCTACTTGACGAGAACTACACGTACGTACCTGAAATCCCAAGTTTTGACGAGGTCTCAAAGACGGGACTTTTGGAAATCAAGGCTTGAAGCTTGATTTAGGTTTTTTTGGAATTTCTACCACTTGTATCACACTTCATGTAAAACCCACGAAAATTTGAAATTTTTCCAAAAAGGGTACAATGGTTATTTTGCCATTGTAATGCAGAATTAAAATATGTGTTCTATAGACCTCGTATGACATAACAAACTTTGCCTTTGGATTCGTATTGCGAAATCTAGTCACCCAGTCAAATTTCGTCGAATTTCGAGATAATTGGATTTTTGAATGTCGTTCAAGGCAGCTGGGTGACGGATGACCTCACAAAGGTCCTCAAACATAAATTATATAAAATTTATGTATAATTAGATAAAAGTTCAAATAAAATTAATTTGAAATTAAAGCAGGATGAAATAAATCGTTTCGGGGTAAAAATGGACCCAAATAAGTGGGGCGTGTGGCACGACTCAAGCAAAGTCTTTAAAAATATAAATATGGGTTAAAATGAGATATTTCAGCAGAAATATCTCTGCAACTTCAGCCAAAAACGTGTGAGGGAAGAGGGAGAAGGAAAGAGGAAAATCTAAAACTTCTTTCGCCGATTCACGAAGTTCTGTCGGTCGAAATCCTTCAGACCCAGACTTAAAGTCGATCACCTCGACGACGGCTACGCAACCACACCAAGAACGAAAGATTTCACCATAGATCCAAAGAATGGATTTGGAAAAATCAAGACATGGAGGCTGGTGTTGTTGTTCTTGAAGGTTCTATCCTTCGTTTTACGCTCCAAGAGGTAGGGTTCTTCCTACTTTGGTTTTATTCCTATTTTTTAGTATTGGAATTGTGGGCTATTTTGGGTTGAAATTGTGGGCTATTTTGGGTTGAATTTGTGGGCTATTTTGTGTTGAAATTGTGGGCTGTTTTGGGTTGAAATTGTAGACTATTTTTGGGACTGTTATGGGGCTACATCTGGGGCTGTTTTATGGCCTGTTTAGGGCTATTTTATGGCCTTTTTTAGGGCTGCTATGTGCCTTGTTTAGGGGCTTCTTTATGGCTATTTTATGGATAGTTATACGGACTATTTTTTGGCCTGTTCTGAGGCTGCTACGTGGCCTATTTACGGGCTATTTTATGGATGGTTATACGGACTATTTTATGGCCTATTTAAGGGCTGTTTTGTGGACTATTTGGGGGTTATCATACGGACAGTTTTGGTCTTGTATTTTGGGCTGTTTTGTGGGCATGTTATATGTTCACATTATGCCTTGAAAATAAAGTGTGTT
>CM042197.1:22866071-22879983 GCA_023539305.1 Ilex asprella | reverse complement strand
GAGAATGGCATAACCTCCTATAAAATGCCTTATAGGGTACCATTTGCATGCTCCCCTAATAACTATTGTTATAGGTGAACTCCACTAAGGGTAAGTGTTCTTCCCAGCTACCCTTGAGATCAAAGACGCATGCTTATAGCATGTCCTCTAAGGTCTGGATGGTCCTCTCTGACTGACCATCCATTTGGGGATGAAAATTTGTGCTCATTATCAATTGTGAACCCATGGCCCATTAAAAACTCTTAAAAAATGGGTCGTCAACTTGGGATCTCAATTCGATACTATAGATACAGGCACCCCATGTAACTGGACTATCTTCCGATGTACAATCTGCAGAATTGCTCTAGTGTGAAGGTCATCCACACTGTCAAAAGGTGTGTCGCTTTATAAGTTAGTCCATGATCACCCACATCACATCATGCCCCCGCTATTTCCATAACAAGTGGGTCACAAAAACCATTTTGATGTGCTCCCATTCCCACTCAGCCACCTCCAAAGGCTAGAGTAACCCTACTGAGTTCTAGTGCCCAGCCTTGATCTGTTGACACGTGAGACATTGGCTAATGAAATCTCCGACGTACCCCTCCATCCCACTCCAGTAGTACTAGCAGTGAAGATCATGGTACAACTTCGTACCACCGGGATGCACAGCAAAATAGGAGCAATAAAACTCTCTAAGGATCTCCTCTCTCAGATCCATGGACTAGAGAAGCACAACACTTTCCCTTAACTAGGGGTGTTCACCCTACCCTATGGGTCGAAAATATGCTTTTTTGTCTTCCTACCCGATACTTTGTTGAATAATTTTATTTGGCCTACCCTACCCGATCAAGTGTGGTATTCTTGTCCAACTTCCGGCCAAATTAATCGAGTAGAAAATCGAGTAGGAAATCAAGTGAACAATTTTATAGTTATTAATTTTTGGATCATTTAAACAATTCAATAACAACATAATAAATCAATAACACTAAAACAAAAAACAATTACAATAAAATACAAGAAAGCATAAACATCAATCCATCATAATTATTGCGCAAATACAATAACAATTATTTTAAGTTTAAACTATGTGGTTAGGGAATTAGGGTTTTATTTTATATATATAAATTAATGCGGGTAGAGTAAGATAGGAATACGAAAATTAATGGATTTTTTGCATTCCAACCCGATTTAATCAAAAGACCAAAAACTCTTCAGCATTCCTATCTAACTTTTTTGGCTATCCATTCAATTGGGTCGTGTAGGGTAGAAAACTACGGATAATCAAAAATTTGAACACCCCTAGCTGTCGTTGAGGTATATCAGGCCCTTCAAGGTCCTCGAGAGGGTTGGTACAGTTGCTTACCGGTTGGCATTACCGCCAAGTTTATCTGGTGTTCACGCAGTATTCCATATCTCCATGCTCTAGAAGTACACTCCAGATCTAACTCATGTGGTGGATTGGGGTGAGCTCGTTGTTGATGCAGATGGGACCTTTGAGGAGGGACTGGTGTGTATCATGGATAGCGGAGAGCAGGTTTTGTGAGGCATGACCGTGAGGTTGGTGAAGATATATTGTCATCACCGAGGAGTGAAAGAGACGAAATGGGAGCGTGAGGACACTCTATGTATTAGTAATCTGTTCTTGTTGAATGATGGAGGTACATTTTTGTGGTCATTCAATGTTATATGATTGTTGCATTTGCATGTGGATAAATGTACATATGTGTTCAAATTTTGGGGATGAAATTCTTTTTAAGGTGGCAAAAATGTAAAATTCAGGTAAATTTCAATTTTTATGAAAAATGGCAAAATGGTAATTACTCACTATGGTGTGGGTTGAATAACCCAATTTTTTCTAGAACTCGAATTACGAAACAGACCTCACCGTTTGATTCATCCTGTGAAATCTAGTTACTCAATAAATTTTAGTTGAATTATGAGGCAGTCAGATTTTTTACGTTTTATGAGGCGATCGTGTGTCGCGTGACCTAAATAAACAAGACCGGGAATTAAATTTCAAAAATTTCAATATAATTTAAAGCTAGTTCAAATAAAAATATTTTGCATTTGAACTAGGACAAAATTAATTGATTCGAGATAAAACAGACCCGGAAAAGGTGAACATGTAACATAACGAGAGCCAAGTGTTTGGAGAGTATAAAAGGGGAAGAAAAAAATCAGATTTCTTCTCCAAATCTCAATTGGGTTGTGTTGGAGAGAGAAGTGAGAGAAAAGAGAGAGTTCTTCAACTTCCCTCTACGATCTACGACTCTATGTTAGTCAAATCAACTCGGGTCAAGAACAAGATTATTCTACACGACGAGGACTACAAAACCATACCAAAAACCACGAATTTTGATGAAATTCAAAAGACGAGAATTGGGAAAATCAAGGGCTAAGTGCTTGATGAAAAACCTTGTTGTTTCCTAACATCTAAACATCACCCTTTAGCATGTGTAGTTTATGGATAACGGGGAGTGTCACTCTCCCTTGGGATGATGTTAAAAGCAAGGGCAAGGAGATGGAAAAATGTAATGTAAGAAATGAAATGCGTGTGAACAAAAGTGCTCCCCAAGCGCAAGGAGTCTTTTGTTTATCGTATTTTACTTGGAAGGGTATTCCAAGGTCGTCTCCTTAGGGAAGGAAAGTTCAAGTGTGTGAAGGTTATTTTGTGAAAAAGATAAAGTGTAAAATCTTTTGTTTGAGTTTTGTGATTGTGTTTGTGAATGAAAATGCAATAAAAACAAGTGTTAGCTAATCCAAAGAGGTCATTCCAATTGGAATCACAACTCAACTCAAAACTATCCTCCTTTGTCCATCGATGAATGATTGATTCATGGGAAGCTAGAGATGAGATGGTGAGGATCCAAGGATAAACCGTTTCAAGTCTACAGAATATCAAAGACTCACAACCTTATCCACCCTCAACCCAGTCAAACCGAACCAACGTACACCGAGAGGAGGAAAGAAAAGGAGTTGAAATGGAAAACTCAAGATGAGGTCTCCCTTGGATTAGCCAACTAAAAATCTAGCTACTCATGAAAGCAATAAAGAAATGCCTAATGTAAAGATACAAAATGAAGACATGAAGCTTATAACATAACTTAAAGCAAGAAAACTTATACCATGAAGAAAAATATTCAATACCCATTTTAAGCTAGGAAATGATGAAAGCTTGAAAGCAACAATGGTGAAATCTAAAATGTAAGACTAAACTTGAAATGAACTTCAAACAAATAACATTAAGGTGCAAGAAATAAATATTACAAGAAGTTTAAAGTTAACTACAATTGAAATGGAAAGGAAAATGCAAAAATACAAACACTATTCATAATCTTCTTCATAGGAACTTTCTAAGTTTAGGTAGTCACCCCCAAAAATGCTGAAGAATGCTAAGTATATGGAGTGTGAGAGCCTTTAATTTTTGTGCATGGTGGTCCCCCTAGGTGAGTGAAAGGCCTCCCATCAAGAAGAGTTGAATTGAATGCATTGGACAGGCTAGGAAGAACTAGCCTGCAACTCCCTGGCAGCCCGCTTCATCTTCCATCCTCCTTTAATGTCAAGCCTCAAAAGTCTTCAAATTCTATAAGGTAGGCATGGAAATGTGTAAGGAAATATTGGGGGCAAGTGGGAGAAGTGTAGGTGGGACCCCCAAGCAAGTGGAGATGAGTTACAGGCGTTTTAGGCACTCTGTACAACAACCACCGATAGGTTTTTAGAGCTCTACCAGTAGTTTTTAGCTACTGGAGTTCGAACTGCCGGTAGGCCATACTGGTAGGTTATCTGCTCTGGACCAGTTTTGGTAGAATTGTCATAACTTTTACTTTTGATCCAACTGTTTGATTGAGCTGAAATTTTGTCACAATACAAAAGACATCCAGTTCTACAACTTTCATATTTTGTATTTTTTTTAGATTTAAAGTGGATCAAGGTAAAAAATGGGAAAAATAGTGGTACTGTGTTAGAACTTTGGGAAACCAATAGGCTAAACCTTCCAAATTCCATTTCTCTTGGTTTCTTCACCTTCCAAGCCTCCCAATCCTCATTTAATGTGTCTATGCCTTCACCACACATCCATACATAGTTGCAAAGTTCTAAAATACATGATTTACACTATAATTACGTATAAAATCAAAAATTCAACATTATTCATAATTTCGGCTAACTCTAAGTACTTAGATGCAAAAGTTGAGTTACAATGCATGTGATGAGGCCGTTACATATGCAATATTATTCGCTCATCACTAAGGCTTGATTTGGGTTTGTGAAGGCTTTTACCTCTTGTTTTACGCTCCAAGAGGTAGGATTTTTTTCCTAATTAGGTTTATTTCAAGCCTAAGGTTGATATATGAAATGGGTAGGGTGTTAGAGATGTAATCTCATGTATAGGACTTACCTATGCTATTTGAAATGTGGGAAATCAGTATTAAGAATGATTAAAATCAATTCTATCATGAATTTTGTATTTACAAATTACTTGCTGTGATTTCTTGAGAAATATGATGATTTGGCCATATTATGTCTTATAAGATTTTCTTTCCTTGAATGTGTTGGATTAAATGCCTATGCAGATTAAGTATGTCACTTGTATTGAATATGTTATAACATGCTTGGGAATTGATGTTGGTAGGTGTTAGTGTATGTATATGATTTATTGACATGGAGTATGTTGATTGGATATTGAAATGTTCTTAATGTGCTCATGGCATATTGAACATGATTGAGAATTGCAAGTGTATATTTACATTGCATATGCACGGGTAACATCACATTCGTAGGCAGTTGACATGAGTGTGGGTGTGTGTGTGTGCATGTTTTTGAATCAAACACCATTCTTGGTGGTCGAGGCGTGGACACGGGAAGGTTGGACCCAGGTGTGGCTGAGTTGCATGGTTGCATAAAAAACTTGTGTGGGGTATAGCAAGCAAGACTAGATTCCCTCAGGTGCAAGACTCGATTATTGGTTTATACACTTCTGACAATGCAAGCCCAAAAAATGTGTAACGATGTGCATAACCAACTGTGAGATTCCAAAATCCGTATACCCAACAAAGACACATGGTTGATTTTACAAAAAGGTCATTGGATGTGTAACATCAATGGTTGGGGCTTGGAATGCCCGAATTCATATGCATAGTTTTGCATGTGTTGAGGGAGCTGGTAAAGGCTTAGGTTGAGTTGTATGCGTAAGTCTCATCTCAAATCATGCCATGACATAGAAGATTCCATTGTTGAATTGCACATTCTTAAATGGAGAAATTGTTGCTTTTGAATTGCATGTGAATATTTCATATGCATCTAGGTTAGGGACTAGTCTTTTTAGGAGGTACCCTATTGAGTGTGATTCACCCATTATAGGGACAACATTTTAGATGTGGAATATACGCCTGTGGACGACTCTCATTCTGGTCCTCATTGATGAAGAAAATTTGAAATGTGGCTTTTAAATCATGTTTTGTAAAAATAAAATGTTATTTTGTTTTTGGGCATGTAATGTTATGCAAAGAATTGTAAAAGAACTCATATGAAATGTATTTTGTTTAAAAATTGATGTTATGTGAGTATTGGTTCATGATGAATAATGTTGGAATGAATTGGAATTGAAAAAAGATGGAATCGGGGGAAAATTGGGATGACCTACAGGTAGAACGATGAGTTCTTCTACAGATAGAACATTTCCAGTAGGCACTTCTATTGGTAGAACGTTGAGTTTTAGCTGGTTGAACATTTCCAGTGAGTTTTCTTACCAATAGAAGAATTCTAGATGGTTTTCCTACCGATAGGATATGGACATCTTCCACCGATAGATTTTCTTCAAATTTCAAAGTTTAAAAATACTTTTGCTATGCTTCCAAGCCTTGAGTCCTTTAACTTCAAGGGGTAAATGGTCTTATATTAAGAGTAAATTAATGTATATTGAACCTTGGATATGTCATGTGATTAAATTGTACAATGGTTATGTATTTGGAAGTGCCCGGTATAAGGGAGATTGTGCCCAAACTCCATGTTGTTTGTGATCCCGGTAAAGGGGATGTTGTGTTGTGGTGTCGGGTTATGCGACATTCATAGGTATTTTTGCGGGTTGATGGGGGATCAACGGGTTGACAAAGGACCCCCGTTTTTGGGCCGTCAAACCATCCCCCTCCAGATTACCCATGCCTGAGGTCTTGAGAACTTGCTTCACTCTTACAAATCGAATGTGGCAATCCATATAGGTCTCGAGCCATCATCAATGACTCATTTCCAAGGCTGTCGGTAAGAACACACTCAAATGTGGGTTTGTTGGTTCTCGAATAGATCTTCTCTTCTTCTTGAATTGAAGTATCAAAGTAGAATGACATTCTGGATTTTGGGGATTTGGAGTTTGTTCTTGGCTCTCTATATGATGTAATCAATTTTGGGCTTAATGAGAGATACCCTAGGTTAAAAGAGACTTTCCCTATTTATTACCCACTAATTAGAGTAGTCTTGGATCCCGAGAAAACTAATATTTTTGAGAGACAGCTTAAGCTATTAGAGAGTGGTCAGCAATAAATTTAGAAAAGGAACCAAACCATTTGAGTTGAGCAAGAACCACAGAAGTTGTTATCAAACCACTCAAACTATCTGCAGGACGGTGGAGCGGTAAGTGAGTGGTCGTGCAAGTCATATCCAGTGCCGACTTTTTCAACTTCCTCCAATTTTTCTCTAAGTGTTCAAAGACTACTCTAGATGAAGGCTAGCGAGTAGAGGGCGATTCCATCGGATTTTAAAGTTAAAAACCAAGCTAAAAGTTGCCCCATTAAGCACTAAAGGGTGTTCCTCAAGAAGGATCCGATCAATGACTTATGTTTTCAAAACAAGATCTGATGTTTCAAAAATATTTTCATTAAAAATCGTATGAGTCACATAGTGATTATACTAAATCCATTTCAAATAAAACCTAATTAGCTGAAGTAAAATTATCAAGATTCTAAAGTCTCTAAGGTCATTACCTTTCCTAAACTTTGAAGGATCAACGGAGGTGACTTGTAATCGAATAAACAGATAGAATCAAATGAAGTAAATTGTAATCAAATTTGGATTCAAATGTAGCATAATTCGATCCATACCCGATCCGTTTACTGGCCTACCTACAAGTAGTCACAAAAAATTGGAAGAAACAACGGAGAAACGTGAGAAAAAACAGTATATGGAGATGCATGCAGTATCGATAGAATCTCGATGCTACCACCAAGGGCACATCGACCATACATTTTGCATAAACCATCTAGTCGCATGTTATAAGAAGGTCATTAATAATGACAATTTGGTTAAAATAATTAAGAACCGACAATTGGACATATCTATACTATTATAAAATGTCAACAAAAGTGAAATACTTTTGATTGACCTCAACAACCTTAGTAAAAGAACTAATGCCTCTTACATCCTACCCTTTCATATTCCTCTCTTTAATTTTCCTCTATTATTAATTTCAAATTAAATTTATAAATTCATCTATATCTATATCTTTATCTATACTACTTCTAAAAATTCCTTAACATAAAAAAATTTTATTTTCCTATTTTAACCTTATTAATTTTACAAAGACAATGTCATCCTCATATTTCTACAAGAGAAATATGTGAACATTTCTTTGTACACTTAATGCACCATTTAACTACTAATAATGACAATTTGAGTCATCTTCCCACTATTGAAAAAATTATCCTCTCATCTCTCTACTTCTATGCTTTTCATACCATTATCTTTATAGGTTCCTATGTCATCCTCATTTACAAATATAACCTCAAATTTTTCCTTCATTCAATAGCCACTAATAATTTCACTCCTTTAACATTAGGCCTTATGGATTCTAATTTTTTTTTCGAAAGAACTTCAATTGTAGAGATTTGTATACGCTTATGGTGTGATTTTTCTCCCTTTTGTCCCTCTGTAAACTCTCCCTATTTTTGGTATTACTAATCACTAGAAACTCCTTCCACCTGCGTTCCCTCTTGTTCAGGTCCCGTTGCGTAAAGATGTACTTCAGACTTTTGTGGTCCAAAAATACCTCAAACTGCTCACCGTATAGATGATTAGTACTCAAATATATCATATTATTATGCCTTTTTTGGACTAATTATACTTTGATAGTGTTTAAATGATGACATTTCAGGTTCTAAAGTGAAAACAAGGTTCAAGGGTGACAAAAAGTACATTTGAATGTAATTCCAACACATCGGGCAACAAAATTGAGAAGGTTGAAGTAGAGTAGTAACGTTTGAACTCCAACTACCATTCGAACGTCCATTTGAACCAAGCAAAGACCAGACTATTGAGACAAGATGGGTTGCATCCAAGAACTAAAGCACTGGAGAATCACATACCGTTCGAGCAACACCTACCGTTCGAACGCCCACTAAAGCACTGACGAGATCAGACTGAATGAAGATATGGGTTGTTGATACAAATCTATGACAAGTTCAGCATGGCATGTGGCAGGAGATTTCCCCAGACGACCATATGTCATCTGACGTTTGAGTGTTATGTACAGATCCCAGCTTGCATTTGAACGCTCTTAGAGTAAAAACAACAAAAATGTTCGAACGTCCATCAATTGTTCGAACGCTCTTAGAGCAAAATTAGCAAAAACGTTCAAACGTCAGCCACCGTTTGAACGTCTTTGACAGACTGCCTGCAGAGTGGGTGGGTTTTCACATTAACTTCGGCAACAGAACTATTCCTTCGCCCCCTTCTTTCCTTCTCCTTGCCTATAAATACACTCATTTTTGGAGATCAAAGGGGGGCATTCAGTACTTGACTAGGCAGCACTTATCCTTTCCTATTGTCTTAATTTTCTTCCTTGCTAGAGAGTTGGGAAGTTTAGACTCCCACTCATTTCTTTACATTAATGTTTACATTTGCATTTACTTAAGAGCTATAATTTCTTTATTTACTTTTAGTCTTTACATTAATGCTTTTACATTTGTATTTACTTAAGAATTGTAGTTTCTTCATTTACTTCTAGTCTTTACATTTATGCTATTACATACATGTCTTTATCTATGTCTTGTACCTAAATTGTTTGAGCTCCCTTCTTTCTTAGAAGAGTGAAACCCTTCCACTTTTCTAGAGCTTTACCAAAGCTGTGAAGGGTAGAACGTGATTCACTCATTCTTTGTTGAAGATTAGCTCTTTGTTTACCATGCTTTTAATTTTGAAACGTCCTCCACTTAGAGGAATGAGCATCACTCACTTTTCTAGCCTTACCAAAGCTATGAAGAGTGAGTAGTTTCTCATTCACTCTTTAGTAAGAGGTGAAGGGCATGTATTAATTATTCGGAAGTTATATCTATGCACTGTTCCAAAGCTTAACGTTTATCCCATTGTTTATTGGATGATTGACTGTATCTAGCAAAGCTAAAGTACTTTGTATAATCGAGAGTCTTTATATGACACGGATGACTCTTGCATGGAAAGACTCTTCGTTTCAAGGCAAGTACCCCAGCTAGATCTTCATTACTACCCTTTAATCATCCCCCTTATTATGCTTCATTTAAAGAATAGAATATTAAAACATGGTTGGATGTCTTGTAGAAGCATTTTATAAATTGTAGATGGGTTAAGTCTTGGCACTAACAAAACTTCTAAAAAGACATCGGAACCATGGTCTTAATTCTCACAGTCCATCTTTACCTTTCGATTAACTTGCTGTTGACATGGGAGTTAATTGAATTATTAAGCATAAATATAACGAGTTGGACAATTGACTATATGTCCTGATCCTCGAACTAAAGAGTGACTTTTCTTCAAATTAATCTTATATTTTGTCTAGAAAACCTTCTTGAAAAGAATTCAATATTCTGTTTAGGAAACCACCCACATCTTACAACTTTAAATCTCAAAGGTTACAATCAATTGGTCTCCACCACTACTTACTTTGAAACACCAACACAACAAGTTCCCTATGGATTCAACTTCGGACTCAAATCGGATTATTACTACAACTTGACCGCCTGTACTTGGGTGTACACATTTCGGATCAAGTCAATTTTTTTGGGCCGTTGCCGGGGAACTTTAGTAAAAGCGTTTTAAAGTAAAAGGTAAAAAGACCTTTCTTTTTGTATATACTCTTTAGTTTACTGTAAATAATTTGTTTTGTTTTCATTTATTTTATGTCTGACAATGTTCCTCAGTATAAAAATTTAGTGGTAGAATCTTCTGGGTCTATGAACCAATCTGAACCAAATTCACCTAGATCACAAGCAGACTCTTGTAAGAATATTATGGCAAGTAATGATATAAATGGAGAAGTTCCCATGAGGGAAGATGAAGTGTCTAACATTCAAACTTTGAGGGATTACTTAAATCCCACAAGAAATAGTGTATCCTCATGTTTTTTATTTCTTCCAGATGCACCCACTTTACTGTAAAGTCGGGAACTGCACAGTTGTTACCTATTTTCCATGGGTTGGATATAAAGATTTTGAGGAAGTGTGTGAAATATTTCAAGATAATTTTATACTTGCCAAGATGAAACTTTTTCCTTTCTCTCTAAAGGACAAAACTAAACAATGGCTAAATTCTTTAAAATCTCTTTCCATGCCTACCTGGCAGCTCTTTCAAAAAAAAATCCCCCTTACATCGAACCAACACACTCAAAATGCAAAGTTTGGAAAGATTCAAAGAACTACTCCAAGTCTGCCCACACCATTCTTTTGAAAATTGGACTCTAGTAGGATTCTTCTATGACTCCTTGCCCACTAGACTGCGTCAGTTTGTTGAAATGATGGCCCAAGGAGAGTTTATGGGTAATAGTCCAGAGGAGGCATTCTATTTCCTTGACACCATATATGAAAGCTCTCAGATGTGGGACTCAGCCTTCCCTACCACAATTGAAGTCAGACCATCCAATTCTCAAGGGAAAAAGTATGTCTTGAGAGAAGATGATAACCTGAAAGCAAAAATATCTATTTTAACTCGAAAGCTTGAAGCTTTAGAGATGAAAAAAATTCATCAAGTCAAAATGAACCCTTCCACAAAACAAGTGTGTGGAATCTGTGCATTGACAGGACATTCTACTGGGGAATGTCCTACCCTCCCTGCATTCGAAGAAGTCTTGTTGGAACAAACAAATGCAATCTCCAATTTCAACAAGCCTTACTCCAACCCATACTCTGAAACATACAATCCAGGGTGGCAAAACCACCCGACCTTCAGTTGGAGGAACACAGTACCAACTCCCATGAACCAAACACTAAATTCACAACCACCATCTCAATGGCTGATTAGCAAAAAACATTGCATAATTATATGTGCTAACCATCCGTTAATCATTGATTTTTGTGGTGCTATTGATGGGAGTTATATATGTCGAGTTATTAATGATGACATTTTGAATTTGCAGTTAAAAAGTGTTAAGCAAGACTCCCTATGGCACTTCTACAAGGTTCGAGACAAAGAGAGATGAAAGAATGAGAATTAGAATGCTCAAAGGTTGTTGGAACAGCAGAAACATTAGACACCGTACCGGTACGGTAGGTACCGGTACACTGTACCGGTACTGTCTATTGATTAAGACTCAAAAATAGCATATTCTTATGCTCTGTTTTGGACTAATTGTGCATCGATGGAGTTTAAGTGATGATATTTTAGGTCCTAAAGTGTACAAGGGTTCAAGGGCAACAAAAAGTACCTTTGAAGACAACCATAGCACATTAGGGAACAAATTGTAAAAGCTTGGAACAAGGAAGCAACGTTCAAACACACATACTGTTCGAACGGTCATGAAAAATCAGGCCAAGACTTGAGAACTAAGTTCGAACGGTCATAAACGTTCGAACGAGCACTAGAGCAATGATAAGATCAGACTGACTGAAGACATGGCGTGCTGCAGACTTACAGTCAGAAGACTCAGGCACTTGAGTGTTACGTTCGAACGACAACCACCGTTCAAACGCCCTTGGAATTATTGGAGAAAACAGTCAAATTCTGCAAGGACCTAGAGAGAGATTTGCACAAAGACTTGGAGAGAGATTTTCTATAGAGAACCACATGTCTTCTGAATTTAGTGGCAGGCAGTGAATCCATCTGACATTTGAACGGTGTAGAGCAAAGACAGAAAAATCGTTCGAACGCCATTGACCTTTCGAACGATATTGACAGACTGCCTGCAGAGTGGTTGGCTTTTCACTTTGACTTTGACGCCCAACTCTATACTTTTACCCCTCTTGCTGCCTTCTCCTTGCCTATAAATACACTTGGTTTTGTGGAGAGAAGGGGAAGGTCTCATGGGTGGAATCATTTGAGGGATTCGTCACTTAGCATTCATCACATATATCTATGTCAATTCCTGTCTTAGTCTTTCTCTTTGCTAGAAGAAGTGGAAAGTATAGATTCCCACTCATTTTTCTTTACATTAATGTTTACATTTACACTTGCATAAGAGTTGTAGTTTCTTTAATTAATTCAAGCCTTTACATTTATGTCTCCATTTACTTCTAGTCTTTACATTTATGCTCTTACATACATGCTTTTATTTGTGTCTTGCACTTTTATTATTTGAGCACCCTTCTTGCTTAGAGGAGTGAAACTCTTCCACCTTTCTTGAGCTTTACCAAAGCCGTGAAGGGTGGAATGTGATTCACTCATTATTCGTTGAAGATTAGCTTCTTGCTAATTGAACTTTTACTCTGAGAAGTCCTCTATTTAGAGGGATGAGCATCACTCACTTTTCTAGCTTTACCAAAACTATGAAGAGTGAGTAGTTTCTCATTCACTCTTTAGTAAGAGGTGAAGGACATGTATTAATTATCCGAAAGTTATATGATGTTTTGTTATAATGCTTAACGTTTATATCCCCATGCCTATTGTATGATTGATTGCATCTAGCAAAGCTAAGGTACTTTGTTTAATCGAAAGTCTTTCTATGACACGGATGACTCTTGCATGGAAAGACTCCTCGTTTCAAGGCAAGTACCCCAGCTAGATGACTACCCTTTAATCATCCCTGTTATGATGCTTATTTAAAAGAATGGAATATTAAAGTCATGGTTGGATGTCACATAGGAACACTTGCTTGTTTGTGGACGCGATAACTCTCAGTACAAATAATTCTTGTAAATTTCTATAACACATAGGAACCAAGATTTTAATTCTCACAATCCATCTCTATCTTTCGATTAACTTGCTGTTGACACAGGAGTTAATTGAGTTATCTAGCATAAATATAATGCACCAGATAATCGACCACATGTCCCAACCCTCGAACAAAAGAGGGATTTTCCTACCATTTGAATTCATCTTATATTTCGTCTAGAAAACTTCTTGGAAAGAATTCAATATTCTATTCAAGAAATCACCCACCATCCACAACTTTGAGATCTCAGAAGTTACAATCAATTGGTTTGTGTTACTGTCTACTTTGAAATACCAAAATTACTAGTTTCCTGTGAATTCGACTACGGACTCAAACCGGATTATTACTACAAGTTGACCGCCTGCACTTGGGTGTACACATTTCGGATCAAGTCAAGTTTTTGGCGCCGTTGTCGGGGAGCCTTGTAAAAGTGTTTTACAAGTAAAAGGTAAAAAGACCTTTCTTTTTGTATACATTCTTCTGTTTACTATAAATAATTTGTTTTGTTTCTATTTATTTTATGACTAACAACGCTCCTCATTATACAAATTTGCCAGCAAAATCTTCTGGATCTGTGAATCAATCTGAACCAAATTCACCAAGATCAATAGTAGACTCTTGTGAGAGTATTATGGCAAATATTGATAGAAATGGAGAAGTTCCCATGAGGGAAGATGAGGTGTCTAACATTCGAACTTTGAGGGATTACTTAAATCCAACAAGAAATATTGTCCCCTCGTGTTTTGTATTTCCTCCATATGCAACCCCCTTTACTGTAAAATCGGGGACTGCATAGTTGTTGCCTATTTTCCATGGATTAGATACTGA
>CM042197.1:22839147-22865971 GCA_023539305.1 Ilex asprella | reverse complement strand
TGAATTATATTTGTTCTCATAACCTCATACAAATTGCATTAGGCTTCCATGTTGAGTATGTAACACCATCTTCACTATAGTATTAAGAAACTACATAACTCAAATCAATCCAAATGATGTAGTAAAGACTTTTCTAAGTAGCATCATTTGTAAGACTTCAACAAGTAGTTCTCAATAAGTATGTCATATGATTACTACTTTAGGACCAATTTTGTCTTTTGAGTGTAGGGAACATTGCTAAGATCACTTGTCCACTCCTCTTAGTTACAATAAAGTCCTGCAAACACACATTCAGTATTTCAATATTTCACTGTATATATATATACATACATACATACATATTCACAACATATAGAAAAATAAAACTAATTTAGTGGTCATGAGACCAAAAAAATATTTGTAAAACCCGGTAAATTTTTAATTTTTTTAGAAAGGGCAAAATAGTCATTTTATCATTAAAATTTAAAATTGAAATACGTGTTCTATAGATCTTGTATGACACAACGGACTTCGCCATTGAATTCGTATCATGAAATCTAGTTACCCTGTCGAATTTCGTCGAGTTTCGAGATAGTCGGATGTTTTTGCACGACGTTCGAGGCGACTGGGAGGCGGATGACCTCACAATAGTCTCCAAAAATAATTATCTTAAAATTATTGTGTAATTGAATAAAAGTTCAGATAAAATTTATTTGAACTTAACTCGAAATATAATAAATCTTTTCGGGCGAAAACGAACCCGAATAAGTGAACGACACGTGGCACGACATAGGCCGAACATTTAAAAATATAAATAGGATCTTAAATGGGATATTTCAGGAGAAATATCCCATTGTTCAGCCCCTCTTTGGCCGGCCATAGAGAGAGAAGAGAGAAAAGAGAAAAAACTTGATTTTCAAGCTTTTCTCCGCCGATTTTTGAAGTTCCATCGCTCGGATTCCATCGAACCAAGAACTAAAGTAACTCTCCTCGATGAGGGCTGCACGTAAGTACCAAGAACAAGATATTTCACCAAAGGTCAAAATGGAAGATTTTGGAGAAATCAAGTTTGGGAAGCTTGGGAGGTGTTTTGAAGTTTTACTCTTCGATTCACGCTCCAACAGGTAGGGTTTCTCCTACTTGGGTTCACTTCTAACCTAGAATGCCTATAAGGGATGGTTAGGATATGTGGATATATATATATAACATGTTCATAGTTATGGAATAATAAAAAGAGACTAGAATGACATAAATGAATTTCTAGCTTGAGGTTGATAAATAGAAGTCCTTGAGTACTTTCTTAAGATTTGAGGTTATGTGGGCCATGTTGTGTGATTTCATAACTTGAGTGCCCCTAAGGTGTTTGATTAAATGCCTTGAATACTGACATTTGATGACATGATTGATACATAGAAGGTGTTCGATAAAATGCTTTTCATGGATTGAAGTTGTTTTTTTGATGTAATTGAAATAACATGCTTGAGTGAGTTATGTGATAACTTGTAGAAAATATATGCTTATTGATATATGGAACAAAATGATGATTTATGGAATTTATATGCACATGATATAAATTTCAATGGAGTATGATGACATGTGGTTGATATTGCTCATTTGACATTCATTATACATGGGACATGACATCAATATGAAATGGTGCATCTCAATGTATATGCATAGTGACATCGCATCACATGGGTGTGTGCATGGTTGTCGTCAACACCGTACTTGGTGATTAACGGAAGGCTTAGAAAAGTTGGGTCAAAGGCCTAGCTAAGTCACAAGGTTGCATGAAATTGGGTTGGGGTAGTAAGAAGGGGCTAGAAGACCTCTCGGGTGAAAGGCCCGGTAGTTGGGGTACACACTCCCTTGGTTCGGTCCATAAAGTGTGTGGGTGTACACAGAACCTTTGGTGGAAGTCCATGAATTCCGTGTGGGTTGGTGACCTTTGGTGTGAGTCCATGAATATCCACCCCCAAGAAAGACCCTAGATGGTATACGTCATTCGATGTGTAACATCGAATGGCGATTTTACTCACATTGACACTTGCATGTGTTGAGGAATTGGGTGGGACTTGGATTGAATTGCATGAGTGAGTCTCATCTCATTACATGGCATGACATGGCAAATTCCATCAAGAAGTTCATACTCTTGATTTGGAATTGTTGTGATTATTTATACATTGCATGTGCATCTAGGGGGGAGTAGCCTCTGTAGGGGATATTCTACTGAGCGTGGCTCACACTATAAGGGAAATATTTCAGGTATGGGAGTGGCATCGGCAGATGACTCTCACGTAGAGCACCAAGGGTGAAAGGGCCGACTTGTGGCCTTATTTTGAGATTTTGTAAAGTCCTTGCAAACACTTAGTTTTGGGCATGTATAGCTATGCAAAGAAATGTAATAAAACTCATATAAGCTATGTTGAATGTACAAATATATGTTGTATAAGTTTGGGTTGGTTTTGAAATAGTTTGGATGAGATTGGAAATAAAAAATAGATCAAGTGGACAAAACTTTGCAGACCCTACCGGTAGGGTAAGATCCTATCAGTAGAATGCAGTCCAGTAGGTAAATCCTACCGGTAGGCAACCCTACTGGTACAGCCTACCGGTAGGCTTTCCAAAATTTTCAAATTTTAAAACTATTTTGCCAAGTCTTCGGGCTATGTGTTCCTTACCTCCAATGATGTAAATGTACCATAATGATGTATAAATTCTGGTATGTTGGACCTTGTTTGAATACAATGGATAATTGAACACGGGGTATGGTTGTGGGCTATAATTTTGGTTTGAGATGCTTTTAACGTGGTGTCCGGTTATGTGACATTAATGGGTGTTTTCACGGGATGATGGAAGATCAACGGACCCCCGTATTTTGGGGTATCACAGCTTGGTATCAGAGCCGTGGTATACGATTTACCTAGGGCTTCATGGGCATTAGGTCTAGACCATTGCCTTCATGTGCATTTCATGTTATGTGCTTTAATTGTTATATGTTATGTGCTATGTGTTATGTGATTTATATGCATGGTAGAATGTATTTGAAAAGAGGAACACTAGGTTTAGAGAACCTAACCTTGTGTTTGGAAAAAGGGAAGACCAAGATGGTTGATGGTGTTAATGTCGACTAGTGGATGACATATGCTCTGCTAGTGAGACAATGAGAAAGTTCTTAATGTTTAAATGTGATCCCTGTCTTGGGATACTATGTGAGACTTTGTTATTATCTTACTTGTGTGTAGTCAAGTGTTGAATGAGAAAGTTTTTAATGTTTAAGTTCTTAATGTAGTCAAGTGTTGAATGCCCCCGTTTGGTCTCCAAAAATGAGTGTATTTATAGGCAAGGAGAAGGAAAGAAAGGGGGGGTGAAGGAATAATTTTGTTGCCGAAGTCAACGTGAAAACCCACCCACTCTGCAGGCAGTCTGTCAAGGACGTTCGAACGGTGGCTGACGTTTGAACCTTATTGCTATGTTCGCTCTAAGAGCGTTTGAACGGGTGATAATGTTTGGACATTTTTGTTGTTTTTACTCTAAGAGTGTTCAAATGCCAGTTGGGATCTGTACATAACACTTAGACGTCAGATGGTATGTGGTCGTCTGGGAAAATCTCCCGGCACACGCCATGCCAAACTTGTCATAGATTTGTTTCAACAACCCATATCTTCAGTTAGTCTAATCTCGTCAGTGATTCAGTGGGCGTTCGAATGGTAGGTGCCGTTCAAATGGTATGTGATTCTCCAGTTCTTTGGTTCTTGGCTGCAACCCATCTTGTCTCAACAGTCTGGTCTTTGCTTGGTTCAAATGGACGTTCGAACGGTAGTTGGCATTCGAACGTTACTACTTTGCTTCAACCTTCTCAATTTTGTTCTCCAATGTGCTGGAATTACATTCAAATATACTTTTTGTCACTCTTGAACCTTTTTTTTTCACTTTAGAACCTGAAATGTCATCATTTAAACTCCATCAAAGTATAATTAGTCCAAAAAGGGCATAATAGTATGCTATATTTGATTACTAATCACACCCCCTAACCTAGATATTGTTGGTCCCTAGTAATACAACAATAATTAAGTGCATTTCTATTTCTAACCCCTTTTTGGTAGGTTATCCGGTTGCATTTAGCTTATGCAACAAGCCGTTAAACTCCTAGGTTTACCCTAGTGGACGAGTGTTGTCTTGTGAGGGTTTCCAATGAAGTTACCCACAAACTTCGGTTGAACAAATATATATGTGAGATTACTAATCAAAGTAAATTAGCATCACCCAAACCTCAATTTTGACTTTTTATTTCACATGCTTCTCTTTTATTGGTACTTACTCTATACAAAAGTTAGCATTTGTCACATTAGCATTTGAAATTTCCTGAGTAGTAGGATTGCCATTCTAGAAACAAGAATTGGTATATAACAATCATTCCCCTTTTTCATCTTCCACGGGTAGCTTTGATTCCACAAATCTCTCTTAGGAATGCCCTCAGCAAAAGATTCGCTCTGAATATGGTGACTTGTCTCTCACAAGGCATGTAATTCGAAGATGGCCAATCAGAGATTACATGCACAATGTAATAAAGGAGTGAAACTTTTTAGAAAATAGACTAATCATGTTCTAGGCATAATCTCATGAAAGAATATTGATGCAATGTAAAGAAATGTCATTTAACGTACCCCAACTTTTGATTGACAACATGTACATGCATCAGACTTGCGATCAATTAGGGCTTTTCATAGGTTGTAATATGGCCAGAGGTCAGTGACTAACGAAATGACGTCAATGGTGCTCAAGAGATAACCTCTATTTATGTAGTGTAGCACACCTCTTTCTTTTGATGTTTTTCCAAATAATGATATTTCTTTTTTTCATTTTTCTCATTTTTTACTTTCTTTGCAATTCCTTGTTTTTCTGTCTCTTTTCCTTTTCGGTTGTTTCCACCGACTTTTATTTCTCGAACAAAAATTGACATAGTTTTTATCTTTTCTCTACGTTCGATCAAGCGATTAGCGTTCGAACGTTAATCCTCGTTCGAACGGTTTATTGGCGTTCGAACGAGATGAAGTCTCAGTACATTTTGGTTTAATTAGAGAGTTCATCAGGGCAAAGTACTGCAAGCAACTTCCGTTCGAACGTTAAATCAAATAACAAATTTTCACTTCCTAATATACAATCAGAGAAAGCTTATTAACAACAGTTTAACATTTTTTATGGCGTATAAGGATTAGTCCCTACCCACGCTTGAGGCTGGTATTTTGGGACATTCCTTACTCGTCCCATAGTTTCAAAAGAGTATGTACAAAACAAAGAAACATTTTCGCATTATTTAAACGAAGTTCAGAGCGTTGGTTTTCATTCCCAAGACAAAATTTTTTAGAGTATTTTTTTTTTCAAATAAAGACTACAGAAACTACATCTAATCCGAGTCATCCTCTGTCTCTGTGTCTCTTGATCTATCAGTGACTCTTCTAATTTTCTATCACACAAATCGGTTAAGCAAGGTACTGGAATAGGATGGCGCGTTAGGATAATCCTTACTCTGTTCATTCACTATCCAGTCTAATCGATCGAGTGCATGACCGAAAATTGGTTCAGAACATTGATTATATTTCTTCTCATGAAAGACTCTGCCACACTGTTTACAGGCACCAAGTCTTTTGGCACGACTGCGTTTAGCAAAAGTGCTTCTGCCACAAAAGGGTTTTGCTTACTGTTCTCGGATCTCATTTTTCCTTACTAGTCTTGTTTTTCTCATGATCACATTATGAACATCTGATGGAAAGGTTCGTAGAACAGCCAGACTAAACCAAAAAAGTTTGACATCTATGCTTCTTACACCTTAAGACTCCCTATCCAGTTCTTTAACGTCTTCCAGTTACAAAGACAGTTTAAACTGACCCACAAATATACAATAAAAAAGACAAATTGCACAATATAATCGGAACAACAACAACAACACGAATAACAACAAAAATTTAAAGTTTTATGGTATGGGTACAAAAATAAAATATGGATAAAATATGAACTGCAGGTTCTCATACCCCCTACCTAAACTGAACATTGTCCCCAATGTTTCAAATTTATCAGTATGGATCTTGGAAATGAGGTGGAAAGGCAGTGATCCGTGCTTCTTCAGATACCTACAAATCAAAATACAACCATTAATCCTTCCTGTTCAGATCTGGGCCTCGGGTAGGCTTGTAAGGCTTTTATGTGATTGCGAATAGTAGCAATATATCCATAAACAACTGGAGAAAAATAATGTAAAACATGAGAATAGGGATCTGATCTTCGAGATACATGGACATGATTTTGCTTGGGTATGGTCGAATTTGCAGAAAAAGGGAAAGGAAAACTAAGGAGAAGAGGAATGCAGCAGAAAAGAAAGTGAGAAAGAAGAAGGAGAATAAAAAGAATAAAGAAAGAATGAAAAGGCGGTGGTGGGGGGCTCAATGGAGACAAATGGGAAAGGATAGGAAAAAATGGTGGGAGTCTCAAGATGGTGTTTTCTTGGGTCGGCTTTTTACCTGATTCAACCATTTTGAGGCAGGTGCGATTCCCGGAGGGATATGCTAGTTCCATTAAAATAATAATTTCCACTTTTTTAACAAAATCCTCTAAAATTGATTTCAACCTCTGGCCATTAACAGTAAAGACATTACTTTTTGATGGGTTCTCCACTTCTACTGTTCCAAGATCAAACACCTTTTTTAACAATGTAAGGCCCAGTCCATCTTGACTTTAACTTACTAGGAAAAAGACGGAGTCTTGAATTGAACAACAGGACCTTCTGAGGAGGTTCAAAGAATTTCCGTACAATGTTTTTGTCATAAAAAATTTTCATCATGTTTTTAGCAATCTTGGCATTGTCATAAGCTTCATTTCTCAATTCTTCCAATTCAATTATATGAAGTTTTCTTGATAGTCCAGCCTTGTCCAGGCCAAAATTCATTGTTTTGATGGCCCAATATGCCCTATGTTCCAATTCGACAAGTAGGTGACATGGTTTTTCATAAACTAATCGCTAGGGAGACATGCCCAAAATTGTTTTAAAAGCAGTACGATATGCACAGAGTGCATCAGTCAGTTTTGACGATCAATCTTTGCGATCTGGGTTTACCATTTTTTTAAAAATTAATTTGATCTCCCGATTAGCTAATTCGGCCAATCCACTAGTCTGTGGGTGATAAGAGATTACAATTTTGTGAAACATTAGATATTTTTTCATCAAATTCCAGAAAGGACGATTACAAAAATGAGAACCCCCATGACTTATGATTTCTTTAATAACTCCAAATCGGGACAAAATATTTTCTTTTAAAAATTTGATCACCGTTTGGTGATCATTATTTCGGCATGGAATTGCCTCAACCCATTTGGATATATTGTCTACTGCCACTAAAATGTATAGATAGCCAGAGGAAGGGAAAAATGGTCCCAAAGAATTGATGCCCCAATAGTAAAAAAATTCTATCACGAGAATGGGGTTTAAAGACATCATGTTTTTTTTTAAAATATTTCTCAATCTTTGGCATCTATCACACGTTAAACAAAAGGCATAAACGTCTTAAAAATCTGTAGGCCAGTAAAATTCACACTACAAAATTTTTGCAGCGGTTTTTCTTAATGAAAAGTGGCCACCACATGCTTCAGAATGACAAAAATGATATTACCAGTTTGCTTTCATGAGCAGGGATGCATTGTCTTTTGATTTGATCCTTACAGTATTTCAATACATACGGACCTCCCTCAAAAGAAGTCATAAAAGTACCATTAGGTGGACTATCGCTGACTTGAAAGATATAAGTCTGTTGATCTGCAATCAAGCAATATATCTTGAAGAGGACTAAAAGCCCTCTCGTCAAATGCAGAGACGACTGAATCCTCACATGAAGGAAGTTGTAAGGACTGAGGTACTCAAACTCTTAGATGCAGGAATAATCTTTCCTATATCCGATAGCAAATGGGTTAGTCCAACCCAAGTTGTACCCAAAAAGTCAAAAAATCTGGGGTCATAGTGGTAAAAAATGATGCTAATGAACTAGTACTAACTGAGTTGTCACAGGATGACGAATGTGCATTGATTACTAAAAACTGAAATTGGTAACTAGGAAATACCATTTCCCCCTCCCATTTCTTGACCAAGTTCTAGAAAGAATTGCAGACAATGAATTTTACTGTTTCTTGAATGGATATTCGGGGTATAATCAAATTGGGATTGTCCTAGATGATCAGGAGAAAATTACATTCACATGTCCCTTTGGCAACTTTGCATTCAAACGGATGCCTTTTGGTCTTTGTAATGCTCCCGCAACATTCCAAAGGTGCATGCTAAGCTTGTTTAGTGACATGGTTGAATTTTTTTTGGAAATATTTATGGATGATTTCTCTGTCTATGGTGACTCATTTGATTTGTGTCTGACAAACTTAGAGAAAGTATTAGTAAGGTGTAAAGAAGCCAATTTGGTGCTTAACTGGGAAAAATGTCATTTCATGGTAACACAAGGCATTGTCCTAGGTCATATTGTGTCGTTTGAAGACATGAAAGTTGACAAGGCAAAAATTGATCTAATTGGAAATCTGCCAGCACCCAAGAATGTAAAGGATATCCGTTCATTTCTAGGACATGCAGGTTTTTACAGGAGATTCATAAAAGACTTCAGTACCATAGCCAAACCTATGTGTCATCTCCTGAATCCAGACGTAATCTTTGATTGGAATGAAGTATGTCAGAAAGCTTTTGACAAACTGAAAGACATGTTAATTTCTACTCCAATAATGCAACCCCCTGACTGGACTCTAGCAACAGAAGTTACGAACCTCCCTCATAATTATTTTTTATCCATGGGAGTGCATGATGGAGGGATTGTCCTAGTAGCTAGAAAATTAGTAATGTTTGCATACCATGGGGTTTCATTAATTATGAACAGTTATTAATCAGGAAATTTCTCATTGATTGACAGTCCATCCTCGTGAATTCATAAGTTAATCTGGACGGATGGTCTGTCACCACATTTTCAACACCTTTCTTGTCTTTAATGACAAGATTAAACTCTTGGAGTAAGAGTGTCCATATTAAGAGCCTCGATTGGGCATCTTTCTTTGTGAGCAAGAATTTTATGGCTGCATGGTTAGTGAAAACAGTAACAAAAGAACCAACAAGATAAGAACGAAAATTTTTCGAAGCAAAAACTACACCAAACAATTCTTTTTCAGTTGTTGAATAATTTATTTGGGCATCATTCAAAGTTTTGTATGCATAGTAAATTACGTAGTGTTTCTTATTTTTTCTTTGTCCTAATACAACACCTATATCATAATCATTTGCATCACACATTAGTTCAAATGGTATAGTCTAGCCAGAGGGTTGCATTATTAGAGTAGAAATTAACATGTCTTTCAGTTTGTCAAAAGTTTTCTGACATAATTCATTCCAATCAAAGATTGCGTCTTGACTCAGGAGATGATACATAGGTTTGGCTATGGTACTGAAGTCTTTTATGAATCTCCTATAAAAACCTGCATATCCCAGAAATGATCGGATATCCTTTACAGTCTTGGTGTTGGCAGATTTTCAATTAGATCATTTTTTGCCTTGTCCACTTTCATGCCTTCAGACGACACAATATGACCTAGGACAATACCTTGTGTTACCATGAAATGACATTTTTCTCAATTAAGCACCAAATTGGCTTCTTTACACCTTACTAATACTTTCTCTAAGTTTGTCAGACACAAATCAAATGAGTCACCATAGACAGAGAAATCATCCTTAAATATTTTCAAAATTTTTTCAACCATGTCACTAAATAAGCTTAGCATGCACCTTTGGAATGTTGCATGAGTGTTACAAAGTCCAAAAGACATCCGTTTGAATGCAAAATTGCCAAAGGGACATGTGAATGTGGTTTTCTGCAGATCATCTAAGACAATCCCAATTTGATTATACCCCGAATATCCATCCAAGAAACAGTAAAATTCATAGCCTGCAATTCTTTCTAGAACTTGGTCAAGAAATGAGAGGGGAAAGTGGTATTTCCTAGTTACCAATTTCAGTTTTTGGTAATCAATGCACATTCGCCATCCTGTGACAACTCAGTTGGTACTAGTTCATTAGCATCATTTTTGACCACTGTGAGCCCAAAATTTTTGACTTTTTGAGTACAACTTGGGTTGGACTAACCCATTTACTATTGGATATAGGAAAGATTATTCCTGCATCTAAGAGTTTGAGTACCTCAGTCCTTACAACTTCCTTCATGTGAGGATTCAGTCGTCTCTTCATTTGACGAGAGGGTTTTGAGTCCTCTTCAAGATATATTGTATGATTACAGATCAACGGACTTATATCTTTCAAGTCAGCGATAGTCCACCTAATGATACTTTTATGACTTTTAAGAACTTCAATCAGTTTAGATTCTTGCAAGTATGTGAGCTTAGAGAAAATGACCACTGGGTATGACTCGTCTTTTCCTAAAAATGCATACTTAAGGTCAGAATGGAGAGACTTCAATTCAGGCTTTGACGGCCTGTCACAAGATGAGAATGACTTTGTGCCATTTGGTGAAATTTATTCAAATTATGGGGTCCATTTCTCAACAGCATGAGTAGGGTAACTTTTTGTTTTTTTGTCATCAGATGAGATGGACTCTAGCACAGATGATTCAATTATATGTTCACAAAATGTGTCACTCAGATGTTCTTGTATCAAAGATTAGATGACGTTTACTTCCCCTTCGTCCTCATCCTCTCCTGGGTGTTTAGCAATATTGAAAATATTCAACTCTAGAGTCATATTCCCAATAGTTAATTTCATGACTCCATTCCTGCAATTGATTAGTGCATTGGAAGTTGTTAGGAAGGGTCAACCAAAAATGACAGGAATTTGGTTCTCTGAATGTAATGCTGGTTGAGTATCTAGAACAATGAAGTCAACATAGAAGACAAAATTATCCACGTGGACAAGCACATCTTCAACAATGCCCTTAGGAATTTTGACAGATCTGTCTGTTAACTGGAGTGTGATACAAGTGGGTTTGAGTTCACCTAGACCCAACTGTTGGTAGACGGAATAAGGTAGCAGATTAACACTAGCTCCAAGGTCTAACAATGCTTGTTCTATCTTGAAATCTCCAATGACACATGAGACAGTTGGACATCCAGGGTCCTTATATTTTGGAAGGGTTTTGTATTGTAGCAAGACACTGGCTTGTTTAGGAAGGGTCTTTTTTTGGACATTCTGGCTTCTCTTGACAGTGCACAGGTCCTTTAGAAACTTGGCATAAGATTGTTCATGTTGGATTGCATCCATAAGTGGGATGTTGATTTTTACTTGTTTAAAAAGCTCGTAAATTTCAGGCTAATGATTTAATTTTTGTGTAGCTTTGAGTCTATGTGGGAAAGGAGCGGGAATTGAACATGAAGGTTCTGACTCGTATTCTATCATAGGCTCAGGCTCTTTTCGATTACAAGTTCAGACTCAACTGATGAGTTTACCGGGATGTCCTTAGGTTCTGACTTTGGAAATAGCATATCTCAGACGATTTTGTCAGTCACCTTTCCACTTCTCAGTGCAGTGACAACTTGAGCTTGATCTTGTGTCAGTCTTGGTTGAGCAGGAAACTTGCCTTTTTGTTGTGCACTCATGGATTGGGCCAACCTTTGAATGTGGCTTTTAAAATCTTCAAAGGATTGGGTGGTCTGTGCTTTGAACTCAGTGAAAGAATGGGTGGAGTGTGCATTGAAGTTCATTTGAGTTTGCATAAACTGGTTCAGTGTATCCTCAAGGTTCCTCTTGTGTAGTGGTTGATATGGTTGACATGTAGGAGGTCCTTGATTGATTGATAACCTTGTCTCTGTTAACCCCTAATTACAATCCCTTAGACTATGCAATGTAAGGACGAAGGGAAGGATTTCTCTCCCTTGGGATAGTGTCAAAAGAAAGGGCAAGGAGGAAGGCAAATGGGATGATGTAAATATGAGATGTATATGCACAAAAATTCTCTCCAATCGCACGGAGACTTTCGTGGGTCGTGTTTTACTTGGTGGTATTTCAAGGTCGATTCCACGGGGCAGGAAGTAAACCAGTGTGAAAGTGATTTGGTAAAAATGAAAGTTTAAAATCTTTGTGGTTGATGATTGCTTGGTGAAGTGTGTACTAATGAAAATTTAATGAGAAAACAAATATTGACAAACCCAAGAGGTCACTCGAATGGGAGTACCATCTCAACTCTAAACCCTCCTCCGATATAACATGAATGAACGATTGATTCGTGGGAAGCTAGGGATAAAATTGGTGAGGATCTAAGCATAATCCGTGATTATGTCTACGAAATATCAAAGACTCACCAACTTTTTCACTCTCAACCAGGTCAAACTGAACCATTGAACACATAAAAGAGGGAGGAGAATGAGTTGGAATGGTATACCCAAATGGAGGTTTCCCTTGGATATACCAACCTAATGATTTAGCTACTCATGCTTGAAATGAAACCAACAATGTAATGAGAGTGCATGGGAAAAATATGAAGATTTAGAGTACTAAGTGCAAGAAATTAAAGGCTAAAAGTGAAAACATTTCAAACCCATTTTACAGCTAAGAAAAATGAAAGACTTGGAGCATTAATGGTGAAGCTTTAAATGAGCATTAAACCAACAAGAAACATGAAAAAATAACATTAATGACATTCAGTGAAGTTCTAAAGATCCTTACAAGAGAATACAAGGCAATGTGATGAAGAAAATGCAAAAAAAATCAAATTATCTCTCTAACAACACTATTCATTGTCTTCTACCCAGCTCTTCTTCTCTATATTTGTCTTTTTTCCATCATGCTAAAATCGCTCCCCCTTTCCCTCCAAAACGTGCCTCTAGAGGTTTGGGGTAGCTTGGGAAGTCCTATCCATCCATAGGTAGTAGGTGGAATGGGTTGGACAGAAGTGTGCAGAGCTTGTCTGCACACCCATCTTCTTCCTCTCTCTCTTTCTCTCTCTCTCTCTTTTCATTTATCACTCAAACTCCAAAACATCCAATCCTTGGTGTGAAAGAGATGAATAGTATTGTGGGCGTGTCAGGGGAGCAGGGGAGAGCTGATGGTGGGGTCTGCAAAGCTATAGAGCTTCAACTGCAGAGATTTGGGAAAAAATTTAACAGACAATACCAGTACAGCGTACCAGTACCTCGAACTCCTGTAGCCTTTGCGTACTAGTACTGTGTACCGGTACGGTACCGTACTCGTACGGTGTTTGCTGTTTTTGTTGTTTTAACAACCTTTGAGCATTCCAATTCTCATTCTTTCATCCCTCTTTGTCTCGATCCTTGTTGAAGTGCCATAAGGAGTCTTGTTTAACACTTTTTAATTGCAAATTCAAAATCTCATCATTAATAACTTGACATATGTAACTCCCATCAATAGCATCATAAAAATCATTGAATGACGTATGGTTAGCACATATAATTATGCAATGTTTTGTGCTAATGACACCCCCCCAACTTAAGTGTTGCTAGTCCCTAGCAAACAAGTTATTTTTAGTATGAGACAAAGCATCATCATGCATACTCCATTCATTCAAACATCCATTCATCTAAACAATTTAAAAGTAAAAATCATAATGCAATTTACAACCTATGCATGAACACAATTTCTCAAACCATTGTTTTCCATAAATAAGTCATGAAGTTGGAGTACATGGAGTAGGACATCAAAAAAAAAAAAAAAAAAAGCCTACAACTCTTTTCCAACAACTTCCTTCCCAATCCAAAAAGAAACAAAAAGAAAACACCAAACACAATCCAATCACACAACCCTATTCTTCATCACCATCATCCTCAACTGCTTTTGACGTAGAAGGACCAGAAGTAGAAATGACACCAATAGAAGCAGGGGATCCACAGGGGATAGGCCTCCCGGGGAAGGTATGCATGAAGAGCTCTTTCATCATGGACATCATCCCCTGCATTGATCCCTCCAATGCATCAAGACGTTGGTTTGTTGAACGCGTTGGCACATATGTGAATGATCTTATGGGGAGCAGTAGGTAACTGGTCATCAAGGTCAACCTCCATTAGAGCTCGCTCTGCTTGGCTCATTGCTTTCCTTTTTTTACTACTGGCTTTGCCAATAACTCCTATCTCAGGGGGTGATCTTGTCGAAAGCGTAACCATTCACTTTAAAGTTTTGGCACATCCGAATTACCAGACCCCCATATGCCAAGTTGGTCATTGGCTTCACAGTCGTAGTAAAGTCCTTCATCACTTCCCAGATAATCATAGCAAAATCAATAATTTTCCCCGACACAACAACATCAAGCAGGGCTAACTTCTCCATATTTGGCTTCTTTTTAGCAGCTCTTGGGAGGAGATTATAATGGAGAAGTTTGTTTAAAGCCCATATACATGCTTCAATCCCCCACTGTGCACAGTTCCCCTAAATTTTCAAGGGTATTCATACATCAAAGCAACAAACTCAGCTTTGGTCTTCGGTTTGTCCACATTGTGAGGATAAACAGGCGAGAAGGGTGGTGGTCTCTGATAATCCCATAGGAGGGTGGCAATGACATTCGGGGTAACCTCGAACATCTTACCCCGCATATTGGCTCTCAGCGTCTCCCCATTTTGCACTATCACCACCCTAAGCGTCTGGTAGAATTCTCTGCACAAGGATAGATTATACCCCTCAACAGGTTCAAACCAGAATTGCATCCCATGTCTTTCGACGATTTTCACAGCCTCATGTCGTGGGGTGAGCGAAATGAAATCAAGATGTCGCTCACATGTAACGCCCTTATCTCCAATCAACTGGAGTCGTGCCGTCGTCCTCGCCTTTTTTCTTTTCTCCTCAGGATCCATGCTTGGCCCTTCACCACTCCTCTTGTGGCTACGGGGCTCTTCGGGTGGAGGAGACTTGGACCCTGCTCTTTTGGTACGGGCCATGGAATGCAATAGTGCCCATATTGAGAGAAAAACAAAAATGAACCACAATCGACCCACAATCGAGTCTATTGGTTCAAGTACAACTCCAAATTGACGAGCCTTGTGAAAATGCTTGAGGAGATTTGAGGGATTAGGGGGATTCAACCGCAAGGGTCTTGGGAAAGGATGGCACCAGAATTCGACTTGAAGAAGGGAGAGGGTCTAGGATTTAAGGAGGGAGGAAGGGAAATGGGGCCTTGGGTGCTTTCGAGTGAGGAAGAGGGAGAGTTAGGGCTGGAATTTTAGGTGGGAAATGAGGGTTTATCGATAGATTTAAAATAAAATCCCTAATTTTTTTTCTCGGTTCAGTAAACAGTACTGGTACCTCGAACTCCAGTAGTCTTTGGGTACCGGTATTGCGTACCGGTATGGTTTCTGTTGTTTTGGTTGCAAAAATTCTGCTGAGCTCTTCTCACCACACCATTTCAACTAAGGGCCTCCCTAGACACTTTTACCGCACTCCTAATGACCACTACTCCATTCCAATAATGTACTCCTCTTAAAAACCACAATTCGAACCATCATGCCCAAATTAATGTTAAAATTGCACAGTGATTTAAACCTTTGATGCATTCAATCTACGTGGAATGGATTTCTATTTTCAACTTATCAAAAGGAACAACTAAAATATGCATCATAAATTTCATAATCGGGGCATTCCTAAGTCATCAAAAATAAAAAACTTGAGCCATATTCCTTCATTCCGAAAGCATGAGTTATTTAACACATATCTCATTTGACTAAACTAAACATACATGAGCAAAACCGTAGTCTCCAATACTAGTCTAAAGTATGCATGTACACATTGCTTTCCAACCTGTTTGTGCGTGAATTAAGCACATAATTTGAGTATTTACACAATAGGATTCACATTCGAATGGCTAGATAAACTCAGTTTCAATGCCAAACTTGCCAAGGGACACTCTTAAGCAATAAATGCACTAAGTTATCCTGGAATGCACTCCATGTGTACATGTGATATAGAATATTGTGTTCAAAATAAAGTACTCACATGTAATCTAAAAATGAAGTTCATATGTGAAAATGAAGCAGCATTGGCATAGTCTCATGAATAGAATGTTAGTGCATTAGATAGTAAGACATAACTCATCATTTTCTTTGAAATTATGCACCTCCCATGCTTCTCTAGATCACTTAGGACTTTAAAGGTTATAATGGGGCCTTGGGGTGATATCTAGGTAAAGGAAATGAAGGAAATAGGGCAACAAAGAGGGTTCTTCCGAGTGAGATACCTTTATTTTGAAAAAAAACACTTCCCTTTTCATGGGATTTTGATTCTCGTATCGTCACCACCCCCTTTTTTTTCTTTTCTTTTTCTCCTTCACTCAATTTTTCTTTGCTTGAATTTTTCATCTTTTTCTATTCAACTCATTGAGTTTCAACATCATTCATCCCTTTTGTTTGTATTTTTACACCATAGTTCCTTCTTTTGCAATCACTCATTTCTTCTTTAGGAACAACCAATGTAAGGTAGGTATTTCTTATTTTCTTTGGCTTGGTTGAATGTGTGGCATAGAAACGAATTAAAAAAAACTTAATCAAGGCACTAGGGATAAAATTTGCACAAAAAAAAAAAGGGCAAATGCTCAAAATATTCAACGATGGCCTAAGATCACTTCTAGGTCTGCATGGGAGGGCATTATATGCTCAAGACAAATCAGTAAACAACCCAATGTAACTAACCAAAACAAAGGTAATGAGACTATTGAACAAAATTGAGATTGAAAAATTGTCCTTTGAGTAAGTTCCCTAAAAAATAAATAATTGGCACTAAAACTCTCATGGGTCCTTACTCAACTCCACTACTTATGTCAAGCTTAAAACATGAATCCAATCTGTAAATTGCCGAAATTACACATTCAAACATCACATACAGAAGAGTTTGAAAATCAATACATAAGTGATACTTATGCATAGGATCAACATCCATAGAATGCTCATGTGCACAAAGTTCACAACAACGATCAACATGTCATCCAACACACACACTCTTCATCAAGGAATAAAAATCAACTTTAGATATTTTTTATCAAAAATTTTAAAAAATTTCACATATTTTTCACTATTGTGAGCAAAAATCAAAATTTTCCAACAACCTTGGTGTATCATACAAATGGTGCACCTCACCCCCCAACTAGAATCATGCATTATCCTCAATGCAACAAAAAGATATAGTATGCAATGAAAGACAGTAAAAAGAAGAGAAAGGTAAGAGAACAACTCGAAATTGAGCTTTTGACAAAAAATCAAGATCTGGATCTAAGAGAAACCAATCTATAAAACCAAAAGTGAGTGACATAAAAGAAATAAAATTGACATAAATACATAAAATGAACTGTACAATAGAGAAGATAAAAACTAGATAATCCTCCACAACTTCCAGATACACCGGGTCAATTAAATCTTCCTCCACCCTCTATTATTCAAAACCCTCAAAGAATGACTTGAGTCTTTGGCCATTGACCTTGAATGTCTGGCCATCTTTAGGGTTTGTGATATCCACTGCTCCATTTGGGTAGGCCACCTTGACAAGATAGGGGCCATCCTAGCGAGATCTTAATTTTCCTTGGAAAATGGAGAGACGAGAATTATACAAGAGCACTTTTTGCCCGGGCTCAAAATGACTTCCTTATGATGGAATTATCATGAAAAACTTTAGCCCGTTCCTTTGAAATTTTGGAACTCTCATATGCATCTCTTTGGATCGCATCCAATTCATTCAGTTCCAACTTTCTCTGCTCACTAGCTATTCTCAAGTTAAAATTCAAGTTTTTTATGGCCCAGTAGACCTTGTGCTCCATTTCAACCGGCAAATGACAAGCTTTTTCATAAACTAGCCAGTAGGGAGACATGCCTAAAACAGTCTTATAGGCAGTACGGTATGCCCATAAGGCATCGGTCAGTCTTACTGACCAATCCTTACTGTTTGGGTTAACCATTTTTTTCAAGATATTCTTAATCTCCTTATTAGCTAATTGAGCTTGGCCATTGGTTTGTGGGTGGTATGCAGTGGATACTTTGTGTGTAACTCCATATTTAAACATTAATGATGCAAATGGCCTATTACAAAAGTGGGATCCACCATCACTGATTATTGCGCATGGCATCCCAAACCTTGAGAAAATGTTCTGTTTGAGGAACTTGACTACGACCCGGTGGTCATTAGTCTTTGTTGGGATAGCCTCTACCCACCTGGACAAGTAGTTCACTGCCAAAAAATGTACAGATAACCAAAAGACATGAGAAATGGACCCATAAAATCGATGCCCCAATAGTCAAATATTTCTGTGACAAGGACGGGGGGAAAGGGGCATCATATTTTGATGGGTCATACTACCCAATCATTGGCATCTGTCACATGCCTTACAATAAGAAATACAGTCTTTAAAAAGAGAGGGCCAATAGAAACTTGATTGAAGAATTTTAGCTGAAGTTTTCTTCGCCGAGAAATGTCCGCCACAGGCTTAGGAGTGGCAGAATGCAAGGACGTTCCACTGTTCATTTTCAGACACGCATCTCCTCATGACTTGGTTTGAGCAATATTTGAACAAGTACGGATTGTCGAAGTAAAAATATTTCACGTCCGCCATGAATCGTCTTTTATCTTCCGGACTCCATTGTGGCCGTATTTGTCCTGTTGCAATGTAATTACAGATGCCAGCACACCAAGGACAAATTGAATGAATTAGGAGTAAATGTTCATCAGGAAAAGAGTCAGGAATGGGAATATGCTCATTAGTCTCTTGCACCACCACTCGGGATAAGTGATCCTCCATAACATTTTCTACTCCTTTCTTGTCTTTAATTGTCAAATCAAATTCTTGCAAGAGGAGGATCCAGCAAATGAGCCTTGGTTTCGCATCCTGCTTAGCTAACAAATACTTCAAAGCAGAATGGTTAGTGAAAACAACAATAGGCGAACCAATGATATATGAACAAAACTTATCTAAAGCAAACACTACGACTAACAATTCTTTTTGCGTGGTGGTGTAATTCATTTGAACTTCATTAAGTGTCTTTCTAGCGTAGTGAATGACATACGGTCAATTTTTCTCCCTCTAACCCAGCACTGCGCCAACCGTGTAATCACTCGCGTCGTACATAAGTTCGAAAGGAAGATCCCAATTAGGTGGTCGCATAATATGAGGCGTGACAAACATGCTTTTTAATTTTTGAAAAGATGCCTCACAATTATTCGACCACTCAAAGGGGACTTCTTTAGAAAGTAATTGGGTCAGGGGTCGGGCCAATACACTAAAATTCTTAATAAATAGATGATAAAAACCTGCATGGCCAAAAAATGACCGAATTTCCTTGATGGTTGTCAACGTGGGAAGGTTGGAGATGGTCTCCACCTTGGATTTGTCAACTTTAATGCCCCTTGCCGACACTATATGGCCCAACACGATTCCTTCCGTAACTATAAAGTGACACTTTTTCCAATTCAAAACAAGATCCTTTTCTTCACATCTCTCCAATACTCCTCTATGTTCTCCAAGCATCCGTCAAAGGAATCACCAAAAAAAGAAAAATCTTCCATAAACACCTCCACAATCTTTTCCACTATATCATTAAAGATTCCCATCATGAACCGTTGAAAAGTCCCTGGGGGCATTGTATAGTCCGAACGACATACGGCGATAAGCGAAGGTACCATATGGGCAGGTGAATGTTGTCTTCTCTTAGTCCTCTAATGCTATCTCAATCTGATTGTAGCCAGAGTACCCATTTAAGAAACAATAGAATAGGTGTCCTGCTACCCTTTCCAAAACTTGATCCAGAAATGGCATTGGAAAGTGATCTTTCTTTGTACAAGCATTGAGTTTCCAATAGTCAATGAAAACTCTCCATTCGATTATGATTCTTGTCGGTATGAGTTCATTTTTTTTCCTCATTCTCCACTACTGTGACTCCCGATTTCTTTGGTACTACTTGTGTGGGACTTACCCACTTGTTATCGGCGATCGGAAAGATGATGCCCACATCAAGTAGTTTTAAAACCTCCTCCTTCACCACCTCCTTCATGTTGGGATTTAATCTCCTTTGAGGTTGTCGGGAGGGTTTGACATCATCCTCAAGGTTGATACGATGGGTGCAAATGATAGGGCTAATCCCCTTAATGTCCGCGATAGTCCACCCAATTGCTCCTTTGTGCTTCCTCAAAACCTCCAAGAGCTTTTTTTCTTGCTCCACCTTCAAAGTAGAGCTAATGACCACCAAAAAAGTTTCTTGTATGCCAAGATAGGCATACTTCAAGTGGGAGGGTAATGGCTTCAACTCTAGTTTTGGGTCTTGCTCTTCTGACAAAAAATTTTTCATTTTTGATTGGGTAACTCCTCAAATGTGGGAATCCAACTTCCTATCTCCATCAAGTCTTCACTCTCCTCTTGTTTTTCCAATTTCTCAAGGTCAACAATTTGTTCCTCCTTTATTTTTAATATTCTTTCCAACTCCATTTGCTCCTCGACTAATATGTCAATTCGATTTATCTCATTTACCTCCTCGTCATCTCCAGGTTGTTTTGCTAGGTTAAACACATTAGGCTCTATAGTCATGTTCCCAAATGCCAATTTCATCAAACCATTCTTGCAATTAATCACTGCATTAGATGTAGCAAGGAAGGGACGTCCACGAATAACAGGGATTTGGGAACTTAGATTAGCCACGAGATGTGTATCTAAGACAATAAAATCAACGGGGAAGTAAAAGTTATCAATTTGAACTAAAACATCTTCTACTACTCCCCTTGGTGTGCGGATGCTATGATCCGCCAGTTGAAGTTTAATTGAGGTGGGCTTCAACTCCTCAAGTTGAAGTTGTTGATACACCGAGTAGGGGAGGAGATTGACACTTGCACCCAAATCAAGCAATGCTTGCTCCACCTAGCAATTCCCTATGGTTATGGCAATTGTTGAACAACCGGGATCTTTAAATTTTGGAGGAGTGCTGGTCCTCAATATGGAGCTCACTTGCTCGGTTAAAGATACATGTTTTGAACATTCAACCTCCTTTTTACCGTGCATAGATCTTTCAAAATTTTTGCACATGACCGTATTTGCTTGATAGCGTTGAGGAGAGGGATGTTGACCTTTTCCTGCTTGAACATCTCTAAAATGTCAGTATAATTAGCCACCTTGACAGGTGGCTTCAAACGATGGGGAAAAAGGGCAGGCATAAAATGAAAAAACATGTGCTCATTAATCATATTCTCTTTTTCAATTACAACGTCATCTCTATTTTCGCTTTCCTCACCTTTTTCGGCCATACTTTCTTTGGCCTCACCCCCATTTTCTCCTTGTATTGGCAATGGGGCTTTGGATGCCACCTTTGGCACCACGATTTTTTTAAATTGTTTGCCACTTCAAAGAGTGGTGACCGCCTTGAGTTATTCACAACTCTCTTGGGTGGGTGAGGCCACTTCAACCACATGTCGGCCTTTGGGGTTCTCTTGGGGTTGAGTGGGGAATTTCTCCTTCTCTTGTTGAGACAACCTAATGGCATTGGTGATCTTGGTGAGTTGGGTCAAAATGTCCTTGTTGAAGGTGGTTTGGCTTTGAATGAAGTTGTAAATTACATCCTCCAAGTTCCTGTTATGGGGAGGTTGGTAAGTGGATAGATTTGATGGTCCTTGATTAGAAAAGCCTTGTAGAGGAGGATTTTGTGAAAATTCTACTGTTGTGGTGTCGACTTATACCCTTGCGGACTAGTCCGTGGGTATTGGGAGGTAGACGCTTGCCCATGACTTGGGTATTGGCCTTGTTTTGGTGGCATGGGAGATGAATAAGCATTGGACCCATGAGGAATGGGGTTCTCATTTCTCCAACTGAAATTAGGGTGGTTACTCCACCCCGGATTGTAAGTGTTAGAATATGGAGAGAATGATTGCCTCGGTTGATTGAAGGCATGAACTTGTTCATGGTATGCTTCCCTAAGCGTCGAAATGCTCGCACACTCCGATGTGGAGTGCTTAACATTCTCACAAATAACACATATCTCCTTGGTTCTTGACACTTGGGACACCTCATGGCTCCTATTTACCTCAAGGTTCTTTGCTTTCCTAAACAATTTAAAAATTTATGAAAGTAGGTCTTCCCGAACTTTTAGATCATAAATTCCTCCCCCTTTCTGTTGGCCACTCCCCTGAGGCAAAGATCTTGGCACATCAGTAGGATCAGTGATGTGCCATGACTGTGAATTTTTGGACAAGGTATCAAAATAGTCCAACACCTCATCGGGTTCTTTGTTCAAGAATTCCCCGTTGCACATCATGTCGACAAACTGTCCATGGCCCGTTGTAATTCCTTCATAAAAGAAACTTACCAATTTCCAGGGTTTAAAGCCATGATGTGGGATGAATTGTAGTAACTCTTTGTACCTTTCTCAGCATTGGTAAAATTGTTCGTTGGGATTTTTCAAAAAATTTTGAATTTTCTTCTTAAGGGTGGTGGTTTTGTGCAACGGAAAACATTTCTTAAAAAACACGAAGATTGCTTCTTCCCATGATGTGACAGTCCGAGATCTTAAGAACTGTAACCAAGTCTTTCCCTTATCACTCAAGGAGAATGGAAACAATTTCGTCCTAGCTATTTCTTTCATATTGTGATTAGGGATAAAAGTTGCAACTATTTCTTCAAAATTCCTTATATGTGAATAAGGGTTCTCACCCTCGATTCTGTGAAATTCGGGAAGTAAGTTCAACTTCCCCGGTTTGACTATGAAGAGATGAGCTTGGATAGGGAGTGCAACGGGTTGGTTGAAGGAAATCCCTCATTGACCTAGTGGGAGGGTCAAGTGAGATGTTGTTCCCCTTATTCCTAGGTAGGGGAAAATGCACTCGGGGGTTAGGCCTTCTTGGTTGTTGCAATCCCCCATCCTCCTGGACATTAGGATTGGCTCTTACATCATCAAAATTGTCACCCGCATCCTTGGGTGGGTCTTGGTTCATATTAGGGTCCATGAATTGCCTAACCAGTCGATTTTGCTTGTCCCTTCCATACATACAACAAAAAATCTAAAAAAAATGAAATGAAATTATAAGCAAACAAAGATATGTACATGAATCGTGTGCCTTAACCCATGATGAAGATCACGGGACATACCTCTGTAGTTCGAAAATCACCTTTTGGGTTTGGCACTAGCCTTCCCCGGTAACGGCACCAAAAATAATTTATTGATAACCTTGTCTCCGTTAACCCTTAATTACTATCCCTTAGACTTTGCAATGTATGGATGAAGGGAATGATTTTTCTCCCTTGGGATAGTTTCAAAAGAAAGGGCAAGGAGGAAGGGAAAGGGGATGATGTAAATATGAGATATATAAGCACAAAAATGCTCCCCATTCGCAATGAGACTTTTGTGGGTCGTGTTTTACTTGGTGGTATTCCAAGGTCGATTTCACAGGGAAGGAAGTAAACCAGTGTGAAAGTGATTTGGTGAAAATAAAAGTGTAAAATCTTTTTGGTTAACGATTGTTTGGTGAAGTGTGTACTAATGAAAAAGTAATGAGAAAACAAATGTTGGCAAACCCAAGAGGTCACTCCAATAGGAGTACCATCTCAACTCTAAACCCTCCTCCGATATAACATGAAAGAACGATTGATTCGTGGGAAGCTAGGGATAAAGTTGGTGAGGATCTAAGCATAATCCGTGATTATGTCTACGAAATATCAAAGACTTACCAACTTTTTCACTCTCAACCAGGTCAAACCGAACCATTGAACACATAAAAGAGGGAGGAGAATGAGTTGGAATGGTATACCCAAATGGAGGTTTCCCTTGGATATACCAACCTAATGATTTAGCTACTCATGCTTGAAATGAAACCAACAATGTAATGAGAGTGCATGGGAAAACTATGAAGATTTAGAGTACTAAGTGCAAGAAATTAAAGGCTAAAAGTGAAAACATTTCAAACCCATTTTATAGCTAAGAAAAATGAAAGACTTGGAGCATTAATGGTGAAGCTTTAAATGACCTTTAAACCAACAAGAAACATGAAGAAAAATAACATTAATGACATTCGATGAAGTTCTAAAGATCCCTACAAGAGATTACAAGGAAATGTGATGAAGAAAATGCAAAAAATATCAAATTATCTCTCTAACAACACTATTCATTGTCTTTTACCCAGCTCTTCTTCTCTATATCTATCTTTTTTCCATCATGCTGAACTCTCTCCCCCTTTCCCTCCAAAACATGCCTCTAGAGGTCTGGTGTAGCTTGGGAAGTCCCATCCATCCATAGGTAGCAAGTGGCATGAGTTGGACAGGGGTGTGTAGAGCTTGTCTGCACACACAACTTCTTCCTCTCTCTTTCTCTCTCTCTTCATTTATCACTCAAACTCAAAACATCCAATCCTTGATGTGAAAGAGATGAATAGTATTGTGGGCGTGTCAAGGGACCAGAAGAGAGCTGATGATGGGGTCTGCAAATCGACAAAGCTACAATTATAGAGATTTTGGGAAAAATTCGACAGATGACTTAATCCAAAATATATACACCCAAGTGCAGGCGGTCAAGTTGTGGTAATAATCCAGTTTGAGTCCAGAGTTGAATCCACAGGGAACTAGTAATTTTGGTGTTTCAAAGTAGACAGTAACAGAGACCAATTGATTGTAACCTTTGAGATTTTAAAGTTGTGGATGGTGGGTGATTTCTTGAACAGAATATTGAATTCTTTCCTAGAAGTTTTCTAGACAAAATATAAGATGAATTCAAATGGTAGGATAGTCACTCTTTAGTTCAAGGGTCGGGACATGTGGTCGATAATCCGATGCATTATATTTATGCTTGATAACTCAATTAACTCTTGTGTTAACCACAAGTTAATCGGAAGATAGAGATGGATTGTGAGAATTATAATCATGGTTTCTATGTCTTATAGAAATTCACAAGAATTATTTGTACCGAGAGTTATAGTGTCCACAAACAAGCAAGTGTTCCTACGAGACATCCAACCATGACTTTAATATTCCATTCTTTTAAATAAGAATCATAATGGGGGGTAGTCATGAAGATCTAGCCGGGGTACTTGCCTTGAAATGAGGAGTCTTTCCATGCAAGAGTCATCCGTGTCATATAAAGACTTTCGATTATACAAAGTACCTTAACTTTGTTAGATGCAATCAATCATCCAATAAGCAAAGAGATATAAACGTCAAGCATTAGAGCAAAGCATCATTTAACTTCCAGATAATTAATAGATGTCCTTCACCTCTTACTAAAGAGTGAATGAGAAACTACTAACTCTTCATAGCTTTGGTAAAGCTAAAAAAGTGAGTGATGCTCATCCCTCTAAGTAGAAGACTTCTCAGAGTAAAAGTATAATTAACAAGGAACTAATCGTCAACAAAGAATGAGTGAATCACATTCCACCCTTCACGGCTTTGGTAAAGCTCTAGAAAGGTGGAAGAGTTTCACTCCTCTAAGCACGAAGGGAGCTCAAATAATGAAAGTGAAAGACATAAATAAAAGCATGTATGTAAGAGCATAAATGTAAAGACTAGAAGTAAATGGAGACAAAAATGCAATGGCGATGGGCGCCAAAGTCAAAGTGAAAAGCCAACCACTCTGCATGCAGTCTGTCAATACCGTTCAAACGGTCAATGGCGTTTGAACTATTTTTCAGTGTTTGCTCTACACCGTTCAAACGTCAGATGGATTCAGTGTCTGCCACTCATATTAGAAGACAAGTGGTTCTCTATAGAAAATTCCCCTCCAAGTCTTTGTGCAAATCTCCCTCCAAGTCCTTACAAAATCTGACTGTTTTCTCCAATAATTCCAGGGGCGTTCGAACGGTGGTTGTCGTTCGAACGTGGCACTCAAGTGCCAGAGTCTTCTGACTGCAAGTCTACAACACACCATGTCTTCAGTTAGTCTGATCTTGTCATTGCTCCAGTGGTCGTTCAAATGTTTATGACCGTTCGAACGTAGTTCTCACGTCTTAGCCTGGTTTTTCATGACCGTTCGAACGATATGTTGTGTTCGAACGTTGCTTCCTTGTTCCAAGCTTTTACAATTTGTTCTCTAATGTGCTGTGGTTGTCTTCAAAGGTACTTTTTGTTGTCGTTGAACCCCTGTACACTTTAAGACCTGAAACTTCATCACTTAAACTTCATCAAAACACAATTAGTCTAAAACGGGGCATAAGAATATGCTACATTTGAGTCTTAATCACACCCCAACCTAGATATTGCTAGTCCCTAGTAATACAATTAGATATAAATCTATTTCTAACACATTTTTTTGTAGGTTATCTGGTTGCATTTAGCTTATGCAACAAGTTGTTAAACCTCTAGGTTTACCCTAGTAGACGAGTGTTGTCTGGTGAGGGTTTTCAGTGAAGCTACCCCCAAACTTCGGTCGAGCAAATGTGAATGTGAAATTGCTGATTAAAGTAAATTATCATCATGGTCATTGAGCCCATACCTTAATTTCGACTTTCAACTCCGCATGCTCTTTACCATCGGTGTCATCCTTATGCAAAATTAGCATTTGTCATATTGGCATTTAAAATTTCCTTTGTAGTAGGATGGTCATTCTAGAAATAAGAATTGGTGTATAACAAAAATTCCACTTTTACCACCCTCCATGTATAGTTTTGAATTCCTAAATCTCTCATAGGGATGCTCTCAGCAAAAGATTCACTCTGAGTATGGTGACTTGTTTCTCACTGAGCATGTAATTAGAAGATGGCAAATCAAAAATTGCATAATTTAGTAAAGAAGTGAAACTTTTAGCAAATTGACTATTCATGTTCTTGGCATAACCTCATGGAAGAATATTAATGCAAATAACAAAATGCTATATAACATACCCCAACGTTTGATTGACAACGTGCATATGCATCAGACTTGAGATCAAT
>CM042197.1:22827664-22839047 GCA_023539305.1 Ilex asprella | reverse complement strand
TTGCCCTTCGGCACCCTAGTGACTGAGATTTGCAAAGACCAAGGAGTAAGGGTGCGGCCTGAGATGATCAGAGAGAAACCAATGGGGGTGCTCAACAAGGGATCTTTCAAGCGCAGCCGAGGACATAGTGGCACCCCCATGGTTAGATATGAGGAGCCACCCACTCAGGGGGTTGATGAGGTTCAGGAGGAGCTTGATCACTGAGAAGAGATAGACATTAACAAAGAGCTGGAGGAAGAGAGAGAAGAAGTACGGACTGAGGCATCTGGCCCCAGTACCAGCACCCACAGATCTCTCCGAGAGATTATGATGGATATCAGGGCTGATCAAGCCAAGATTCTCCAGCAGCAGGAGGAGATTCTTAGCTATTTTCGGAGTGGTGCTGGTGGCACTTCTAGGGGAGCTCGGGCTGACGACGACGATGCATGAGATAGAGTCCCTTCTTTTGTTTGTCTTTGTGTGGTGATTTTTCTGCAACCATGAAGAATGTGTTTGTTTTTGTGAATGGTTGTTTAGTTTGTTGGAAATTTTGGATGAATTGAACTATTAATGCTAATGATGTGAATGATCCAATTTTATGGAATGCATGGTTTGATTTATCACTGTTATTATGTTCAATGCATAAGTAGTATAATATTGTGAGTTAATAAATTTAGAAGCAGATAAGGATGTTCAATTGTGTCAGAATGCCTAACTTACATGATCATTTTGACACCTATCTGGTCAATCCTAACTTTGAACTACATTTCTTGATAGATGGTGTTTTCTCTATACTTAAATTATCAAATGTGCAGTAATGTTTGTTATTTTTGGAAGGAGCAAAGGTGATCAAACTCGAAATTAGAGTTTGTAAATAACCAATATTCCTCAAAACACTCAACATAACCAGTGGAGATGACAGAAAAACCATGGTAAGTTTCGAACCCTCCGATGCTTTTGAGAGAATACTAACGATTACTCAAATAAAGGATATTTCACGTTCCATCCTTCAATGATCTCATTAACTTTGCTTTGTTTGATGCAACTAAAGTGATATGTTTTCATAACTTACAGGAAATGTTTGCATACACATACATATGCACCTACTTGAGAAAGGACCTTAGGCCATCTTTGGATCAACTTTGAGCCTCAACTTGTTCGTTCACAAGAACAATAACCTTCGTCAGCCATGATTGAGCCTTAAAAGAATGAATTCTCTTTGAAAAAGCCAGAAAAATGACCAAGGCACAAGAAAATATACTTGACATATCTCGTTATCTAATTTTCTTACATCCTCTTTTTTTAGAAAAATGATACAAATATGTGAGAAAATTAGAAAGGGCAATGGTAGCTATTATTCCAAGAAAGAAAAGAAAATCGGTGAAAACAACCCACAAAAAAGGGAAAGAAAACGAAAGACAGGGACTTGCAAAGAAAGTGAAAAATGAGAAAATGAAAGAAAGAAGTCCCATGCCCAAGCAAAATGTCGAAAAGACAAACAGAGGTATGCTAAAATGCATAAAAAAAAAGATAGCTTTTTGAACTCCATTGACGTCATTTCGTTAGCCACTGACCTCTGGCCCCATTACAACCTACTAAAAGTCCTAGGAGATCTCACGTTCGTTGCATATGTATATCTCCAACTAAGGGTGGGGTATGTTACTGTATTGCTTTATTTGCATCAATATTCTTTCATGAGATCATGCCAACATATGATTATTTTGATTCCAAAAAGCTTCATTTATCACGCATGTAGTCTTCCGATTGGCCACCTTCGGACTATATGCCCTGTGAGAAACAAGTCACTATAACCAGAGCGAACTCTTTGTTGAGGGCATGCCTGTGAGAGATTTGTGAAATCAAAACAATCAATGGTGAGTGATAAGCGGAATGTTCGTTATTTATCAACTCCTGTTTCAAGAATGATCATCCCATTCCTAAGGAAATTTCAAATGCTAATGTGACATGTGCTAATCTTTGCATATAATTAATACCATTAGAAAAGAAATGTGGGGAATAAGTCAAGATTGAGGGATGGGTGTCTCAGTAATCATGTTGGTGAGTCACTTGCATCTACAAATCTACATACACATCTGCCCTACCGAAGTTTTCACTGAAAACCCTCACGAGACACCACTCGTCCACTAGAGTAAACCTAGGGGTTTAACGGCTTGTTGCATAAGCTAAATGCAACCAAATAACCTACGAAAAAGGTATTAGAAATAGATTTCTTTATTATTGTATTACTAGGGACTAGCAATATCTAGGTTGGGGGTGTGATTGGCACTCAAGTATAACATTTTATCGTGCTTTGTCTGGACTAATTATACTTTGATGGAGTTCAAGTGATGATGTTTCAGGTGCTAAAGTAAGGAAAAGGGTCAAGGACAATAAATACAACATTTAAGTGTAACTGCAGCATTTGATCAACAAAGGAAAAATTTGAGGATAACAGGAACGTTCAAACGGTGATCAACGTTCGAACGCTCCCTCTGAACTAGGAAGAGGAGGCAAAGAAGTGTGCAGATCTTGAAGATTATAGCCTAACGTTCGAACCCATCACGCCGTTCGAACGCATCATCACGTTCGAACGACACTGGAAATGCTGACACGATCAGGCTGACTGGAAGACTTCGCGTGTGCAGACTCCCATGCCCTAAGGAGGACCCCCAGGCACATGGGTGCCATGTTCAACCAAGTCTAGAGAGCTGAAGACTCTGATAGTTGCGGGGAGTAGGTGAATGAATGGCCCTACAAAGGACTCCAACCCACGTGAAGCCTGAAAATCAACACAAACACCCAGGCAAAACAGCCTTCACGTTCGAACGGAAAGGGACCGTTCGAACGGTTTCCACGGACAGACTGCAGATTTCCTGATTCTTTGGCTGAACTTCAGATTTTCCCTTTGACTCGTCCAGTACTGTTCTTTCACCCCTCCCTTGCTCTCCCCTGCCTATATATACTCCCCTTTTTGGGAGCCTTAGGGAAAACTTTTTGGGGAAGAGATCAAGAGCTCTCCTCTTGAAAAATATTTAGTCTTTATATGTATTTCTAGTGTTTCATTCTAGTATTTACTTTCTAGTTCTTTTAATTCAAGTCTTTACATTCCAGCTCTTTCAATTCAAGTATTTATTTCAGTTGGGAAGTTTAATTCCCTACTTGTCTTCATCTTTATTATAGTTGGGAAGTTTAATTCCCTACTTGTATTGTTAAATTGATGGACTTTATGTTCTTGTCTTTACATTGATGCTCTTACTTTCTTGCTTTCAATTAAGTCTTGCACCTTCAATATTTGAGCTCATCTTCTTCTTAGAGGAGTGAAACTCTTCCACTTTTCTAGAGCTTTACCAAAGCCAAGAAGGGTGGAATGTGATTCACTCATTCTTTGTTGAAGATCTAGCTCTCTTTTACTTTCTTTCACTTCCATTGCTTGAGCATCTTCTTCTTAGAGGAGTGAAACTCTTCCACTTTTCTAGAGCTTTACCAAAGCCGAGAAGGGTGGAACGTGATTCACTCATTCTTCGTTGAAGATCCACTTTGTAGTTCCTCTACTTGGAGGGATGAATACTATTCACTTTTCTCGCTTTATCCAAGCCATGAAGAGTGAGTAGTCCTCATTTACTATTTAGGGAGAGGTGATAAATATGTAATGACCATCTGGATATTATACTTGTGCATTCTTTCACACTTCAATGCTTTATTCACTTGCTTAGTGGGAGAGGGGATGAGTTAAGCAAGGTTAGGGTAACTTGCACAACCAAAGGATATTTCTATGATCCGGATAATTCCTACATAGAAAGATCCGTTGGTTCAAGGCAAGTACCCTAGCTAGTTCTTTGAGTAATCGATGGGTACTTCTATGGTAAATGGATGACTCCTTCTAGAAAGATTCATTGATTCAAAGCAAAGAGTTTCGGCTAGTATTTTGTATAACCAAGTGATCTTTTCTATGGTAAATGGATGACTCCTTCTAGAAAGATCCGTTGGGTGAGACAAATACTCCAAGAAAGAACTTCAAGATAAACCCCTCAAATCCCACCACCATTGCACTTCATGAAAAGGATGGAGCTTTAACCCAGTTTATCCTTATCTTCCAATTAACTCACTGTTGACACGGTAGTTAGTTGAGTTATAAAAGCACAAGTGTAATACGCCGGATGTCTCATTACATATCCTAAACCTGGAACTAAAGAGTGACTTTAGTTATATTGAAATCGTATATTTTGTCTAGAAAATCTCTTGAAAAGAATTTAATATTCTGTTCAAGAAACCATCCACTTCTCACAAAACTCAAAAAGGTTACAATCAATCGGTCTTCATCACAGCTTACTTTGAAAACACCACAACATATTCCCTGTGGATTCGACTCCTGACTCAAACCAGATTATTAATACAACTTGACCGTCTGTACTTGGGTGTACACATTTCGGATCAAGTCATTGCCAAAGAATTTTTCTTTGCCTACCCTACCTGATCAAGTGTGGTATTCCAACCCGACTTCCAGCCAAATTAATTGGGTAGAAAATTGGGTGAACAATTTTGTAGTTATTAATTTTTGTATCATTTTAACAATTCAACTAAATAACAAGCACCAATTTAACAACACCATAAACTAATGACACTAAAACCTAAAACAATTACAAGAAAACATAAACATTAATCTATCATAATTGTTACACTAATAAAATAACAATTATTTTATGTTTTAACCATATGGTTAGGGAATTAGGATTTTTAGTTTATATATATATATATATATATAAATTAATGCTTGTAAGGTAGGCTAGGAATAAGGAAATTAATAGTTATTTTGCATTCCTACCCAATTTTTTTGGTTGGCTGATCAATAGGGTCTGGTAGGGTAGAAAATTAAGGATAATTAGAAATTTTGAATATCTCTATCTTGAATCGAAGACTACCATTTGCGTGAATGCTTCAACCCTCATCATTTGTACCCAGTCTCTAACGAACAATAACTATGTGTCTTGCCTCTGGGACTCAATCACCTTGCTCAGTAGGGAAGACGTAACCACCAAACTCCCCAAAGTACCCTGAGCCTGACCATTGTAGTGCAGCCCAAACTGTCCCAACAGTCTCGAGCATTTGCCATTCCCGAGAAGCCACCTTAGTGAAGACTCCCCGTGACTTCTGCCTGAGTGCATTAACTACCACGTTTGCCTTGCCGGGATGGTAATGCAAAGTAAAGTTGTAGTCTTCCAAATACTCCATCCACATGCGTTGCCTCATATTGAGGTCCCACTGTGTAAAGATGTATATCAAACTCTTGTGCTCCAAAAATACCTCATACTACTTACATACAAATAGTGGCACCAAGCCTTCAAGATAAAGACAACAGTTGTCAACTCTATGTCGTACGTGTGGGTAGTTCTGCTCATGGTTCTTTAACTACCGAGAACCATAAGCCACCACCATCCTAGACTGCATCAAAACGCACCCAAGTTCATCCTTGGAGGCATCATAATACATTGTGTACCTCTGTCCCCTCTCTGGAACTATCAAAATTAGAGCTCAAGCAACTTTCCTCTTCAACTTCTGGAATGCTTTCTCATACGAGTCATCAAACTAAAACTTGGCCTCCTTTCGGGTCAATCTAGTCATAGGTGCAACTAGTCGAGAGAAGTCCTCAATGAACCTCCTGTAATACCCTGCCAATCCCAAGAAACTGCATATCGCGAAGACTGACTTTGGCCTCTCCCAACTCATGACTGCCTCAACCTTCTCTAGGTCAACTAACACCCCCGAAGCCGTCACCCACATGTCCTAGAAATTTTACTTCTATCAGCCAAAATTCACACTTGCTGAAATTAGCGTATAACTGATGGGATCTCAAGGTCTAGAGAACAACCCTCATGCTCCTCCTCATTCTTAGAGTAGATCAAAATGTCTTCAACAAAGACCACGACAAATTGATCTAGGTATGGTTGGAACACCCTGTGCATAAGATTCATTAATTTTGCCGGGGCATTTATCAATCCAAAAAATATAACTGTGAACTCGAAATGCCCATACGACATCTTAAACACCGTCTTAGGGATATCCGCCTCCCAAATCCTCAAATGCTCGTACTACGTGCTTAGATCTATCTTGGTGTAGACCTGCGCCCATTTCAACTGATCAAACAAGTCATTCATTTACGGCAAAGGGTACCTATTCTTGATAGTAACTCGATTTAACTTCCGATAATCTATACCTAGCCAAGGGGTCTTATCCTTCTTCTTGGCAAACAACACCGGAGCCCCCTAAAGTGAGGTACTCGGTCTAATGAAACCCTTGTCCATCAATTCTTGTAACTGGACCATGAATTCTTGCAACTCTGGAGATGCCATTCTATGCGAAGTCATAAAAATAGGCAATGTACCGGGGTGCAACTCAATGGTGAAGTCTACATCCCGATGTGGAGATAATCCAAGTAGTTCGTCTGAAAAAATATCCTCATGCTCACAAACCATCCGAGATCTAACTTTTATCTTGCCTCATCCTCTAAGGGAAGGCTTTCTAGTCATCCTATCAGTTGCTCGTGCCAACGGGAATGATACAATATTTGGTGTAAAATATTTTGTCTCTCCCCTTGAAATTTAAAATAGATACCCTCGGGTGTGTAGGCAGTGTCCGATAAAAAATATTGATGACTTGGTGTCCCTTCAATCAATCTATCCTAAGGATAACGCCAAAATCTAGCTCGTGCATGACCTCGAGATCCATGGTGAGTAGAATCCCTGAGATCTCTAGCTCACAATCCCGACATATCTAATCAATGCATACCCTAGCTCCTAGGGGAGAACTCACATGCAATGGATCTTCCAAGGTCTTAACCTCCAAGCTCAAATCCCTCACACATGATGTAGAAATAAATGAATGTGATGCACAAGAGTCAAATAATGTCCTTGCCCATAAGCGAGAGAGTAGAAATGTACCCTGATTAGCTGACTGATCAACTTGCTCAATTTGAAGTGTGACCGGGTAGACTCACTCTTGGGTCCCTGAAGTCCTAGCCTTTGAGCCCTGTCCTTGACCTTGGTCTTGGCTCATACCATGGCCCATCTAGCATGATTGCAGAGTCCCCGCACGTGAAGTAGTAGGGGCCTGTGTAGTACCCTAGAATTGAAATTGGTTTCCTTGGCCCATGGTGGGGTAGGGAGGAATGAAAAAATTTTATGGATACCCCACCGGTGATTGGGACTGAGATGCCCATAGCTTTGGGATCCCAACCTCTGAGGACAATCTCGCTTCATATGACCTGGCTAGTGGCATTTGAAACAAGTCCTCTAGCTTGCCTGGTAGGAAGCCTTAATGTTTCTCCCACCTTGGGAGGATTATCCTTGGCGTTGGCCATGATAGCCGCGACCCTGTCCCTAAAACCCTTGTGAGGTATAAGTATTTTGATTCTTCCTTGAACTAGAAGAAGATAATTGACCCTCCTTCTTCTTGTCTTTAGTACCCGCCTCCCAGATGCTCCTTGCATCATTAACCTCCCTCTCAATGGCCATCGAGTTTAAATCTTATAGGCAGTGGCCTATAATCTTCCCCCATATGGGCAAATTCAAGACATCTTTAAACCACCTCACTTTGGCCATGTTTGTGGCCACATAATCATTGGCAAAATGGGCTAACTCAGTAAACTTAGCCACATATTCCATCACCGTCATATTCCTTTGCTTCAAATCTAAGAATTCTTGGGCTTTCGCATATCGAACAACTGATGGAAAATACTTGCCCATGAAGAGCTCTCGAAACTCTTCCCATGTCACAACCTCTAGGTTCTTAAAGTCTTTTTCCCAATCCTACCATAGATGGGCATCTCCTTCAAGTAGGAGTGCAGCTAGCCTTATCTTAGTAGTGTCGAAAGTGATCTGCATAGCCTCTAAGATTTTATCAACTTGCTGGAACCAATGGGCCGCCACCATTGGATCTGTCCCTCATACAAAAGTTGGTGGCTTGTATACCTTAAAATTTTGGAGGTTACTTGAGCCTCCTTTGGCCACAATGGTGCTAGCTTGTGCAAAGGTAGCCGTTATTGTGCCAATAGCCTCCATAAGACTTGTTGGTCAAAGGCTGGTGATGGGTGGTTGTTGCCCGTCCACCTCCTCGGTCGCGTCCTCTTCCTCTATTTTCTATCTACACACACTTCAAATAGAAATAGAGCAATAACTTAGTATCCCAAAATAAGGATCAAATTGTAACTTTGAGATGTCTCTCCTCGTCTTGCTAGTAAAGTATGTGTCGTCCACTAGTAGACATTTATACCATGAACTATCCTATTCCTTCTTTTTTCGACCCCTAAAGTTATGTTCTCTAACCCTAGTATCTCTTTTCCATACACATTTAATAATTCATATTGTTCACATAACATATAACACATAACAGGTAGCATTTAAAACACAAAACATGTAACGCACAATGAATACAATGACCTAGACCTATGCCTTGCAAACCTAAGATATATCGAGAACCTAAGCTCTGATACCAAGCTCTGACGCCCCTAAAATAGGGAGTCATTTGTCAACCCGTTGATCACCTATCAAACCACGAAAATACGTATGAATGCTGCATAACGTGACACCACGACATAACATTCCCTTTACAGGGTTCACAAAAACAAGGAGTTTGGGCAAAGTCTTCCAAAGTACTGGGAACTCCCAAACGCATAACCTATGTACAATTTAATCACATGACCAATCCAAGGTCCAATATACATTAATTTACTCTTAATATAACACCATTTACCCCTTGAAGTAAAAGGACTCAAGGCCCAGAAGCATAGCAAAAACATTTTCAAACTTTGAAATTTGAAGAAAATCTATTGGTAGAAGATGTCTATTTCCTTCCGATATGAAAACCTTCTGGAATTCTTCTACCGGTAGGTTTCTCATCATTCTACCAGTAGGAAAACTCACTGGAAATGTTCTACCGGCTAAAACAGAACATTCTACCAGTAGAGGTGTCTACAGGAAATGTTCTACCGATAGAAGAACTCATCGTGCTACCAGTAGGTCATCCCAAGTTTCCCCTGATTCCATACTTCAATTCCAATTCATTCCAACCTTATACATCATGAACCAAAACTCTTTTAACATAAATTTTTAAACAAAATACAGTTCATATAAGTTCTTTTACAATTCTCTCCATAACATTATATGCCCCAAAACTAACATATTAGTTTTACAAAACGTGATTTAAAAACCACATTTTGGCTTCTCTTCATTAATGTGGGCCCGAATGAGAGCCATCTAATGGCGCACAACCCACACCTGAAATGTTGTATCCATAAAGGGTGGGCCACACTCAATAGGACACCTTCTAAAGAGACTACTCCCCAACCTAGATGCATATGAAATGTTCACATGCAATTTACAAGCAACAATTTCTCCATTCAAGAATATGTAATTCAACAATGAAATCCTCTATGCCATGCCATGATTTGAGACGAGACTTACATATGCAACTCAATCTGACCCTTTACTGGCTTCCTCAACACATGCAATGCCATGCGTATGAATCTGGACATTCTAAGTCCCCACCATTGATGTTACACATGTAATAACCTTTTATAAAATCAACCATTTTGGAATCTTACTGTTGGTTCCACACACTATTATACTTTTTTTTTGGACTTGCACTGGTGACCATTTTGGAATCTTGCACCCAAGGGAGAATCTAGCTTTGCTTACTATACCTGACACAAATTTTTCATGCAACCATGTATCTCAGCCAAACCTAGGTCCAACCATCTCGAGTGCATGCCTCAACCATCAAGAATGGTGTTTGATTCAAAAACATGCACACACACCCACACTCATGTCAAATGCCTGCGAATGTGATGTTACCTGTGCATGTGCAATGTAAATGTACAATTGAAATTCTTAACCATGTTCAATATGTCATGAGCACATTCCAATATCCAATCAACATACCCCATGTCAATACATCATATGCATATACTAACATCTACTAACATAAATTCCCAATCCTGTTGTAACATATTCAATTCAAGTAACACACTAATGGGCCTTTGGTCCAATGATACTCCTTGCCTTATGAAGGCTTTGTCTTCTTGAGGTCAAGGGTTCAAGTCATCTTCCCAAAAAAAATAAAAAAATACTATCTATTAGAATAAAAAAAAGCAAGTAACCCATTTAATCCACATAGGCATTTAATTAAATACCTTTAAGCAAGAAAATCATGTAACCCATAATATGCCTAAATCATCACATTTCTCAATAAATCACAAGAAGTAATTTTTATATACCTAATTCATACTAGATTGATTTTAACAATTCTTAATACCCATTTTCCACATTTCAAATACCATAGGTAAGTGTTGTACATGAAATTACAACCCCTAACACCCTGCCCATTACATATATCAACTGTAGGTTTGAAATAAACTTAATTTGGAAAAGAACCCTACCTCTTGAAGCGTAAAACAAATGGTCGAAGCCTTCAAGAACTCAAATCAAGACTTAGCCCTTGATTTCCCCAAATCTCATCTCTTGAACTTCATTAAAATTCAAGTTTTTTGGTATGGTTTTGTTGCCTTCATCGTGTAGAACAATCTTTCTTCTTGGCTTGAGTCGATTTGACGAACATAGAGTCAGAGATCAAAGAGAGAAGTTAAAGAAATCTTCTTTTGCCTCTCTTCTCTCTCCAATGCAACCCAACTGAGATTTGGGGAGGAAATTTAATTTTTTTCTTCCCTTTTTATACTCTCCAAACACTTGGCCTACATTGTGCCACACTTTCAGCTTTCCCGAGTCTGATTTTGTCCCGAATCAATTAAATTTTGTCTCGGTTCAAGTTCAAAATATTTTTATTATAACTATCTTTGAATTATCTTCCAATTTTTGAAATTTAATTTCAAGTCTCGTTTATTTAGGTCACGTGACACCCAATTGCTTTGTAAAATGTTAAAAATCTGATTGTCATGATATTCAATAAAAATTGACTGGAAAACTAGATTTGACAACATGAATCTAACGGTGAGGTCCATTTTGTCATCTGAGTTTTAAAAAAATTTAAACAATAAGGTCTTGCCCATAATGAACCCAAACCGTAGTGACAAATTAAGGTCTTGCCCATTTTTTTTTAATAAAAATTCAATTTTACTTGAGTTTTATTGATAGATTCAAGGAAAAAAAATGTAGTCATGGCTGTATTGATTGTGTTACAAGGCTTTACCTTTGTAATCGATTTTGAGAATTGTGGATTAGGTTAGGTGTATTGGGATTTGTTCCATGGTTCTTTCTGAGAGGGTTTCCACGTTAAATTGCTTATTTTGTGGATTTTTGATTATTTCGTTAATGCAGTACGTGTAGTTGCAATAGTACACACACTCACCATGTGTTTGATGAATTGACTCACGAATTGTCATATTGTATATCTTCAT
>CM042197.1:22814863-22827564 GCA_023539305.1 Ilex asprella | reverse complement strand
TTTTAGATAAAATTGTGAAGTTTGGGAAATAATTTAAGACAAGTTAAAATAAAATTAAATTGAACTTGAACCAGAATAAAATTTAAATCGTTTCAGGATGAAAACGAACTCGAAAAAAGAGGGACGTGTGGCGCATTGTGGACCAAGCAATTAGTAAATATAAATAGGGGAGAAAATCAGATTTTCTTTCCATTTCTCAGCTGATACGTAGCCGATAGAGAAGAGAGGGAAAATAGAGGAGACCTCTAACTTCTCTCTACGATTTACAAAACTACGGTGCTCGGATTCGTATGGGCCAAGAGTGAAAGTCATTCTCCTCATCGAGGGTAATGCCTAGGCCCCAAAAAATGAGGGTTTTCACCGAACGTTGGAAAAACAAAAACTTGGGAAGGCTTGGTTTGAGTCATGGAGTTTTTCAACATGTTCTTTACGCTACAAGAGGTAGGGTTCCCTCCGATTTTGGCTTCTTTCCAACCTAGGAGGTTTATATGGAATGAGTAGGTTGATAGAGATATATATCACTTGTCTGTTGTATTGATTTGGTGAAATGTGTTTTGGAATTGGGTAGAATAATTTCTATCTTAATTTGGATATGTAGATATTGCTTGAAATGGTTTCTTGACAAATGTGGAAATGGTAGTTTCTTGGTAAAAATGTTGGTTGTGGGCATGTTATGTGTTTACATTATGCCTTGATGAATTTAGTATGTTAATTGCTTGATTATGTGATAGCATGCTTAGAAATTGGGTTGAATTAAATGTTAATATATACCTGCTTGCAAAAGATATTGACATTGGGATAAATTATTGTATTTATATGCTTTTTATATAATTTTCCATGGATATGTTAATTTATGGTGAGTTTGTTCATATGTCGTTCATTACACATTGAACATGGTAATAGTAGTGCAATGATACATTACATTGTAGTTACACGGGAACATCGCATTCATGGGCATTGGGCTTGAGTGTGGGTTGTGTATACATGGTTAAATCAAACACCATACTTAGTGGATGATGAATGAGCTCGGTACCGTTGAACCAAGGTTCAATAGAGTCGCATGGTTACATGCAAAAGAAAAACTTGTGACAGGTATAGTAAGCAGGGTTAAACTCCCCCTTGGGTGCAAGACCCAGTCATTGGTTTATAAACTTCCATCGGTGCAAGTCCAAAAAAAGTGTATCAGTGTGCGGAGCTAGTGGTGCAAAACCAAAAGTCCGCTACCTAACAAAGACACATGATTTTTATTACAAAAATAATGTCATACGAAGTATAACATCAATGACGAAATTATCATACATTGACTTGCATTGTGTGGTGGGAGCCGATGAGGGGTCGGGTTTAAGGGCAAGATTGAGTCTCATCTCATTGCATAGCATGTCATGGTAGGATTCCAACCTGGAATTGTATATTCTCGCTTAGAATGGTTCTTACTTGTTAAATGTGGTTTGTGAGCATTGCATATGCATTTAGGTTGGGGAGTAGCCTCTTTAGGAGATACCCTATTGAGCATGACTCACCCTTTATGGGAAAAAATTTTTAAGTGCAGGATTTACGCCGGTGAATGACAACTAATTCGGGCCTCATGGATGAAGAAAGCCGGAGTGTGGCTTCATTTTAAATGTTTTTGTAAAATCATTATGAACATTTTATTTTGGCATGTAATTAAATTAAATGAATGTAATAAAACTTGTATGTATCAAGTTTTATGTTGGGAATGATGTTTAAGATGTATTGGATGATTGTGGATGGATTTGGAATGGATTGAAAAAAACAATCGTTGAAATAGGCAAAACTGGGTAAACTGAACAGGTACTGTGTACCGGTACACTGTTGTCCAGAAGGCAGACAGCACCGGTACAGCGTACTGGTACTATTTGGTCCAGTGGGCAAACTGTATCGGTACGCAATACCGGTACACATTAAAAAATTTTCAAATTTAAAAACTGTTTTGCCATACTTTTGGCCTATGTTTTCCTTCCCTCCAATATTGTAAATGAGCCATAATGGAGTATAAATCATGACATATTGCACTTTGGTTGGATCCAATGAATAATCGAATCTGAAATACAATGGTGGGTTATGATCCCAGTTAGGGGATGCTATCATGTGGTGTCAGGTTATGCAACATTCACTTGTATTTCCGCGGGTTGATGGGTTATCAACTGTTAATAAAGGTCCCTCAAATTTTGGGGTGTTATAGCTTGGTATCAAAGCATAAGTATGTGATTTACCTAGGGCTTGATGGGACATGGGCTTAGACCATTGCATTCTATTGTGCATTTCATGTTACGTGCTTAAATTACTACATGTTATGTGATATGTGTTATGCGGATTACATGCATGGTAAGATGTATGTGGAAATGGACACACTAGGGTTAGAGAACATAAAATTGAGAGTGGAAAAATAAATGAATGAGATAGTTCAAGGTGTAGACGTCTACTAGTGGTGGCACACGCCCTACCAGTGAGACAATGAGAGGATTCTTAACTTTTCAACTGTAATCCCTATCTTGGGATAATAAGTTAGTGTGCTATTGCCATTTGACATGTGTGTAGATAGCAAGGAGAGAAAGGGGGCGCCGAGGCGGTGGGCGGAACAATAATCAACCACAACCGGTCTTTGACCAGCAACATTTTAACGAGGTTATGGGCATGATGGCGGCTACAATTACACAGGCTAGCACCAATGCAGGTCACGGAGGCACGAGTAACCTCCAACAATTCAAGGCACACAAGCCTCCAGTTTTTAAGGGAGGGGCAGATCCTATGGTGGCCGACCATTAGTTCCGACAAGTCAATAAAATCTTAAGGGCAATGGAAATCACCTCGGATGCTACTAAGATAAAACTAGCAGCATTTCAGCTAGAAGGAGAAACCCAAGTATAGTGGGATTAGGTAACGGCCTCCAAGAACTTAGAGATCATGACATGGGGAGAGTTCAAGGAGCTCTTCATGAGTAAGTATTTTGACATGCAAAGGCCTGGTATTTCCCAATGGCCATTCGACATGCAAAGGCCCGAGAATTCCTAGATTTGAAGCAAGGAACGATGACGATTTTGGAGTACGTGGCTAAATTTACCAAATTAGCCAATTTTGCCAATGATTACATGGCCATAGACATGGCCAAAGTAAGAAAGTTTGAGGATAGTCGAAAACTATCCGTCTGGGGAAAGATTGTGGGTCATCTCCAACAAGATTTGGATACAAAAATCGAGACAGCAACAACCATTAAATGAGAGGTAGATGATGCGAGGAATATTCAAGAGGCAGGTGCCAAGGATAGGAAGAAGGAGGGTCATTCCTCTTTGATGCACAATCCGAAAGGTATAGACCCAAGTACAGATGGTCAAGATGTAATAATAATCCGATTTGAGTCCGGAGTCAAATCCATTGGGAACTTCTTGTTAGTATTTCAAAGTAAATAGCAACAACAACTGAATGATTGTGATCCTTATGATTTGTGTGATGGATGGGGATTTCCTGAATAGAATGTAAGATTCTTTCCATGGTAATTTTTTTGACGAAATATAAGATTAGTTCAAATTAAAAAAAGAAAGTCATTCTTTAGTTCAAGGATCTGGAGATGTAGTTAATCATCAAGATTGTTATACCTATGCTTGATAACTCAATTAAATCCCGTGTCAACGGCAAGTTAATCGAAAGTTAAAGATGGACTGTGAGAATTAAGCACATGATTCCAGTATCTTTCTAGAAGTTTACAAGAATTGTCTGTGCCGAGATTTAGCCAGTCTGTAAACAAGCAAGTGTTTCTACAAGGCATTCAACCATGGCGTTAATGTTCCATTTTTTAATTGAAACACAATAATGGGGAGGATTGAAGGGTAGTCTTGAGAATCTGGCTGGGTACTTGCCTTGAAACGATGATTCTTTCTATGCAAGAATCATCCGTGTCATAGAAAGAACCACAATTATACAAAGTACCTTAGCTTTGCTAGATACAATCAATCATCCAATAAGCTAGGGGATATAAACATTAAGCATTAGAACAAAGCATAAATATAACATCCAGATAATTTATACATGCCCTTCACTTCTTACCAAAGAGTGAATGAGGAACTACTCACTCTTCATGGATTTGGTAAAGCTATAAAAGTGAGTGATACTCATCCCTCCAAGTAGAGAACTAGCAAAGTAAAAGAACAATAACTAAGGAGCCAATCTTCAACGAAGAATGAGTGAATCACATTCCACCCTTCACGGCTTTGGCAAAGTTTTCGAAAAGTGGAAGAGTTTCACTTATCTAAGTAAAAAGGATGCTCAAGCAATGGAAGTGAAAAAAGCTAACAAGTGGAAGTAGAAGAAAGCTAGTTATTTTTGGAGGGTTTCCACCACAACCAAATGATAAGCTATCTTTCTTGATACTAGAAAACAAAAACAAATACAACTATAAGGTGAGTCTTTGCCTCCATCATGGTTGCTATAAAATGAAAGTAAAAGTTAAATAAGAGAAGATTAAAGATCTAACTACAAGGGTAGTACAAGCCTCCTTCATGGTTGGCATTCAAAGGGCAAACGTAAACGCAAGTAAATTAAGCATCATATAAACATAAAACAAGTACAAAGATGAAGTGATGTTGGTCTAAGGCCAAACTAATCTCCCAAGAACTACTTAATTTACAAGAGAAAAATTGCACACTAGAAGCCCCCCAAAGAGGGGTATTTATAGGCAAGGAAGGAAAGGGGGAAGAGTAAAGATTAGAGCTGATAGGTGAATAGTATTTGCTGCCCAAGTCATAGTGAAGGCCAACACCTCTGCAGATAGTCTGTGGGCAATGTTCGAACGTTAGTTGGCGTTCGAACGTTTTTGTTGTTTCTGCCTTCTAAACGTTCAAACGTTGTCTAGCGTTCGAACACTTTCTTCTGTATGGGCATTCGAATGCAAGATGACGTCTGATCTTTTTCATTAAAATGGTCTTCTGTGAATTTCACTTCCACATTCTATGCAGCATGCTTATCTTCAAATGCTTCCAAGGGTCGTTCGAACATTGAATAACGTTCGAAAGTGGTACTTAAGTACTTTAGGGTCTTCTTGACTACAACACGCCATGTCTCAGTAACTCAGAGGCAGTTTGGTCATGCCATTGCTCTAGTGGACGTAGGAATATTAGTTGGCATTTGAACGTGGTACTTAAGTACCTCAGGTTCTTGCTCAAGATCCTGTGCTTGGTTGCAACACACTGTGTCTCAGTTGTGTGATATTGGCTTGGTTCATTTCGACGTTCGAACGTGAGTTGGCATTTGAACGTTATTGCCTTGGTCCTAGCTTTTCCAATTTTGTCCTTTATTCTGCTGGTGTTGTATCCTTGTGTGATATTTGTCAACTTTGAGCCCTTGTTCACTTTAAGACATGAAATATCGCCACTTAAACTCCATCAAAGTACAATTGTTCTTAAAAATGCATAGTAAAATGCTACTTTTAAGTACTAATCACACCCCTTAACCTAAATATTGCGAGTCCCTAGTAATAGAATAAAAATCTAATTCTAGTGCCTTTTTCGTAGGTCATTCGGATACATTTAGCATATGCAACAAGCCGTTAAACCATTAGGTTTACCCTAAGGGACGAGTGTTTTCTTGTGAGGGTTTTCAGTGGAGCTACCCATAAACTTTAGCTGTGGTTTCATTGGCATTTGGAATTCCCTGATTAGTAGGATGGTCATTCTAGAAACAAGAATTGTTATATAACAAACATTCCACTTTATCACCCTTCATGGATAGCTTTGATTTCACAAATCTCTCTCAGAATGCTCTCAGTAAAACAAATCGTGCCTATTATAGTGACTTATCTCTCAAAGGGCATGTGATTAGAAGAGGGCCAAGCAAAAAATCTCATGCACAATTAGTATAAGAGTGAAGTTTTGAGGAAAAAAGACTTTACTTTGGCATAATCTCATGGAAGAATATTGATGCAAATAAAGAAATTCTATTTAACATCCCCTACTTGTAGTAGACGATATATATATGCATCAGACTTGGGATCACCTAGGGCTTTTTTTAGGTTCTAATAGGTCCAGAAGTTAGTGGCTAACGATATGACATCAATGGAGTTCAAAAGCTATCTCTTTTATGCATTTTAGCACACCTTTGTTTGGCTTTTCAAAATTTTTGCCTAGGAGTGGGTATCTTTCATTCGTTTTTCCCATTTTTCACTTTCTTGGCAATTCCCTGTCTCATAAAATTCTTTTTCTTTAGGCTATTTCCACTAATTTTTCCATTTATTGAACATAAGCCACCATTGTCTTGGCTATTTTTCTTTCCTTTCTGTATTGATCTGTAAGAGGGTGCAAGAATTTAGATAGCAAGGTATGGTAAATCTATGTCTTTGTAGCTTGGTCATCACACGGGTTTTTCAAAACATAATTTGTTCATTGAAGGCTTAAACTTGGATGACTTGGGATAAACTTTTAAAAAGGAATTAGCTAAGGCTCAAAGTCAATCCAAAGCTGCCCTGAGATTCTTTCTCAAGTATGTGCATATGTAAGCGTATGCAAACGTTCCTTGTGGGTTATGAAAATAGATCACTTTAGTTTCATCAATCAAAGCAAAGTTAATGAGATTATTGAAAGAGATCAGAAATGAAAGAGCTTACTTGGAGTAGTTGTTACATTCTCTCAAGAAGTATCGTAAAGCTCAAGTAGCTTTAATGTACCGGTACGCGTACTGGTACGCCCTCCTGAAGCAGCTCCGAAACTCCTGCATCTCACCTCCACTTGCTTGGGGGTCCCACCTACACTTCTCCCACGCCTAGCCCGTCATTTTATACCTATAACCATGCCTCCCTTACACATTGGGATGACTTTGAAGGCTTGGCATTGATGGAGGATGGGAGAGGAATGGGCTACCTAGGGGGTTGTCTCCTAGCCTGTCAAAGCCTTCAATTTAGCCCCCTCTTGATGGTAAGCCTGTACACACCTTGGGGGGACCACCATGCACGAAATTTGAAGGCTCTCACTCCATATACACTCCATTATTTAGCATTGCAAGGGGTGGCTACCTAAGCTTAGAAAGCTCCCAAGGAAGAAGATGATGAATAGTGCCATAGTGTGAGAAATTTATATTTTTGCATTTTCTTCCATCTTTTCACTTGTAGTTTATTGTAAGACTCTTGTAATTATTAACTCTTGCACTTTAATCTCATTCATTTCAAGTATATTACCACTTTAGTTACATGTTCTTGAATCTACCATTGTTGTATCAAATTTTTCTTCATTTCAAGTTTAAAATGGGTATTGCATATTTTTCTTCTTAGTTTAACTTTTCTTGCTTTAAGTTATGTTCTATGCTTAATGTCTTCATTAGGTTCATTTACATATGTTTGTCTTTCCTTTTAAACATGAATAGCTAGATTTCTAGTTGGCTAATTTAAGGGAGACCTCCTCTTGGGTTTTCAATTTCAAGTCATTCTCTTCCTCTCCTTATGAGTCCAATGGTTCGGTTTGACGGAGTTGAGAGTGGATAAGTTGGTGAGCCTTTGATATCCCATAGGCCTAGCCATAGTTTATGCTTAAACACTAACCAATCTTGTCCCTAGCTTCCCCCAAATTAATCGTTCATTCATGCTCTATCAGAGGAGGGATTGGAGTTGAAATGGTATTCCCATTGGAATGACCTCTTTTTTCATTTTCATTCTCAAAACTTCAATCACCAAAAAGAAAACCAAAATTTTTTACACTTTCTCTTTTTTGATAAAATCACCTTCACATACTTGAACTTTCCTTCCATGAGGAGACGACCTTAGAATACTTTTCCAAGTAAAACACCGACATGCAAAAGACTCCTTGCGATTGGGGGCACTTTTGTTCACATTTCACACATTTTGTTCATTTCGATTCCACCATTCCTTTGCCCTATCTCTTGCATGAATTGCATATTTGAAGCCCTCATTACATGAATTTAAACTCAACTTTTGCATCTAAGTACTTAGTGTTAGCCGAAATTATGAATAATGTTGATATTTCGATGATCCCTGTATTAATATCTTAAATGATGGATTTTAGTACCTTGCAACTATGATGGATGCGTGGTGAAAGCATGTACATAATACATAAATATTTGGAGGCTTAAAAGTGAAGAAATCAAGGAGGTGTTGGTGTTTGGGAGCAAAGGCACTAGCTGCCACATAATTTGGAAACAGAGCCTTGATTTTCCTACATTTCGACCATGATACTCTTCGAATCTGAAAAAGTTCAAAACATGTAAGTTGTAGATCTGGATGGCTTATGTATCATGTCAAAATTTTAACTCAATCCAACAGTTGGATCAAACGTTATGATGATTCTACAAAAAGTGGTCTAGAGTAGAAAAACAATACCGGTACGGTTCTGTACCAATACGGCATACCGGTACACCCGACTCCAATCGCTTCGAAGTACCGGTACGCTCCTGAAGCCATGCCCGAACCTCTTGTAACTCAACTCCACTTTCTTGGGGGTCCCACCTACACTTCTCCCACTTGCCCTCCAACATTTCCTTACGCATTTCCATGCCTCTCTTACACATTTTGAAGACTTTGAAGGCCATTGCATTAATGAAGATGAGAGAGAAGAGGGCTGCAATGTGGGTTGCTAGGTAGGCTTTCCTAGCCAGTCAAAGTCCATCCATTTAACCTCCCATTGATGGGAAGCCTGCACACTTGCTTGGGGGACCACTATGCACGAAAATTGATGGCCAACACTCCATTATATTTAGCATTACACAACTATTTTTAGTGGGTGGCTACCTAAGCTTAGAAAGCTCCCAAGGAAGAAGATGATGAATAGTACCTTAGTGTGAGAAATTTATGTTTTTGTATTTTCTTCCATCTTTTTAGTTGTAGTTTATTGTAAGACTCTTGTTATCCTTAACTCTTGCACTTTAATCTCATTCATTTCAAGTATATTGCAAGTTTAATTACATGTTCTTCATTTCACCATTGTTGTTCATGTTTTTCTTAATTTCCTAGCTTTAAAATGGGTATTGCATATTTTCTTCATAGCTTAAGATTTCTTGCTTTAAGTTAAGTTTCATGCTCCATTTCAATTATGTCTCTTTGTATTATGCATTGTCTTTCCTTTTAAACATGAATAGCTAGATTTCTAGTTGGCTAATTCAAGGGAGACCTCCTCTTGGGTTTTTCGTTTCAACTCATTTTCTTCCTTCCGTTATGAGTCCAATTATTCAGTTTTAAGGGGTTGAGAGTGGATAAGTTGGTGAGCCTTTGATATCTCGTAGGCTTAGCCACGGGTTATGCTTAGATACTCACCAATCTTGTCCCTAGCTTCTCCCTAATCAATCGTTCATTCATGCTCTGTCAGATGAGGGATTGGGGTTGAAATTGTATTCCTATTTGAGTGACTTCTTGGGTTTGCCAACATTTGTTTCTCATTTCATTTTCATTAAAAACTAAACTCATCAAAACCAACTACAATATTTTACATTTTTTCCTTTTGCAACAAAATCACCTTCACACAACTCAACCTTCCTTCCCTGAGGAGACGACCATGGAATACTCTTCCAAGTAAAACATCGACATTCAAAAGACTCCTTGCGATTGGGGAGCACTTTTGTTCATATTTCACATTTCATAATTCACACATTTTGTTCATTCCATTTTATACCACCATTTCGTTGCCCTTTCTCTTGCATCAATCCGAGTGAGAGTGACACTCACCCACACACATAAGCCATAGACATTTTTTAAGGTTCATGTTAGGAGCTAGGGAAAAACAACGTTTTCAATCAATCAGCTAATCACAAAGACGATCAAAACTGACTCACAAACTTTATAATTAATTTATACAAAATACGAGACAAGGTACACAATATGATTAGAACAACAACAATAACAAAAACAACAACAAATTTTTTTAAAAATTATGGCTAATAAACAGTCACATATACAGAATATGAACTACGGTTCTCACCCCTGTCCTAAACTGAATATTGTCCCCAATGTTTTGAATTTACCAGTGTAAGGATCTTTGGAGATGAGGTTTGAAAGGGAGAGATATGTTCATTCTCCAAAACCTACAATCAAAATGCAGACATTAGTCCTCTTTGTGCGGATTGAGGTTTCGGGAAGGCTGGTAGGCCTTGTGTGTGAGTGCAAATAACAATAGGACACCCATAAAAAATAGAGTAAAACTATGTAAATCATGAGACAAATGATTTGATCTTTGGGGTACATGGACATGGTTTCGCTTGGGTATGGTCGATTTTACAAAAAACAAGGAAAAAGAAAACAAAGAAGAAAAAGAAGCAAAAGAAAGAAAAGAAAAAGAATTGGGGGCCAAAAAGTGGTGAATGTGGGGAAAAAAAGAGAAAAAGGGTGGGGGTTTAAAAAGACGTCAGCTTGGGTTGGGTGGGCTTAGATATTTTCTGGTCTGATTCGTTCAAGTGTCGGCAGGCATGAATTTAGAAGAGTATTCAGGTTCCATTAAAAGAATGGTTTTCACATGTTTAACAAAATCCTCCAAAAATGGTTTCAACCTTTGACCATTAACAATAAAGATATTACCGTTTGATGAGTTTTCCACTTCTATTGCTTCGTGTTCAAACACCTTTTTATCAATGTAAGGCCTAGTCCATCTTAACTTCAACTTACCAGGAAAGTGGCAGAATCTTGAATTATACAACAGGACTTTCTTAGCAGGTTCAAAAGACTTTCGCACAATATTCTTGTCATAGAAAATTTTCATCCTAGCTTTAGCAATCTTAGCATTCTCATATACTTCATTTCTCATTCCTCTGATTCATTTATTTGAAGTTTTCTTGAGAGTCCAGCCTTGTCTAGGTTAAAGTTCATTACTTTAATGGCCCAGTACGCCCTATGTTCCAATTCCACAGGTAGGTGACATGATTTTTCATAGACTAATCGGTATGGAGACATGCCCAAAATTGTTTTAAAAGCAGTACGATATGCCCAAAGTGCATCTGTTAGTCTTGATGACCAATCTCTATGGTCTGGATTTACCATTTTGGGAAAAATTAGGTACTTTTTTCTCAAATTCCAGAAAGGAAGGCTGCAAAAATGAGCACCCCCCTCACTTATGATTGATTACGTAATTCCAAACTAGGATAAATTTTTTTAAAAAAAACTTGATCATTGTTTGGTGATCATTATTCTGACATGGAATTGCTTCAACCCATTGGGATACATAGTCTACGACCACTGAAATGTATCAATAGCAAGTGGAATGGGAAAATGGTCCCATAAAATCGATGCCCCAACCGTCAAAAATTTCGATCATAAGAATGAGATTTAAGGGCATCATGTTTCTTCTCGAAATGTTTCCCAATCTTTGACATCTATCACATTTTAAACAAAAGGCATGACCGTCTTTGAAAAGTGTGGGTCTGTAAAATTCACACTGCAAGATCTTTGGAGCAGTTTTCCTTCATGAAAAATGGCCACCACATGATTCAAAGTGACAAAATTTTATTATCTGTCCACTTTCATGAGTGGGGATGCAACGTCTTAAGATTTGATCCTTATAGTACTTAAATTCATAGGGATCCTCCCAAAAGAAGTTATGAACCTCCCTCAAAAATTTTTTTTGTCCATGGGAGTGAATGACGGAGGGAGTGTTCTAGTAGCAAGGAAATTAGCAATGTCAGTGTACTTGGGGGTCTCATTAATTATAAATAGTTATTCATCAGAGAATTTCTCATTGACTGGTAGTTCATCCTCGTGAAATTCATACATCAATCTGGACAGATGGTCTGCCACCACATTCTCAACATCTTTCTTGGAGCAAGAGTATCCATATTAAGAGCCTTGGCTTGGCATCCTTCTTTGTGATCTAGTATTTTAGGGTTGAATGGTCAGTGAATATAGTAACAGAAGAACCAACAAGATAGGAACAAGTTTTTTCCAAAACAAAAACTACATCAAACAATTCTTTTTGAGTTGGTGAATAATTCATTTGAGCATCATTCAAAGTTTTGTGTGTATAGTAAAGTACATGTGGTTTCTTATCCTTTCTTTGTCCCAACACAACATCTACAACATAATCACTTGCATCACACATTAGTTCAAAGGGTATAGTCCAATCAGGGGGTTGCATGATTGTGGCGAAAATTAACATCCTTTTAAGCCTATCAAAAGACTTTTGACATGCTTCACTCCACACAAAAATTACGTCCTGACTTAGGAGATGGCACATGGGTTTGGCTATGGTACTGAAATCTTTTATGAATCTCTTGTAAAAACCTACATATCCTAGAAATGATCGGACTTCCTTTACAATCTTAGGGGCAGGCAGATTTCTAATCAGATCTATTTTTGCCTTGTCAACTTTCATGCCCTCAGATGACACAATATGACCTAAGACAATGCCATGTGTTACCATGAAGTGGCATTTCTCCCAATTGAGCACCAGATTGGTCTCTATACATCTTATTAACACTTTTTCTAGGTCGGCCTGACACAAATCAAATGAGTCACCATAAACAGAAAAATCATCCATGAATACTTCAAAAAAAATATCAACCATATCACTGAACAAGCTTAGCATGCATCTTTGGAATGTTACAGGAGCAGTACAAAGTCCAAATAGAATCCTTTTGAATGCAAAGGTGCCAAAGGGGCATGTGAATGTGGTTTTCTCCTGATCGTTTAGTGCTATCTCAATTTGATTGTACTAAGAGTACCCATCCAGGAAAGAGTAAAATTCATGGCCTGCAATTCTTTCTTGAGC
>CM042197.1:22757956-22798394 GCA_023539305.1 Ilex asprella | reverse complement strand
TAGACCATCCACTTCCCAAGGGGGAAAATATTTCTTAAGAGAAGATGTTGACCTGAGAGCAAAAATGTCCACTTTATCTCGAAAGCTTGAAGCTTTAGAGATGAAAAAAATTCATCAATTTGAATTGGGCCCGCCCACAGAACAAGTGTATGGAATTTATGTATTGACAGGACATCCTACTGGGAAATGTCCTACCATACCTGCATTCAAAGAAGTCTTGTTGGAACAAACAAATTCAATCTCCGATTTCAACAAGCCTTACTCCAACCCGTACTGTGAAACATACAATCCAAGGTGGCAAAACCACCCGAACTTTAGTTGGAGGAACACACAACTAATTCCCATGAACCAACCACAAAACACACAACCACTATCTCAAGGAGCTCCTGCATATCAACCATACGAACCACCACACAAAAGGAACCTTGAAGATATACTGAACCAGTTCATGCAGACTCAAATAAACTTCAATGCACATTCCACCCAATCTTTCACTGAGTTCAAAGTACAGACCACCCACTCCTTTGAAGATCTTAAAAGCCACATCCAAAGATTGACCCAATCCATGAGCACACAAGAAAATGACAAGTTTCCTGCCCAATCAAAACCTCTGCAAGCTCAAGCTCAAGTTGTCACTACACTGAGAAGTGGAAAGGTGATTGACAAAATAGTCAGAGATATGTTATTTTCCAAATCAAAATATAATGTTATCCCAGTCAACTCATCAATTGAGCTCGAACTTGGGATTGACAAAGAGCCTGAGCCTGCGATAGAACAAGAGCCAGAACCTTCCAGGAAAAAAGAACCTTTATGTCCAATTCCCGCTCCTTTCCCGCCTAGACTCAAGGCTATCCAAAAGATGAACCAACAGCCTGAAATTTATGAGCTTTTCAAGCAAGTAACAATCAACATCCCACTTTTGGATGTAATCCAATAAGTACCATCTTATGCCAAGTTTCTAAAAGACTTGTGCACAGTCAAGAGAAGCCAGAACGTTAAAAAAAGAGCCTTTCTAATAGAACAAGACAGTGCCTTGCTGCAATGCAAAATTCCTCCAAAATACAAGGACCCTGGATGTCCAACTATCTCATGTATCATTGGATATTTCAAGATAGAACAAGCACTACTATACCTGGGAGCTAGTGTTAATCTGCTACCATATTCCGTCTACCAACAGTTGGGTCTGGGTGAACTCAAACCCACTACTATCACACTCCAGTTAGCGGACAGATCTGTTAAAATTCCTGGGGGCATTGTTAAAGATGTGCTTGTCCACGTGGATAATTTTATCTTCCCAGTTGACTTCATTATTCTAGATACTCAACTAGCATCACATTCAGAGAATCAATTCCTGTCATCCTTGGTCGACCCTTCCTAGCAACTTCTAATGCACTAATCAATTGTCGGAATAGAGTAATGAAATTAAATTTTGGGGATCTGACTCTTGAACTGAATATTTTTCGATATTGCTAAACACCCAGGAGAGAATGAGGACGAAGGCGAAGTGAACTCCATTGAATCTTTGATACAAGAACATCTGAGCAACACGTTTTTGTGAAGCTCTAACTGACTCACCTCTGATTGAGTCTGACTCATCTGAGTCAAATCCACAAAGTTGCCCTACTCATACTATTGAGACATGGGCGCCCAAATTCGACGAACTTTCATCAAACGACATAAAGCCAATCTCATCAAGTGACAGACCACCAAAGCCTGAATTAAAACTTCTCCCATCTGATCTCAAATATGCATATTTGAGAGAAAACAAGTCATGCCCAGTGGTAATCTCATCTAAGCTCACAGACTTGTAAGAGTCTAAACTAATTGAAGTTCTGAAAAAACATAAAAGCACCATTGGGTGGACCATCTCTGACTTGAAAAGTATAAGTTCGTTAGTCTGTAATAATGCAATATATCTTGAAGAGGACTCAAAATCCTCCCGTCAAATTCAGAGACACCTTAACCCTCACATGAAGGAAGTCGTGAGAACGGAGGTACTCAAACTCTTAGATGCAGGAATAATCTTTTCCATCTCTGATAGCAAGTGGGTAAGTCCAACCCAAGTTGTACCAAAAAAGTCTAGGGTCACAGTGGTAAAAAATGATGCCAATGAACTAGTGCCAACTTGAGTTGTCACAGGCTGGCGAATGTGCATTGATTACCGAAAATTGAATTTGGTAACTAGAAAATACCATTTTTCCCTCCCATTCCTTGACCAAGTTCTAGAAAGAATAGCAGGCCATGAATTTTACTATTTCTTGGATGGGTATTCCAGGTATAATCAAATTGAGATTACCTTAGATGGTCAAGAGAAAACCACATTCACATGTCCCTTTGGCACCTTTGCATTTAAAAGAATGTTTTTTGGACTTTGTAACGCTCTTGTAAAATTTCGAAGGTGCATGCTAAGATTGTTTAGTGACATGGTTGAAAAAATTTTGAAAATATTTATGGATAATTTCTGTGTCTATGGTGACTCATTTGACCTATGTCTGACAAACTTAGACAAAGTTTTAATAAGGTGTAAAGAAGCTAATTTTGTAATTAATGGGGAAAAATGTTATTTCATGATAACACAAGACATTGTCTAGGGTCACATTGTGTCGTCTGAGGGCATGAAAGTTGATAAGGAAAAAATTGATCTCATTGGAAATTTGCCAGCACCCAAGACTGTAAAGGATGTTCGATCATTTCTGGGACATGCAGGTTTTTATAGGAGATTCATAAAATACTTTAGTACTATAGCAAAACCCATGTGTCTTCTCATAAGTCAAGAAGTAACCTTTGACTGGAATGAAGCTTGCCAGGAAGCTTTCGAGAAGCTAAAGGGCAAGTTAATTTCTATCCCAATAAAGCAACCCCCTAACTGGACTCTACCTTTTGAACTAATGTGTGATGCAAGTGATTATGATGTAGGTGTTGTATTGGGGCAAAGAAAAGATAAGAAACTCCATGTAATTTACTGTGCAAGCAAAACTTTGAATGATGCTCAAATGAATTATTTAACAACTGAAAAAGAATTGCTTGCTGCAGTTTTTACTTTGGAAAAGTCCCGTTCTTATCTGGTTGGGTCTTCTGTTACTGTTTTCACTGACCATGCAGCCCTAAAATTCTTTCTCACAAAGAAAGATGCCAAACCAAGGCTCTTAAGATGGATACTCTTACTTCAAGAGGTTGATCTTGTCATTAAAATAAGAAAGGGGTCAAAAATATGGTGGCAAACCTTCTGTCTAGATTAACTTATGAATTCCAAGAGGATGGACTGCCAATCAATGAGAAATTCCCTGATGAACAACTATTTATAATTGATGAAACCCAATGGTATGCAGACATTGCTAACTTCCTAGCTACTGGAACACTCCCTCCGTCATTCACTCCCATGGACAAAAAAAAATTTTTGAGGGAGGTTCGTAACTTCTTTTGGGAAGATCCCAATGTATTCAAATACTGTAAGGATCTAATAATAAGACGTTGCATCCCAGCTCATGAAAGCAGACATGTAATTTTATTTTGTCATTTTGAAGTTTGTGTTGGTCACTTTTTATCAAAGAAAACTGCTGCAAAAATGTTGCATTGTGGATTTTAATTGTCTACACTTTTTAAAGACGTCCATCCCTTTTGTTTAACATGTGATCGGATGCCAAAGATTAGGAAATATTTCAGAAAGAAACATGATGCCCTCAAACCCAATTTTGGTGATTGAAATTTTTGACTGCTGGGGCATCAATTTTAAGGGACCATTCCCACCTTCCTTTGGCTATCTATACATTTTAGTGGCAGTAGACTATGTATCCAAATGGGTTGAGACAATTCCATGCTGAAATAATGATCACCAAACGGTGATTAGATTTATAAAAGATAATATTTTGTCCGGATTTGGAATTCCTAAAGCAATCATAAGTGATGCGGGTTCTCATTTTTGCAATCTTCCCTTCTAGAATTTGATGAAAAAATATCTGATTTTTCACAAAGTTGCAACCCCTTATCACCCACAGACTAGTGGACAGGCCGAATTAGCTAATCGGGAGATTAAAATAATTTTTTAAAAAACAGTAAACCCAGATCATAAAGATTGGTCGTCAAGACTGACTGATGCACTTTGGGCATATCGTACTGCTTTTAAAACAATTTTGGGCATGTCTCCCTATCGATTAGTCTATGAAAAACCTTGTCACCTACTGGTGGAATTGGAACATAGGGCATACTGGACCATTAAAGCAATGAATTTTGAGCTAAACAAGGCTGGACTTTCAAGAAAACTTCAGATAAATGAAATGGAAGAATTGAGAAATAAAGCTTATGAAAATGCTAAAATTGTAAAGAACGGGATGAAAGTTTTCCATGACAAGAACATTGTACGGAAATCTTTTGAACCTTCACAAAAGGTCTTGTTGTTTAAATCAAGACTCCGCCTCTTTCCTGGTAAGATAAAATCAAGATGGACTGGACCTTACATTGTCAAAAAGGTGTTTGATCATGGGGCAATACAAGTGAAAAACCCATCAAACGATAATATCTTTACTGTTAATGGCTAGAGGTTAAAATCATTTTTAGAGGACTTTGTTAAAAATGTGAAAATCATTATGTTAATGAAACCCGAATATCCCTCAGAGAATCACGTTTGCCAACACTCAAAAGGATCAAATTAGGTAAAAACCTGACCCGAGGAGACACCATCATGTGACCCCCACCAATTTTTTTTCTACCTTTCCCATCTGTCTCCATTAAGCCCCCCACCACCGCCTTTTTCTTTCTTTCCATCTTCTTTTTATTCTTCTTCTTCTTTGCTTTCTGTCTCGCTTCGTTCTTTCTTTTCCTTTTTATTATCTCCCCCTTTTGTCTGTCAAACCGACCATAACCAAGCGAAATCATGTCCATGTACCCCGAAGAGAAGATCTCAATTCTAATGTTATACATTGTTTACACCAGTTATGTATGGGTATAATGCTACTTGTCGCAATCACATACAAGCCTTACAAGCCTAACTGAGGCCAAGATCTGAACCGAAAGGATTAATGGTTGCATTTGGATTTGTAGGTATCTGAAGAAGCACGGGACCCTGCAGTTCAACCTCATTTCCAAGAACCATACTGGTAAAATCAAAACATTGGGGACAATGTTTAGTGCAGGTTGGGGGCTGTGAGAACTTGTAGTTCATATTTTGCCTGTATTTTATTTTTGTACCCGTGCCATAAAATTTTTAAATTTTTGTTGTTGTTGCCTTGCTATATATATGGGTCAGTTTAAATTGTCTTTGTGACTGGCAGACATTAAAGAACCGAATAGTGAGTCTTAAAGCTAAGGAATCATGGATGTTAAACTTTTTTGGTTTAGTCTAGGAGCTCTACGCACTTTTCCATCAGATGTGCATAATGTGATCATGAGAAAAGCAAGTCTGGTGAGAAAAAAATGAGATCTGAAAGCAGCAAGCAAAACCTCTCTGTGGCAGAAACACTTTTGCTAAACGCCGTCGTGCCAAGAGACTTGGTGCCTGTAAAGAGTGTGGCCGGGTACTTCATGATAAAAGATACAATCAGTGTTCTGAACCGATTTCTGGTCGCGCACTCGATCGATTAGACTGGAGAGTGAATGGGCACAGTAAGGATTATCCTGACATGCCATCCTATTCCGGTGCTTCGCTAAACCAATTTGTGTGATAAGAGATTGGAAGAGTCACTGGTAGTTTAAGCTGCACTGAAGATGACTTAGATTAAGATTGCCTCCTGATAAGCTGCGAAAAATTTGTGTTTTGAGGAATGAAAGCCAATGGTCCAAATTTTGGTAAAAAGTGTGCAATTCCTTTTTATTTTTGTACATATTTTTCTATCTTTTTACAATGAAAATATGGGCCGAGTAAGGAATGTCCCAAAATACCAACCTTAAGCTTGGGTGGGGATTTATATTGAGACGCCATAAATTTTTATTTTGAATTTGTGATGTTTAACCTTCTTTGAGCATATGTAGTGTAGTAGAGGAACATTTAATTTTTGGTTTAACGTTCGAACGCCATTTACTTTTCGAACGCATAATGCTTGCGGTACTATGTGACTAATGACCTCTCTGATGGAAACACTGTTAAAAATACAAAGTACCAGGAGCAACACATTTTATTTTTGATTCAACCGTTCGAACGTTAGTTCCGTTCGAACGGTTGCTGCTCGCAGTACTTTGCATCTGATGAACTCTCTGCTGAAAACACTGTTGAAAACACAAAGTACTGGAAGCTAGCATCGTTCGAACTCCCTTTACTGTTCGAATGATAGTTTAAAATTCTCCATTTTATGTTCAAACGTTTACAGCATTCGAACGGTATGACGCAGAGTATAAATACCTGAACGCCTGATTCATTTCAAAATCCCCAAAACCTCTCCAACTAGAGCTCGTTTTTTTCTTCCCATTCATCTATCTACCCTCACGCCCTAAGGAACCCTAAGTCGACTTACCCCGACCCATCTCCAACTAAAAAGCATCAACCCCAGACCTCAAACCCAAAGCTTCAGACCTTCCTCCAAGCTGCCATCGTTCGAACGCCATGCCTAGAATGAAGATTCCTACTAAATGTAAGCCAATAATAAACCAAGAACCCGACTGGGTTGAGGAAGTGATCCAAGAGGAACAAGGCAGGGAGAAGAGAAAGAGGTACGATCGTACCAAGTTTCCAAAAGCTATGAAAGCACAAAGGTACGAACACTTCTTCAGAAATCAAGTGGTGGTGTGTGATAGAGACAGTGTAGTCTCTGATTTTGCTGAGTTGGGTCTGCTGTAGGAGATGGAGAAAAGAGAATGGGTGTTACATTTGAGTAATGGAGGGAGAGCCGTTGTTGATTTGGTGCAGGAGTTTTACTCCAACGCCGAAATCATCAATGGCTCCATATGGACCTATGTACGGGGAAACCACATTGATGTGGATGAGGCGCATCTCAAGGAGAATAGACCCGAATTAAAGTGATCCAAAAAAAAATGTTGAGCTGGATAGGGTAGGAAGGGAGTTGACTGGGGATGCGGACTTTTCATGGGGAGGGAGAAATTTTTTGAAACAAGGAGAATAGACTGACAAATATAGAATGCTCAATTTAATTGCGGTCTCAATTTAGCCCCTCTCAAAAGAAAAAAAATGAGATTTTGCCAGAAATGGCTCGCCTTCTTTATGCTATAGGGAGAGGACATAGCATTGACCTCCCTTCTCTCATCCTAACTGAAATCAAAAAAAGATGTAATGTGAAGAAAAGTGTATTGCCCTTTGGCACTTTGGTGACAGAAATTTGTTTGAAAAATGGAGTGTGGGAGAGGCCCGAAATAGAGATACAGTTGCCAATGGGGAAACTTGACAAGGGCTCATTCAAGAGAAGCAAGCGGCACAGCGATCTCTCAGCAAGAAGGCAAGAAAGGTCACCAGCCCATGTAGGGGATGAAGTACAAGAAGAGCTTAAAAGAGAGGAAGAGAGGGAGTTAGAGAGAGAGAAGGAGGGGGAGAGAGCACAGCTTGATTAGGCAGGACCTAGCTCTAGTACTCGGAGATCCCTTAGGGATGTGATGATGGGGATTGAGAGCAATCATTCGGAGATTCTCCGACAACAAGCAGTGATCTTCAAACAATAAGAGGATATTCTTAGCTATCTTAGGGCTAGAGCTAGAGGAGATTGAGAGGATTTTTTTTTTTTGTTCTTGTGGATTGTCTTTTGTGTGTTTCATTTGTTTGGGTGTTTTGATAGATATTTTTAAAAGTTTTGTGTGGTTATGTTGTTTTTGTTGCTTCTTTTGGATGGATTGAATCATTGATGATTGATGTACCGAATGATCATATTTTGTGAATGGAATGATTCAGTTTATCTGGTTAAAGCATTTGTAAAATCGGCATTTTAGCAATTCTTGTTGATAAAAACACATGTGGATTTTGAGATTGCTTGTTAAAGTAACTAATCACATGATCCGTTTGACACACATCTTGGCAATCTTGACCTAAGATCACAACTCTGTGAACTAATATTATTTTTGTGCTTACATTATCAAATGAACATGAGTATTTGTTGTTCTCAAAGTATACAGTGATCAAACTCGAAAATGGAATCGGTATAAAACCAACATTCCCTGAAAAACCTGACTTAATCAGTGGAAACTACAAAGGATACCAGGGTAAGTTTTGACGCTTGCAATGCTTCAAAGGGAACACCCATATTTACTCAAGAAAGGTCTTCTTTCATCACCTATCTTTCTATAATCTCATTAATTTCGTTTTGATTAATACAACTAATGTGATCTATTGACATATCCTGCAATAAATACAGGCAATACGACACATGCGTATGCACATACTTGAGAAATGATCTTAGGTCATCTTTCGATCAATTTTGAGCCTCAGCGATTCCTTTCACAAAAGTATGACCCTAGTCAACCATGGTTGAGCCTTCAAATTATAATTTCTTTTCCAAAACGCCCGTATGATGACCAAGCCACAAGGAAAAATATTTGACCTACCTTGCTATCTAATTTTTACACCCTTGGATAAATCTAAATGATACATGAAAAGCAAGGAAACTAGAAAAGATACTGGAGGCTACAGTTTCATGAAAAAGAAAAGCGGTGAAAACAACCGAAAAAGGAAAAAGAGGTAGAGAAACAGGAAATTGCCAAGAAAGTGAAAAATGGAAAAAATGAAAGAAAGAAATCTCATTCCCAAAAGAAATGTCGAAAAGCCAACAAGAGGTGTGCTAAAATGCATAAAAGAGATAGCAATTTTGAAACTCATTTGACATCATTTTGTTAGTCACTGACCTCTGGCCACATTACAACCTATAAAAGCCCAAATTGATCTCAAGTCTGATGCATATGCATGTTGTTAATCACAAGTTGGGGTATGCTATATAGCATTTCATTATTTGCTTCAATATTCTTCCATGAGGTTACGCCAAGAAAATGATTAGTCTACTTGCTATAAAGTTTCACTCCTTTACTAAATTATGCATGCAATTTCTGATTGGCCATCTTCTGATTACATGCCCAGCGAGAAACAAGTCACCACAGCTAGAATGAATCTTTTGCTGAGAGCATCCCTATGAGAGATTTGGGAAGTCAAAACTATCCATGAAGGGTGATTAAAGTGGAATGTTTGTTATACACCCATTCTTGTTTCTAGAATGATCATCCAACTACAAAGGAAATTTCAAATGCTAATGTGTCAAATGCTAATTTTTGTATAGGGATAGTACCAATAGTGAAGAGCGTGCGGACCTTAAAGTCAAAATTAAGGGATGGATATCTCAATGACCATGATGATAATTTATTTTAATCAGCAATATCACATTTACATTTGTTCTACCGAAGTTTGAGGGTAGCTTCACTGAAAACCCTCATGAGACAACACTTGTCCTCTAGGATAAACCTAGAGGTTTAACGGCTTGTTGCATAAGCTAAATGCAACCAGATAACCTACGAAAAAGGTGTTAGAAATAGATTTACATTTTATTAATTGTTGTATTACTAGGGACTAGCAATATCTAGGTTGGGGTGTGATTAATACTCAAATATAGCATAATCTTATGCCCCGTTTTGGACTAATTGTGCTTTGGTAGAGTTTAAGTAATGATATTTCAGGTCTTAAAGTGAGCAAGGGTTCAAAGGCACCAAAAAGTACCTTTGAAGGCAATCACAACATTTTAAGGAGCAAATTGTAAAAGCCTGGAATAAGGAAGCAACGTTCGAACATTAAATACCATTCGAACGGTGATGAGAAACCAGGCCAGACATTATAATCTGTGTTGCAGGCAAGACCTAAGGCCCTGGAGATTCAAGTACTACGTTCGAACGGTCATGAACGTTCGAACGTCCACTGGGGCAAGGACAAGATCAGACTGACTAAAGACATGGCGTATTGCAAACTTGCAGTCAGAAGGCCCAGGCACTTGAGCATCATGTTCGAACGACAACCACCATTCGAACGCACCTGGAATTATTAGGAAGACCAGCCAAGATTCTACAAGGACCTAGAGGAAGATTTTTATAGAGAACCACGTGTCTTCTTACATAACGGGCTGGCACTGATTCCATCTGACGTTTGAATGGTAGAAAGCAAAGACAGAGAAACCATTCGAACGTCATTTACAAATCGAACGGTATTGACAGACTGCCTGTAGAGTGGCTGGCTTTTAACTTTGACTTTGACTCCCAACTCTATTCTTTTACCCCTCCCCTGCCTTCTCCTTGCCTATATATACCCTTAGTTTGTAGTGCAAGAGCAGAAGGAGGATCTGGCACTAAACATTTAGTAGCCAACACTTCTCATTTGTAGTTCTTCTAATTGTCTTAGTATTATTTCTTTGTTAGAGAGTGGGGAAGTTCAAGTTCCCATTCCTTTTCTTTCCGTTAATGCTTACATTTGCATTTGCTTAAGAGTTGTAATTCCTTTTTTTACATTTAGTCTTTACATTTATGTTCTTGATTTACATTTAGTCTTTACATTTATGTCTTTATTTACTTCTAGTCTTTACATTTATGCTTTTACATACATGCTTTTAATTATATCTTGCACTTTCATTATTTGAGCTCCCTTCTTACTTAGAGGAGTGAAAATCTTCTTCTTTTCTAAAGCTTTACCAAAGCTGTGAATGGTGGAACGTGATTCACTCATTCTTTGTTGAAGATTAGCTCCTCGTTACCTATATTTTTGCTTTGTGGAGTCCTTTACTTAGAGGGATGAGCATCACTCACTTTTCTAGCTTTACTAAAGCTATGAAGAGTGAGTAGTTTCTCATTCACTCTTTAGTAAGAGGTGTAGGACATGTATTGATTACCCGGAGGTTATATTATGTATTGTTCTAATGCTTAATGTTCATATCCCATTTTTTATTGGATGATTGATTGTATCTAGCAAAGCTAAGGTACTTTGTATAATCGAAAGTCTTTCTGTGACAAAATTCTTTTCAAGGCAAGTACTCTTGCATGGAAAGACTCCTCGTTTCAAGGCAAGTATCCTAGCTAGATCTTCATGACTACACTTGAATCATCCCCATTATCAAACTTCATTTAAAAGGATGAAATATTAAATCCATGGTTGGATTTCATGCAGAAATACTTGCTTATTTGTAGGCGCGATAACTCTCGTTGCAAATAATTCTTGTAAACTTCTAGCAAGACATAAAAACCATGACCTTAATAGGTCATCTTTATCTTCCGACTAACTCGCCGTTGACACGGGAGTTAGTTGAGTTATCGAGCATAATTATAATGAATCAGATAATTGAATACATGTCCTGATCCTTGAGCTAAAGAGTGACTTTATTTTCATTTACCTTGTAAACTTTCTTGAAGAGGATTCAAAATTCTTTTCCGGAAATCACCCACATCTCACCATCCCAAAAATCTCAAGGTTACAATCAATTGGTCTCCTTTACTGATTACTTTGAAACACCAACACAACAAGTTCCATGTGGATTCGACTTCGGACTCAAACTGGATTATTACTACAACTTGACCGCCTGCACTTGGGTGTACACATTTCAGATCAAGTCAGACACCTCTGAGAAGGTGGACTTGATACAAAAGCATCTTCTCTTGGCTATGCGTTTGCAAAAGAGCTATGTTGATAGATGACAGCGGCCTCTAGAGTTTGAGGTGAGAGATCATTTCTTCTTGAAGGTGATGCTTAAGAAACGAGTGGTCAGGTTCGTGTAACACCCCAAAATACACCCTGGATGGTATTACATTCAATAACCATTCATACCATGCGAGCACTAAGATAAATCATCAATAAAAAGACTTCCGAAAAGTAATCCATAACATTTACATCAGTATCCCAAAAGAATATGCCATCTTTGGCCTTTACATTCCCAATAAAAACTAACTATTATAGCGCAGCGGAAATTACAAAAGAAATCTAGACTATACAAATGTAAACGACATCTCTAGATGTCCCACTCGGGATTCAAGTATCCCTCTAGTGCAGCCTCCCAAGGTACGGGTCGTTAGCACCGAGTAAATCCTCTGGCCCAACATCAGAAAAAGGTTCAACTGTAGGGGGTGAGCACCAAGCTCTGTAGGAAAATCCTCCCAAACTCAAACAAGGTTTAGAAAACATGTCAAAACGGGTTGATCTCATCTCCCAAGTAACATATATAACCTTTGAAATAAAACAGGGGCATTTTAAAAGAGATCTCAAGTTTAAATAGCAACGGTAATTGAACTGGATAAATAAAGAAGTGAAACCAAGTAGAGTTGATAACAAATGTCCACAACATAATTCATATATAATTTATAATTCATTTCCATCATAAACCACTTCTAACAAGTTCTTGTGGCATCCCATACTACCCCAAGACTCTTGTGGAAGCTGTATCTGGTAGAATGAACAATAACTCACACAGTATTCGTATCTCATATGGTCTAGTATTGTCCTCTTTGGCGTGAGCATTCATACAAGAAACCTCTCACCCTTAAGGATTTGTTTCTCAGTAGTTCTCTTTGGCAACATGCATACAAGCAACCTCTGCCTATAATATGGCCCTCTTTGGCAGCATGCATACAAGCAACCACTGCCTTGACAGCATGCATACAAGCAACTTCTGCCTCAAAGTTTTTTATTCTCAATACCAACAACTTTCTCAAATAACGATAATTTCATAAATGACCAAATTCACATGTAACATTCCAATAGAAAATTTTTTAAAAAATACATGAGATTATCCAATAACACTATTTTAATTGTTCATTATAAAGTACTAAAGTTTTGAAGTCAAGAACACATGAGTAATCAAGTTTTGGAATCATTACAAATAAATATGAAGCTTAGAAATATAAAATCAAGGCGTATCTAGCTTAAAAGTCATGAGCAAAGGAGAAGTCAAGAATAACGAAACAATCAAGGTTTGAATTCACTAACAACGAATTATTAAGTTTAGGAACCACGAACAAGAGAACCATCAAGTCTTGGAATCAAGGATAAAGAATATCAAGTATTGATGTCAAGAATAAAAGAGAACTCAAGGGTTGAAATCAAGAGCAATTGAATGTCGAGTCTTGAAATCAAAAGGTATGAATCACAAGGGTTAGAATAAATAACAAACGAATATCAAGCTTGAAATCAATAACAAAGGATAAATCAAAAGAAACCATATTTCCCTTGAAAACTAGGGTTTTCAAGGCATACCAAGAGAATTATTGATTACTCAAGCACAACATAGGTAAAACACATTAATATTTAAGGTTGAGAATCTAGAACCAAGGAGAAATCAAGAGAAAGAACATTCCCCTTGAAAGCTAGGGTTTGGAAACAAGAAGGGAGGTTTAATGGTTACCCGAGTCTAACATTGTTTAAGACAAGGTGAGATGTGCAAGGATATCAAGAATTACATATTAGATAGCATATATATATAACATTTCGAGTCAAAGATTACATATAAATAAACCTAGCCTCAATGTAAGAGAATAGGAAGAAAACCCCTATCTTTGGTTCTTGAAAAGTTAGATTTTGATCTTGGATAACCCCCTTCAAACTCTTGTTTTTCTCTTTCTTTCTTCCTCTCTTCTCTTCCTTTCTTTCTATCTTAGGGTTTCTAAGGTTGGAGGGCTGAAAATGGCGTCAAAATAGGAGACCTTGGGTATTTATAAGACTAAAATCGGATCAAGATCGCGACATTTAAGTTTCAGAATTCTTTCGGCTCTACCGGTAGACTCTACCGGTGCAATACTCTACCGGTAGGCTGTACCGGTAGCTCGAGCTCTCTGGACCAAAGTGTATGGGTAGACTGTACCGGTACAATACTCTACCGGTAGACTCTACTGGTAGGGTTTTGCCCAGTTTTGCCTTTTCCTCCATTTTTCATTTCCAATCCATCCTAAACCCTTCCAAAATCAACCCAAACTTTTACAACAAACCTTGGTACCCCAAACATAGTTGCTAGAGGTTCTTTTATAATTTATGTCATCCATTCACTAGCTAAACAAGCTTTAACTATGATTCCCACTGACATTCAAAATTCCTTCTTTTCCAACCTGTCAAATTAAAACACACATCACTACACATATCCACACTTTTACCACAAGTAGTTTCTATATAGTTATATACATATATTAAAGAGAATGCGGAGTGTTACAGTTCGGCAAGCGAAAAAAACTGTCACTGAGGTATATCGGGTCCTTCGAGATGCTCGAGAGGGTGGGTATAGTTGCTTACCGATTGGCATTACTGCCAAATCTCTCTGGTGTTCATGCGGTATTCTATGTCTCCATGCTCCAGAAATACACCCCAGATCCGACTTATGTAGTGTATTGGGGCGAGCTTGTTGTTGATGCGGATGGTACCTTCGAGGAGGGACTGGTGTGTGTCATGGATAGTCGGGAGTAGGTTTTACGAGGCAAGACCGTGAGACTAATGAAGGTGTTGTGGCAGCACTGATGAGTGCAAGAGGCGACATGGAAGTGCGAGGACACTATTCGTACCAATTACCCTTTCCTCTTCTAAGATGGAGGTACATTTTTATAGTCATTTAATTTTAGATGACTGTTGCATATGCATGTGATTGAATGTGCAAGAGTACCTGAATTTTGGGGACGAAATTCATTTCAAGGGGGAAGAATGTGAAACCCGAGCAAATTGGAAATTTTTTGAAAAATAGAAAAATGATAATTTGTCACTATAATGCGTATTTAAAATACTCCTGTTCTAGACCTCGGATGAGGAAATGGAGTTTTTCGTTGGACTCGTGTTGCGAAATCTAGTCACCCTGTCGAATTTCAATGAATTTTGAGATAGTCGAACTTTTTGCACGTCGTAACAGACCCGAAGTCAGAAATATGAGGTGTGTTGTGGACCGCACATTTAATGACTATAAATAGGGCCAAATATCTAGAAAAATCATACATTCTCACCCTTATTCAACATAGGTGGCCGGCCATAGAGAGGAAAAAAGGAGAGAAGGGATAAAAAGTTTGATCTTCAATCTTCTCCTTTCGATCCAAGACGTTTAGTCGCTTGGATCAACTCGAACCAAGAGATGTTTCGTCGCTCGGATCAACTCAAACCAAAAGTTAAATTCAATTTCCGTGACAAGGGCTACACAACCACACCAAGAACGAAGGATTTAACAGAAGATCCAAAGGCAGAGATTTAGGGAAATCAAGTTTTAGAGGTGGTTTTAGTGGTCTTGAAGTCTCTACACTTTAATTTACGCTACAAGAGGTAGGGTTCTTCCTACTTGGGTTTTATTCTAACCCTAAGGGACTATTTTGTGCACTTCCATGTGGCTGAGTTTAGGAACTGATTGAGGACTGTTTAGGGGCTATTTCGTGCACTCCCTTGTGGCTGAAAATATGGACTGTTATGTGGCTATATTTTGGACTGAATTTGGGGTTATTTAATGGGCTGTCTAGGGGCGGTTTTGTGCACTAATTAGGGGAAATTTTAGGACTGTTTTATTCCTATCTTAAGGGGCTGAAATTATGGCTTTAAGGGGCTGTTTATGAGTTGTTTTGAGGCTGTCCAAATGGCCTATTTTTGGACTATTTTAGTGGCAGAAATGGGACTGTTTTTAGGACACTTTGTAGACTCCTTTTAGTCAACTTTGCGGACTGTTTTCATGCCACTTTGTGGACTTTTTTTGGCCACTTTGCGGACTTTTTTTAGGTCACTTTGGAGACTATTTTTAGGCCACTTTGGGGGATTATTTTTAGGCCACTTGAAACACTATTTTTAGGCAACTTTTTGGACTGATTTTATAGGCTGTTATGTGTAATCATGCGCCTTATGATTTCAGTGTATTATTGGCATAGATTATGCAATAACATATAAGTCAATTGTGTTGAATATAAATATTGATACATGCTAGTTGATATTTTGACTTTGTCAGGAAATTATGGAGATTATATGTATATGGCATAATTGTCCATGATACATGTTGATATGTTATTTAAGTTGTCCATTTGGCATTCATTTCATATTGGGCATGACTTTAGCATCACATTCATTGGCATAAGTCATGAGTGTGAGGTTGTGGTATGTATAGTTAATCAAACACCTTGATTAATGATTGGTATGATGGCTAGGGAAAAAGTGGATCGAAGATCCCCTTTGAGTCGTATGGTTGCATGGAAGAAAACTTGTGTCGGGCATAGTAAGTAGGGCTAGACTCACCCTCGGGTGCAAAACCCGGTCACGTGGTTCAGGCACTTCCCGACGGTGAAATTCCAGAAAAGTGCTAGTGTTTATGGAACCGGTGGTTGAGATACCAAAATACATTGCCCAACCAGACACAATATTTTGTTTTGTAAAAGTGCTCATTCAATGAGTAATACCCATCAATGATTTGATTTTATAATGAAACAACTTTTATTTCAAACGATCATTGGATGAATTTTTGGTCAAATAACAGTTCATTTCACAAGTACATTGCATTGTATTGTGGGAGTCGGTGAGGACTCGGGTTAAAGTTGCATGAGTGAGTCCCATCTCCTTTTATAGCATAGCATGGTAAATTTCAATATATAGTTGCATATTCTTACTTGGAATATTGATGAGAATAAATGTTGTATGTAAACATTGCATGTGTACTTAGGTAGGGAGTAACATCTGTAGGAATTACTTTACAAGGCGTTGCTTACCCTATACCGAAAAACTATTTTAGGTACATCTGTAGGAATTACTTTACTGGGCGTGACTTACCCTATACGAGAAAACTATTTCAGGTATGGGTTATACACAGATGGACGGCACTCACTCGGCCACTTAAGGAAGAAAAGCCGACTTGTGGCTTTCAATCCATTTCTTTTGTAAAATTAGACTTGTAATTAAATTTTGGCATGTAATGTGTAAATGAAATTGTAACAGAGTTTATATGGACTGTTTTAATATAATTGTATATGTTTTATATGAGTATGGATAAATGGACCAGGTGTGGCCATAGTTGAATATTGAACCTCAAATGAGTCTTGTGTTTTCGGTAGAGCTTCCCGTACAAAGGAGACTCTGCCCGATTTTTGTTCAATTATGGACCCCGATAAGAGGGGCATAATGGCACGATGTCGAGTAACTCGGTATGCATGGGTATTTCGCGGGTTGATGGGTAATCAACGGACCCGCAGATTTTGGGGTGTCACATGGCCAATAAAATCCACACTACAAAATTTTAGCAACGGTTTTCTTTGAAGCAAAATGGCATCTGCAAGCTTAAGACTGGCAATACTGAATTACCTGACTAATTTCATGACTAGGTACACAACGCCTTATTATTTGGTCCTTACAGTATTTAAACACATAAGGATCTCCCCAGAAAAAATTACGTACCTGTCTCAAGAATTTGTTTTTGTCAAACCAGGAGTAATTAGAAGGAATAGTACCAGTGGCTAAATAATTGGCTATATCTGTATACGATGGTACTTCAGTTATTGCAAAAAGTTGTTAATTTGAAAAGGTTTCTCTAATTAGAATTGGTTCTTCATTTATGTCATAATTCAATCTTGACAAGTAATCTGCTTCCACATTCGCCACTCATTTCTAGTCTTTAATTATAAGATCAAATTCATGAAGTAATAATATCCAATGTAGGAGACGTGGTTTAACATCTTTTTTTGTAAGCCAAAATTTTAAAACTACAAGAGTTGTAAATACTACAATTGATGATCCAACCAAATATGAACAAAATTTATGTAATGTGAATACAACAGCAAGTAGTTCTTTTTTCATGGTTGAATAGTTCATTTGTGCATCATTTAGAGTTTTGCTTGCATAATATAAAACATAAGTTTTTTTTTCTTTTCTTTGACCTATTACAGCTCCTATTGTATAATCACTTGCATCAGACATTAGTTCAAATGGCAAAGACCAGTCAAGAGGTTGTATGATAGGTGTAGAAATAAGCATGTTTTTTAAGTTGTCAAATGCTAATTGACATGCATCATTCCATTCAAATATTATATCCTTACATAAAAGATTACAGATTAGTCTTGATATTGAACTAAATTTTTTTATAACTCTTCTATAAAATCCAGCTTGACCTAAAAAAGATCGAATATCTTTTATAGTTTTCGGTTAAGGAAGATTAGCTATTAAGTCAATTTTAGATTTATCAAATTCAATTACTTTTTGAGAAACTATGTGACCTAAAACAATACCTTGAGTAACCATGAAATGACATTTTTCCCAATTTAAGACAAGGTTTATTTCTTCACACCGAATAAGTACTCTTTCAAGATTTTCTTAACATAGGTGAAATGAATCCCCATATACTAAAAAGTTGTCCATAAAGATTTCTAGATGTTGTTTTACCATATCACTAAATATACTTAACATGCAATGCTGAAAAGTGGCTAGGGCATTACATAACCAAAAAGGCATTCTTTTATAACCAAAAGTTCCAAACGGACATGTAAATGTAATTTTTTATTGATCATTTATTACAATTTCAATTTGATTATAACCAGAATATCCATCTAGAAAATAATAATATTCATGCTCAGCTATTCTTTCTAGTACTTGATCTAGGAATAGCAACAGAAAATGATCCTTCATGGTGAGGGAATTTAGTTTTTGATAATCAGTACATACACGCCAACCTGTGACTGTACGCATCGAGATAAATTCATTTTCCTTATTTTGTATTACATAACACCAGATTTCTTTGAAACTACTTGTGTAGGACTGACCCATTTACTATCAGATATAAGATAAATAATATTAGCGTCTAATAGTTTTAGTACTTCTACGCGAACTATTTCTTTTAAATGATGATTCAATCTTATTTGCATTTGATGAAATGGTTTAGCATTCTCTTCTAAATAGATACAATGAGCACATAGTAGTGGACTTATACCTTTTATATTCGTTATTGTCCATCCAAGAACACTTTAATGATTTTTCAAAAAATTTATCAGTTCTTTTTCTTGAATTTCAGATAAATTTGTTGATATAATTACTGGATGAGTCACATTTTTTCATAGAAAGACGTATTTTAGATTAATGGGTAGAGGTTTTAATTCTGGCTTAAAAACTTTGACATTTAATTCCACCAGCTTTGGGAGTAATTTTTCCCCTTGTGAATTCTTTTCTGATATATTTTCAGATTCAATATCAGATATTGATTCTAATGTCAATAACTATTTTTTTAGAAAATTCTTTTCAAAGAAAATTTGAGTTAGTGTCTCTACACAATTTACTTCATATGATTCTTCTTCTTCTTCTTCTCTAGGTTGTTTTGCACCTTTAAAAAAATTCAATTCCAAAGAAATATTTTCAAATGAAATTTTCATGATTCCATTCTTTCAGTTAATTAATGCATTTGAAATAGCTAGGAATGGTCGACCAAAAATAAGAGGTATAGATACACGTGCATGAATAATCGATTCGGTATCTATAACAATAAAATATGCTGGAAAATGGAATTGATCAACTTAGACAATAACATCTTCCACAACTCCTTGTGAAATTTTTATTGATCGGTCTGATAGTTGTAGTGTAATATTAGAAGTTTTTAGCTCACTTAATCCTATTTGTGTATAGACTAAATAAGATATTAAATTACAACTGGATCCAAGATCTAACAAAGCTTGTCCAATTCAAAAATTTCTATTAAGGCATGAGACTGTAGGACTACCTAGATCTTTATACTTAATAAGTGTATCATATTGCATTATAGTATTAACTTGTTCAGTTGAAAATGCTTTCTTAGGTACACTAGTTCTTCTTTTTGTTGTGCAAAGATCTTTTAAGAATTTAGCATAAGTTGGAACTCTTTTTATTGCATCTAACAAAGGAATATTAATTTGTACTTGTTTGAATAGCTCGAGAATGTCAGATTGATCTTTTAAAGACGTAAGTTTCTTGGCTCTTTGATGAAAAGGTAAAGGAATAGGATATTGAGGATCTTTTTTACTTTGTATTTTTGGTTGTTTTTTAATTAAAGGTTCAGATTCAAGTGGTTTGTTTATAGGAATCGACTTACGTATCTTCTTTGGAAATTTGGGTTTTATAGTTTTATCAATTACCTTATCACTTCTTAATATTGTGATTGCTTGTACTTGACTTGGAGAAGTTTTAGTTGACACAACATTGGCTTGGTTCAGACTTTGTGGAGATACAATAGCTACTTGTTTAAGTTTTTTCATTTCTAAGGCTTTTAATTTTCAGATAAACTAGTCATTTTAGCTATTAAATCATCATCGTCTTTTAAAATATATTTTTCTCTTTCAGATGTAGATGACTTATTTTCCACAATGTTTGAAGATGTTGAATCTCACATATGGGAAATCTCTGAACTTGTATAAAAAAAATGAAATGCTTCTTCAGGATTTTTATTTATAAATTCTCCTTGGGCCATACTTTCAATAAATTGTCGCATTGCAGATGGAAGAGCATCATAAAAGAAACCAATAAAGTCCAGTTTTCAAAAGCATGATGTGGACAAGCTTGGAGGAGATCTTTAAATCGTTCCCAACATTGATTAAAAAAAAATCTTTTGTAGTAAAATTCATTATTTGACGTCTTAATGTATTAGTATGATGCACAGGAAATAACTTTTTAAAGAACTCAGTTTGTAAAGCTTGCCAACTATTGTTAGAATTTTCTCGTAAAGCGTTAAGCCATAGTTTCGCTTTATCTTTCAAAGAAAATTGAAAAAAATTTAATTTTATTTTTTCATAGTTATCTTGCAAAGTTGCATAGACTTCTTCAAATTCTTTCCAATGATCATATGGGTTTTCATCTTCTAAACCATGGAATTGTGGTAGTAATTGTATGGTTCCTAGCTTAATATTAATATTTGGAGTGTCTGTTGGAAAAGCACAACAAGACAGGACATTAGTTCTTGTAGGATGTAGATATTCTCTTAATGGTCGAGTATTTTCAACTACTTTCTGTTCTCTGGCTTTTTCTCCCTAAGTACGTTTTGAGTCATACTTAAGTCAAAGGATTCTTGTGTGGATTGTGATGATGAGGATGAAGATGAATGATTTGACTGATTTATAGAACTTATTGATGAATGAACAAACATAGACTATTGAAAACAAACGAACAAAATATAAACATATAGAACAAACTAACAAAAATATTTTTAATATTTAATTTTTTTATTTTTTATAATTTTTTTATTTTTTATTTATTTATATTTTTTCAAATTACTTTAACTCCCTGGCAACGGCGCCAAATACTTGATTCACACTTTTCGTGTGTCTGAATTATATTATATTATACACCCAAGTATAAGTGACCAAACTGTAATTTTCTCGATTTTAAGTCCAAGCATCGATCTCACAAAGAGTTTTAGTAATTCAAACTATGACACTACTAGACAACAATCTAGGGTAGATGAACAGGTCGCGTAGATGAACTTTAACTCTTGCTTCGACGGATTCTGACCGACGGAACTTCAAGAATCGACGATAGAAGTTTGATTTTCTCCCTTTTCTCTTCCTCATTCTCTCACATGTTAGAAATAGCTGAAATGCATAGCTATTTCTGCAAAATATCTTATTTTAACCCCTATATGTAATTTCCAAGGCTTGGCTCTTGTCGTGCTAAGTGTCCCCCTACTTGTTCAGGTTCGTTTTTACCACGAAATGATTTATTTCATCTCGGTTTAAGTTCAAATTAATTTTATTTAAAAAAAATTCAATTATAAGAAGATTTTATAATTTTTATTTTTTGGGACATTTGTGAGGTCATCTACCACCCAATTATCTCGTAAAACGTAAAAAATCTGACTCTCTCAGAATTCGACGAAATTAGTCTAGGTGACTAGATTTTGCGATACGAATCCAACAGTGAAGTCCATTGTGTCATACGAGCTCTAGAGAATACGTATTTTAATTTCGTATTATTGTGGCAAAATAACCATTTTGCCTTTTTTCAAAAAAATCAAATTTACCTGGGTGTTACATTCTTCCTGCCTCAAAAGAATTTTGTCCCCGAAATTCTCACACACATACACATACAATCACATGTATATGCAACAGTCATTTAATACTAAATGACTATCAGAATGTACCTCCATCATTGAATAAGAAAGGATAATTGGTACGTATAGAGTCCTCACGCTCCTTTATCGCCTCCTCCACTCATCGGTACTGCCACAACACCTTCACTAGCCTCATGGTATTGCCTCGCAAAATCTGTTCCCCGTTATCCATGATACACACCGGTCTCTCCTCAAAGGTACCATCTGCATCCATAACAAGCTCGCCCCAATCCACCATATGAGTCGAATTTGGGGTGAATTTTCGAAGCAAAGAGACATGGAATACCGTGTAACACCTAATAGATTTGACAATAACGCCAACTGGTAAGCAACTGTACCCACCCTCTCGAGTATCTCGAAGGGCCCGATATACCTCAGCGACAGCTTTCCCTGCTTGCCGAACCAGATCACTCCTCTTTTAGGCATTACCTTTAAGAAGACATGATCTCCTACCTTCAAACTCTAGAGGTCACTGCCATTTGTTGGTGTAGCTCTTCTGCAAGCTCTGAGCCGTGAGAAGATGCTTTCGTATCAAGTCCACCTTCTTAGAGGTGCCCTTGACCAAATTCGGACCCGTAGAAGGTCTCTCTCCTACCTTTGTCCAACAAACCGGAGAACGACAAGACCCTTCATATAGCGCCCCGTAGGGTGCTATTTGTATGCTCGCCTGATAACTGTTGTTGTAGGCGAACTCCACTCAGAGTAAATATTCTTTCCAACTACCCTTGATATCTAGGACGCATGCCCGTAGCATGTCCTCTAAAGTCTGGACGGTTCTCGCCGAATGACCGTTCATCTGAGGATGAAAAACAATGCTCATCATCAACAGTGTCCCCAAGGCTTGCTGAAAAATCTCCCAAAAATGAGACATAAACCTGAGAACCTGATCCAATGCAGTCGGATAATCTCTTTTGTATACAACTTGTAGAATTCCTCCATCGTGAAGGTCATCCACAACGCTAAAAAGTGTGCTGACTTAGTAAGTCGGTCCATTATCGCCCACACGGCGTCATGTCCTCGCGATGTCCATGGCAAGTGGGTCATAAAATCCATCGTGACAAGCTCCCATTTCTCCTCCGCTACTTCCAAATGCTGGAGTAAGCCTGCTGGTCTCTGGTGTTCAGCCTTCACTTGTTGACATGTGAGACATTGACTAAAAAAATTGCCAACGTGTTTCTTCATTCTATTCCAATAATACTGGTGACGAAGACCATGCTACATCTTCATGTCACCTGGATGCACAGCAAAACGGGAGCAATGAAACTCTCTAAAGATCTCCTCTCTCAGCACCACAGATTGGGGAAACACAATCCTTCCCTTAAACCGAAGACTACCATCTGTATGTATGGTCCAGTCCTCGTCACCTGTACCCAACTGTATTCGTTCCTTAATGGTCAAAATCTCTGTATCCTGCCCCTGAGACTCAATCACCCTATTCAATAGGGAAGGCATAGCCACCAAATTTTCCAAATTTCCCTGAAGCTGACCTATGTAGCATAGCCCGAACTGTTCCATAGTTTTGAGCATCTGCCACTCCTGGGAATCCACATTAGCCAACACCCCCCATAACTTTCGGCTAAGTGCATCGGACACCACATTTGCCTTACCGGAATGATAATGCAAAGTAAAGTCATTGTCTTCCAAATACTCCATCCACCTATGTTGCCTCATGTTGAGGTCCCGCTGTGTAAAGATGTACTTCATAATTTTATGGTCTGAAAACACCTTGAACTGTTCACCACACAGATAGTGGCGCCAAGCCTCCAAGGCAAAGACTATGACCGCCAACTCCATGCTATGTGCGGGGTCATTCTGCTCGTGGTTCTTTAACTATCGAGAACTATAAGCCACTACCCTCCCAGACTGAATCAAGACACATCCAAGTCCTGCCTTAGAGGCTTCATAATACACTATGTACCTCAGGCCCCTTTCTGGAACTATTAGAGTATGAGCTGAAGTAAGCCTCCTCATCAACTCCTAGAATGCCTTCTCACACGAGTCATTTCACTCAAACTTGACCTCCTCTTAGGTCAACTATTTATTGGTGCAGCTAATCGAGAGAAGTCCTCAATGAACCTCCGGTAATACCATGCTAATCCCAAGAAATTACGTATCTCAAAGAATGACTTCGGCCTTTCCCAATTCATGACTGCCTCAACCTTCTCCGGGTCCATGGATATACCCAAAGTCGACACCTCATATCCTAAAAATTTTACCTCAGTAAGCCAAAATTCACACTTGCTAAACCTGGCGTATAACTGATGGTCTCTCAAAGTGTGAAGAACAACCCTCAAGTGACCCTCATGCTCCTCCTCATACTTGGAGTAGATTAAGATGTCATCAATAAAAACTACGACTAACTGATCTAGGTAGGGTTGGAACACCCTATGCATGAGATGCATGAATACCACTGGGGAATTCGTCAATCCGAAAGCCTTGACGATAAACTTGAAATGCCCATACCGTGTCCTAAACGTTGTCTTAGGGATATCCGCCTCCCTAACCCTCAATTGATGGTAACGAGTGCAAAGATATATCTTGGAGTAGACACGCGCTCTTCTCAGTTGATCAAATAAATCGTCAATCCTCGACAATGGGTACCTATTCTTGATAGTAACCCAATTCAACTGCCGATAATCAATGCATAGCCGAAGGGCCTTGTCCTTCTTCTTTGCAAATAACACCGGAGCGCCCCAAGGTGAGGTGCTCGGTCTAATAAACCCCATGTCCATCAATTCGTGCTATTGGACCTTGAGTTCTTATAATTCATCAAGTGTCATCCTATGTGGGGTCATAGAAATGCGTGATGTACTGGGGTGTAACTCAATGTTGAAGTCTACTTCCTTATATGGAGGTAATCCCGGTAGTTCATCTGAAAAAATATGCTCATACTCACAAACCACCCGATGTAGACCAAACTCCTGTCTTTCCTCGTCCTCTAGGGTAAGGCTTGCTAGCCAACCTATCAAATGCCCGTGCCATCTAGAGTCATACACGATTTGAGGTAAAGCATCATTCTTTTCCCTTTAGAACTTGAAACAAACACCCTCTGGTGTATAATCAGTGACCCTCTTTCGATCATAATCTATAACAACATGGTGCGCCGTCAACCAGTTTAACCCATGGATGACATCGAACTCTGACATGTCTATGACCCTAATGTCCACATTGAGTAGTATCCTCAAGATTTCTAACTCACAACCCCTACATATCTGATCAATCCTCACCCTAACTACAAGGGGAGAACTCACATGCAATGGCTCTTCAAAAGTTTCAACCTCTAAGCCCAAATCATTCACGCATGATGCAACAATAAAAGAATGAGATGCACCAGTATTAAATAGTACTTTTTCCCATAAGCGAGAGAGTAGAAATGTACCCTGAACGATTGACTGATCCACTAGCTTAGTCTGAGGTGTAATGGCATAGATACGCCCCTAGGTCCCCGATGTCCCAACTTGTGAACCCTGCCCTCAACCTCGACCCATGCTCTGGCCCATCTAGCTTGATTATGAAGTGCTTGTTCAGAAAATGGTAGGCGCTGGTGTAGCACCCTGGAAATGGTACTGGTACTGGCTTCCTTAGCCATGGTGGGGTAGGGAGGAATAAACTGTGTCTATGGCTGCCTCACTAATGACTGGGGCTGGTATTTCCCATAGCTCTGGGATCCCTGTCGTTCAGGACAATCCTTCCTCATATGACCCGACTAGAGATCGAAATAGCGAGTCTTCTAACCTGTCTGTTACGTGGTCTTGAAGTTTCCCCCGGCTTGGGAGAATCGACCTTGAACTTGGCTTTAATAGACGCGGCCCTATCCTTGATGTCCCTACGGAGTAGAAATTCGTTGCTTCTTTCCCGAATTAGAAGAAGAGGATTGACCCTCCTTTTTTTTGTCTTTAACACCCGATTCCCGGATGTTCCGTGCGTCATCCATCTCTCTCTCAATGGTCATAGTTGTCTCAACAATCAAGTCAAAGTTTTACAGAAGAAGACCCATAATTTTACCTCGGATGGACAATTTTAATCCATCCTCAAACTTCCACACCTTGGTCATACCTGTGGCCACATAATCGTCAGCAAAACGGGATAATTCTGTGAACTTAGCTTCGTATTCCAATACCGTCATAGTCCTCTGTTTTAGATTCAGAAACTCCCAAGTCTTTGCTTGTCATACAGATACTGGAAAGTATTTTCCCATGAAGAAATCTCAAAATTTCCCCCATGTCATTGCCTCAAAGTTCCTTGAGGCCGTTACCCAATCCCACCCTAGTTGGGATTCTCCTTTCATCTGAAAAGTAGGTAGCGTTATCTTATTAGCATCGAAGGTGATCACCATAGCCCCTAAGATCTTTTCAACCTGTTGGAACCAATGGTTTGCCACCAACGGATCCGTCCCTCCCAAGAAGGCCGGAGGCTGGTGTGCCTTGAACTTCTAGACATTGCTTGAACCTTCATGTCCTACTTTTGTACTAGTCTATGCAATAGTAGCAGATGTAGCACTAGCATGTGCAATAGTAGTATCCACCTCACTAATAGCCTCCACAAAGGCTTGGTGATCAAAGGCCGGCGGTGGTTGGTTATTCCACCCACTGGCTCGACGTCCCCTTCCTCTACTTGTCATCTATACACATGTAAGATAACAATAGAGTCTTACATAGTATCCCAAGATAGGGATCAAGTTTGAACTTTAAGATTTCTCTCATTGTCTCATTCGTAGTACGTATGTCACCCACTAGTAGACATCTACACTTTGAACTATCCCGTTCATCCCATTTTCTAAACCCAAGGTCATGTTTTCTAAACACTAAGGGTTAGAATGCTTTTCACCATGCATATAATTCACAAAAAACATAACACATAATCATGTAGCATATAAAGCACATAACATGAATGCACAATGAATGTAATGGTCTAGACCCAATGTCCATCAAGCCCTAAGTAAATCGTATACCTAAGCTCTGATATCAAGCTGTGACACCCCAAAATCTAGGTCCTTTATTAACCGTTGATAACCTATCAACCCGCAAAAATATCGTGAATGCCACATAACCCGACACTACGTGATAGCATCCCCTAACCGAGATCATAACCCACAATGTATTCTGGGTTCAATTCTTCATTGGATCCAACCAAGACCAAATATATCCTGATTTATATTCCATTATGAGTCATTTACATTGTTGGAGGGAGGGAAGACATAGCCCAATAGCTTGGCAAAACAATAAAAAAAATTAGATTTTTAGAAAGAGTGCTTGTACGCGTACCCTACAAGACAACAATGTATCGGTACGCGTATCGGTACTCTCTGCCTACTGGACAACAGTGTACCGGTACGGTTTATCCAGTTTTGTCCGTTTGGCCTATTTTTCATTTTCAGTCCATTTCAAACCTTCCCAAAAACTAACTCAAACTTAGACAACATACATTTATACATCAAACATGGGTTACACAAGTTCCATTTCAATCATCTCATGGGATAACATGCCCAAAACATAGTTTTAATAAATATTTTACAAAAATCAAGGTTAAAGGCCACAATCCGGCCTCTCTTCACCCTTGAGACTCCAAATGAGGGTCGTCCACAAGTGTGTATGCTGCAACTAAAACATTTTCCCGTATAGGGTGAGCCATACACAGTAGAGTATCTCCTACAGAGGCTACTCCCCCTAGATGCATATGCAATATTCACATACAACACATAACCATTCATAACAATCCCAATCAGGAATATGCAACTCCATGATGGGATTTACTATGACATGCCATAGAATGAGATGAAACTCACTCATGTAACTCAACCTGAGTCCTTCTCAGTTCCTCAACACATGCAAGTGTAAATATATATCATTCTGTCATCTATGTTACACATCAAATGACGATTACCAATCTAGGGTCTTTGTTGTGGTGGGTGTTCATGGACTTACACCAAGGATAACCCAACCAACACAGAATTTATGGACTTTATCGAGGGTTTCGGGTACACCCACACACTTTAGGGACCAAACCAAGGAAGTGTATACCCCATCTATTGGGCCTTGTACCAGAGGGATCCTCTAGCCCTTCTTGCTACCTCGACCCAATTTACCATGCAACCATGCGGTTCAGCTAGGCCTTCGACCCAACTATTTCAAGCCATCCGTCAACCACTAAGTGTGGTGTTCACGACCACCATACACACACCCCCTTGTGATGTGATATCCCCATGCATATGCAATGTGATGCACCATTGCACCAACAATATCATGTCTCATATGTGATGAATGTCATATGGACTAATTTAACACATAAAAATCCAATTCTATGGAAAATTATGTCACAGGCATATAATTTTCACATGTTATCACATAACTCAAGCATGTTATTCCAATTTAACAAAAACAAAAAACTTCAAATATTCAAAGCATTTTCTCAAATACCTTCAAAGCCCCAATCATCTTAAGCACATATCATGCCCAAAAAATCACCAAGTTACAATAATTTATACAAGTAACTTCCACTAATCAAATTCAAGCTAGAATTTAACTTAATTCATTTATATGCCAAATTTTCTCATTTCCATGACCATAGACATGTCTTGGGTGAATCTCTATATCTAGCCCTTTGTCTATCAACACCAAAGGGTGGAATAAAATCAAAGTAGGAAGAACCCTACGTGTTGAAGCGTAAATCGAAGAGTAGAACTTCAAGAACATCTCCCAAGCCCCAAAACTCTAGATTTTTCCCAAAGTCTCCTCTTGGATCTTCAATGAAATCCTTTGTTTTTGGTATGTATGTGTAGCCCTTGTCGCGTAGATGAACTTTAACTCTTGGCTTGACAGATTTTGGCCAACGGAAGTCCGAGAATCAATGAAAAAAGTTTAATTTTCTCCCTTTTCTCTCCCTCTTTCTCTCACACGTTGGAACCAGCTAAAATGCAAAGATATTTCTGCAAAATATTTGATTTTAACCCGTATTTATAATTTCCATGGATTGGCCCTCGTCGCGCCAAGTGTCCCCGAAAACGATTTATTTCTTCTCGGTTTAAGTTCAAATTAATTTTATTTAAAATTTTATTCAATTATAAGGAAATTTTATAATTTTTATTTTTGGGACCTTCGTGAGGTCATCTGTCACCCAGTCGCCTCGTAAAACGTGAAAAATCTGACTATCTCAGAATTCGACCAAATTAGTCTGGGTGACTAGATTTCGGGATATGAATCCAACGACGAAGTATGATGTGTCATCCGAGCTCTAGAGAATATGTATTTTAATTTCGTATTATTGCAGCAAAATAACCATTTTGTCCTTTTTCAAAAAAATCAAATTTACCCAGGTTTTACATAGACAATGAAATAAATAAAAACTGTCAAGTTGTTGTTTGAAGTAGTGTATCATTTGATAGCTTGTGATGTGAGCTTAGATTGATAACAAGTCTAATTAAATGAAGTAAATGCAATGACAATTAAATAAAATGCAGCAATAAACTTGCAAAGGATAATATAAAAGATACCCTTCAGTTTTAGGATTTCATATGTGTTATGTTGGTTAAATACTGGAAATGCTACCTTACAACCATTAACTCCTATTTTACTGGAAAGTCAACCTGTAGGTCTGATATATATAAACCATAACACAACAACTTCTTATGTTGGCTGGTTATATATGTCAATTGATTAATCCAAGAAAACTAGAAAGACAATCCATTCATGAGGAATACTTGAATTATTCAATTGATCTCGTGATTGTAAATGCATACATAATAAACCATAAGCCAATAACTTCTTAGGCTAACTGGTGGTATTATATCATAACACATCAACTTCTTAGGTTAGCTGGTTATATATGTACCAATTGACTAATCCAAGTGAACCAAAAGGACAAGCCATTCAGGAGGAATACTTGAATTACTCAATTGGTTATCTGTGATACATATATATATGTATATATATATATATACCAGTTAAACATCCTCAACATTTCGATGGAGGACAAACCATATCGGTAGGAACGTCGTGGTTGTTAGACTGGCAATATTGTTATATATAGTAATTTAAACAAGCCTAATAACTCAGAAGGACAAGTCATTCATGAGGATCATTTAGGTTTTGTACCATGCATCAATATAGCATCCTCAACATTACGGTGGAGGAAAAGTCATACCGGGCCGTGGTTGTTTAACTGGCAAGTTGATGATGCACTGATGACATAATTCCAGGCACACCATCAAAATTATGTACATCGTTGTATCATGCATGAAATGTAGAATAATACATATAGATAAACATATAAAATAAACATCAGCATTTCTATAATCTAACAAATAATATACATATGTTCACCCTTCACCAAAGGGTATATAAACGACTACTCACTCCCCATTCCTATAGAAAAGCAAAGAGTCCAGGTATTCATCATTACAACTAAAATTAAATGGAAAATTGTAAAAATTCTTTCACAAGGAACAAATGAAACACAACCACCTTTATCATTAATTAAAAAAACAAAGTGGCGGTAGTTCAAATATTCGAACACAAAGATATAACATAAATAAAGAAATACAGAGTATCGAATGGAGAGTAGGATGGATCGGCTTTGTATTCACCTTTCTTTCTTTCTCTTTTTCTTTCTCACTTTCTTTTCTCCCTTTGGAGCTCTCTAAAGACCTTGGAAGACCCTTGGATGGCTGGCCCTCTTGGCTTGGAAAAAGAATGAAGAAAATGAAGAAGAACACCCTATTTGTAGACGGGAGGGGAGGCAAACGGTCAAGCGTGGTTGTCTGGACGCCCACACCACCATCTGGACGGTGGTGCCTTGCAGTGGTGTTGTGTGTTGACCTCTTGGGCTTCCATTTGTCATCTTCTTGGGCTACCATGTGACAAGGCCTGGACTATTCTTTTAATCTTTTGTATTTCAGTCCTTCGTAGTTACCCACTTTTCGTATTTGCCATTAATTCTCTGATATTTCTACATTAAACCCTTCAGTTCCAAACATAAAACTTATAATAATTTAATTTACACAATAAAACTTTAATTGACTTTAATTAATAAGTTTTAATTGGTTTATCTTATTAATTTAATTACTTAATTTTTTCAAAATTTCCACTTGTTAGGGTTAATCACCTTCTTTTTACCCTTTTATTGAATTTCTACAGGAGCATTTTAACATTTAGGAGAATGTGACATTTAGGATATGGGTGGAAATGGGAATGTCAAAAGTTTAAAATGTTTCTTTTATGTGCGCATGATTTTCTAAATGTGTGTGTACTTTTATAAATAAAGCGTGTTAATTGTTTTTCTTTGTGTTTTTATACATAAGTATGTTGTTTTGAATTACTATAGATTGTGCTTTTATAAATAAGGGTGTTAATTTTAATTAGTATAGATTTTTTGAAATTTCATTTTCAATTTTTAGGGCAATTATTGTAGTTAAATTAGGAAATCAGAAAATCCTGCCATCAAGAGAAACTGAAAGAAGAAAAACCAGAAAACTGTATCGTCTGAATGCCCCTGCACCGTCTGAATGCCCAAAAGCAACTATAAAGAATGCAGTTCACTAATCTACAAATTTTCAAGCTTCTCCACTTCAGTTTCTACAACCCTAGGCCCTCAAAACACCTCTCCCTCCATAATCTTAAATACCCATAACTTTTTTTGGATTCTAGCCCGATTAAACACCAAATCTAGGAACATATGCTTGATTTTACCCCATCAAAATCCAAATCAAAACCCTCATTGCATCTTGAATCTTCAAAACAAATGAGGCCAAAGAAGAAGTAAATTGCTCTCAAATCTCAAGCAAGCTCGAATAAATCGCAAAGGGATGCAACTCTACCATCTCAAGAAGCTTTCGGGCAACAAGATTAGAGCTGGCAAGTGTCAAATCCACAGGTCCATTCTAAATTAGAATATAATTTTTTTGAAAATCTTAAGCAACAGTTATGGTATGAACACTATTTTGATTCTAAAACTTTTATTAATGAACCGTTATTAACTTTGACCATTTGAGCGCTTTAGAAAATTTGACAAATGATCTAACCTTTGTATGGGGTAGGAGTGGAAATTATATTAAACAAGGGGATTTGATTGGCAAATACCCAAATTTTAATTTGATTACTGTTTCTAATCTCATGCGTTAATCCTAAAAAATTCAGGTTTATACTGAAAGGGTTTGGTTGTTATTATCCCTTGGTGTTGGTCATTCCATTGATTTTCCAAATTCGATAATGGAACAGATGACACTAAAAAAATAAATAAAATAAACCCTCACTTCCTTTTGGTATTTTGGTAACTAACATGTTTAAAAGCAAGGGAATTGTGATGGATCATACTTGGACACCCACAAACGAATTGACATTTCTTGATGCTACATCTTGAAAGAAGAGTAAGAGAGTGAAAGGAGGACAACCAAGAGGCCAACCAGCAAATCAAGGAGAAGGAGGCAATGAGGAGGAAGCCAAGGACTTTAGGCAACAGGATAAGCATGCACCACCAGAGAATTCAAGGACATATAGATAGATATTGTTGAGTCCTGAACGAGGATGGGACAATTTTAGGCCACCCAAAGGGAGATTCTGATAAGGTGGACCATCGTCATAGCATAGAGACTATTTAGGCACTCTTTGAAGTCTCTATCTATAATTTCTGGTTTTAGAACTCTTTATTTCCTGTATGACATAGTTTTTCCTGCATTTGGGATGATTTTATGTTTATGTAGCTGCTACTTGATTTAGCTATGATACCTGAAGTTTTCGTAAAATCATGTGTGCATACGGAATATTTCACCCAATATTTTTTGGACAAGTCATTAGGTATAAATTAACTTGGGATTATTTTGATGACCAATCCAACTATGAGTTTGACTAACTTTGGTTTAATACCAGACTATATGATAAGTTTGAGTGTCATATCAATACATTCATTTGGAACTCATAACTCATGTTCATGACATTCATGCTATTTGAGAATTTTTTGAATAATGTTTTTCTTTGAAGGCTTACATATATAGTGGAAAATGAAGTAATTACCCATGTGAGATTTTGAGCTCATTTTCCTTGGAGGGAATATATAAATTTACTCAAGTAAGAATTTCATTCAGTTATAGTTCTTTAAATAATCTTATTATCTTTGCTTTGATTAACACATGTTAAGTAATTATTTGGCATGCCCTATGAACATTTTTAGGAATTCTACATATGCACTTTCTTGAAAAATGATCTTAGGCCATTTTTGCATAAAAAAATTGAGTTGTATCCATTTCATTCTAAAAGATGTCCTAGTTAGCCATTATTGAGACATTAAAAGAATTTATTTTCCTGAGCCATGATTTTGACCAAGCCAAATTCAAAATAATATAATGCTACATTGGTTATCTCGAATTTATATTGGAAGCATTGTTCGTATCAAGGGATATGCACCAATGATAAATGTTTGAAAGATGAATAGATATATACAAAAAATATTGCAAGCTATGAAATTGAAAGGTTTGGCCAATTTTTATGATTCAAAAGTCAAAAGTTGAAGAAAAAGGGAAGATGCATGCTTATAAATGATAAATATTCATGGTAAATCTTCTTGAATCCCCTTTTACCCTTTATATCTTTAACCTATCACCCCTGGCCACATTATAATTCTACAAAAGTCCTATTTGACTCTTAATTGGTGCATATATGTTGTAAAACCCGAGAAAATTTGAATTTTTTTCAAAAAAAAGGGTAAAATGGTAATTTACTACTATAGTGCAGAATTAAAATACATATTCTCTAGAGCTCCTATGACACAACAGACTTTTTCATTGGATTCATATCGCGAAATATAGCTACCCTGCCGAATTTTCTCGAATTTCGAGATAGTCAGATTTTTGCATATCGTTCGAGGCGGCTAGATGGCTATTGACCTCACAAAGGTCTCAACAAATTTCCTTAAAATTTTATTAAATTTCAAATAAAATTAATTTGAACTTAAACCGGGATGAAATGAATCATTTTGGGGTGAAAACTGACCAAGACAAGTGGAGGTGTGTGGCGCGACTCGGGCCAAGTTTTAAAAATTATAAATGGGGGCTAAATATCTAAAAAATATATATATATTCTCCCCATTCAGCTGATTCACACATTTTTTTTGAGATGAGAGAGAAAAGAGAAGAAAACAAAGATCTTCAAGATTTCTCTCGACGACTTACGGAGTTCCGTCGGTCAGAATCCTTCAGACCAAGAGTTAAAGTTTATCTGCACGATGAGGGCTACATTTACGTACCAAGAATGAGAAATTTTACCAAAGATCCAATATAGGAGATTTGTCAAATCAAGGTTTTGGAGTTGGTTTTGGCGTTCTTGAAGTTTCTACACTTCTATCTACACTACAAGTGGTAGGGTTCTTCCTACTTTTGTTTTATTTCTACCTTTTTTGGGCTGATTTAAGGGGCTGTTATGTGGCTATTTAGGGACTGTTTTGTGGTTGTTTAGGGGTTATTATAGGGCTGAAATTATGGGTTGTTAAGGGGTTGAAATTGTGGCTGATTTAGGTTGAGATTGTGGACTGCTTTAGGGACTGTTTTGTTGCAGTTTAGCCATGGGCTATTTTATGGGCTGTATACAAGATGTTATATGGGTTTTATGTGGGCATATTATGTATTTATATTATGCCTTGAGAATTAAGTGTGTTGTTGCTTGATTATGTAGTAAAATTCTTAGGGAATTGTGTTGAAGAAATGTAGATATATGTGTATTAATATATTGACATTGTGATGAGTTTTTTTGGAGGTTATATCCATATGATATAATTGTCCATGATACATGATGAAATGTGTGATTTAAGTTGTCCATGAGACATTCATTACATATGAGACATGACATTGACATGCAATAGCACATAACATTGCATATGCACGGGAACATCACATTTCATAGGTGTGAGTGCATGGTTGAAAACAAACACCACATTTGGTGATTGATAAGTGGGCTTGGTACCGTTGGACCAAGGTTCAACAGAGTCGCACGGTCGCATGACATGGAAAACTTGTGTCGGATATAGCAAGAAGGGCTAGACACTCCCTCAGGTGAAAAACCCGATTACTAGTTTATACACTCTGACGGTGAAAGTCCAAAAAGTGTAGACAAGCTTGCAAAGTCGGCGGTGTGATTCCAATATCCGTTACCCATAAAGACACATGGTTTTGTTTATGAAATGATCATTCGAGGTGTAACATCCAACAAGTTTTGGTTTATAAACACATTACTTTTATTTCAAAGTGATCATTGGATGTAATTCATCAATGAAAAATTTTATTACACATTGACAATGCACTATGTGGTGGGAGTTGGTGAAGACTTGGGTTATGATGTATGAGTGAGTTTCATCTCATTTCATAGCATGGCATGGTAGAATTCCAACCTAGAATTGCATATTCTTACTTGGAATGTTGATGTGAATATGAATTGTTGGATGTGAACATTGCACGTGCATTACGGTGGGAAGAAGCCTCTGTAGGAATTACTCTACTAGGCGTGACTCACCCTATACGGAAAAATATTTCAAATTCGGGATTTACGCCAATGGACGACTCTCATTTTGGGGCGCAAGGGTGAAGAAAGTCAACTTGTGACTTTTATAACTCTTTTTATAAAACTTCTGGAGCAAACTAGTTTTGGCATGTAATTTTAAGAGAGTTGTAATTGAATTCATATGGACTGTTTTAATATAACCTTGCATAAATAGACCTGTTGTGGTCAATTTTTACTCATAAATGGACCCGATGTGGTGGTTGTGTTATATTGGGCGTCGAATGGTCATGTTATGTGTATTGTACAGGTTGAATTTTGGGTAGAGCTCCCTGCACAAAGGAGACTTTGCCCGATTTTGTTAAATTATGGATCCCGATAAATTGGACACAATGGCGTGATATCGAGTTACACGATATCCACAGGCATTTCGGGGGTTGATGGGTGCTTGGTGAAAAACCTTGTAGTTTCCTAACCCCTAAATATAACCCTTTAGCATGTGCAGTTTATAGAGAGCAGGGAGTGTCACTCTCCCTTGGGATGGTGTCAAAAGAAAGGGAAAGGAGATGGTGGAAATGAAATGTATGGAATGGAGAATGAAATATGTGTGTGGTGATCAAAACTGCTCCCCAAGCGCAAGGAGTCATTCGCATGTCGTGTTTTACTTGAAAAAGTAATCCAAGGTCGTCTCCTCAGGAAAGGAAAGTTCAAGTGTGTGAAGGTGATTTTATGAAAAAGGAAAATGTAAAATTTTTTTGTTTGTGTTGTGTGGTTTATTGTTTTTGATAGGACATGCAATGAAAACAAGTGTTGGCTAATCCAAAAGGTTCACTCTAATGAGAATGCACAATCAACCAAAAAACTTCCTCCAAGGGTTTATAGATGAACGATTGATTCGTGGGAAGCTAGGGAAGAGATGGTGAGGATCCAAGTATAAACCGTGACCAAGCCTACGGAACATCAAAGACTCACAACCACGTCCACTCTCAACCCAATCAAACTGAATCATCGTACACCAAGAGAGGAAATAAAATGAGTTGAAATGGAAAACTCAAGGGTAGGTCACCCTTGAATTAGCCAACTAAAAATCTAGCTACTCATACTTAAAGGAAAGACAATGCATAATGTAAAGAGACGTAATGAAAATGAAGCATGAAACTTAAATTAATGCAAGAAAACTTAATCTAAGAAGAAAAATATTGCATACCCAAATTAAAGTTAGGAAATGAAGAAAGCATAAAACAACAATGGTGAAATGAAGAACATGTATTTAAACTTGGAATGCAATTGAAATAGTTAGGATTAAAGTGTAAGAAATAAAGATTACAAAAGAATTAAAGCTTACTACAACTGGACTGGAGAAGAAAATGCAAAAACATATGCTTTCTAATCACTATTCATCATCTTACACATCGAACTACTCCTAGCTTAGGTAGCCATACTTTGCAATGTTGAAGAATGTTGAGTATATGGAGTGTGAGAGCCTTCAATTTCGTGCACGGGGGTCCCTCTAGCAGTATGAAAGGATTCCCATTAATAGGGGGCTAAAGAGATGGTATGGCAGGCTAGCACAGGCTTAGCCTGCACACCCAGGCCTCACCCTTCTCTCTCTCTCTACGTTGAATGCCAAGCCTCCCAAGCCCAAATCAAGGGTGTAAAAGACATGAAAATGTGTAGAAAATGTTGGGGGCAAGTGGGAGAAGTATAGGAGGGACCCCGAAGCAAGTGGAGCATGAAAATAGTTGTTCTAGGCATTTCAGGGACAGCCTACCGGTATGCGTATTGGTACTCTAACCCTACTGGAGTTTGGCGTACCAGTACGCATACTGGTACACTTTGTCTGCTTTGGAACATGTTTCATAGAATTGTCATAACTTTTGATCCAATTGTCTGTTTGAGCTGAAATTTTGAAACAATATAGAAGACATCCAGACCTAGAACTTTCATGTTTTTCACTTTTTCAGATTCGAAGTGGATCATGGTCAAAATGGTGGAAAATCTAGGCTCTTCTACTATATAGTGTGGGTGCTTGTGCCTTTGTTATCCAACACCAATACCTCCTTGATTTCTTCACTTTTAAGCCTCCAAATTTTCATGTAATGTGTCTATGTCTTCACCACACATCCATACATAGTTGCAAGGTTATAAAATCCATCATTTAAGCTATAATTGTCTGTAACATCAAAAATTTAACATTATTCATAATTTCGGCTAACTCTAATTACTTATATGCAAAAATGTTGAGTTAAAAACATGAAATGAGGCCATTAAATATGAAATATTTTGTACTCATAAATGGGTGATCAATGAACCCCTGGATTTTGGGGTGTCACAACTTGGTATCAGAGCTTAGGTATATGAATTGCCTAGGACTTGATGGGCATTGGGCTTAGACCATTGCATTCAATGTGAAATTCATGTTATGTGCTTTAAATTGCTACAAGTTATGTGCTATGTGATATGTGAAATATATGCATGGTTAAATGTATATAGAAAGAGGAACACTAGGGTTAGAAAACATAACATTGGGTTCAGAAGAAGGGATGAACGGGATGGTTCAAGGTGTAAATGTCTACTAGTGGGTGACATACACTCTACTAGTGAGGTAATGAGAAAATTCTCAAAGTTTAAAATTGATCCCCATTTTGGGATACTCTATAAGTCTCTATCGCTATCTGACATATGTTGATGGCTAATCGAGGACGAGGACGCCGAGGTAGTGGGCTAAAAAATAACCAACCACCACCGGCCTTTGACCAACAAGCCTTCATAAAGGCTATTGGCAGTACGACTGCTGCCATTGCACAAGCGAGTGCTGCGGCTGCCACCATAGCATAGGCTAGTGCAACTATGAGCCAAGGAGGGCCAAGTAACCTCCAGAGGTTCAAGGCACACCATCCTCCAACCTTCATGGGAGGAGGGGATCCGATGGTTGCCGATCATTGGTTTCGACCAGTCAGCAAGATCTTGGAGGCTAAGGAGATCACCTCTGATGCCACTAAGATAAAGCTAGCTATATTCTAGCTAGAGGAAAAATCCTATGTATGGTGGGATAAGGTCAAAGCATTAAAGGACTTGGATGCAATGACATGGGAAAGGTTCTGTGAGCTCTTCATGGGCAAATACTTCCTGACGTCTGTCGGCATGCAAAAGCTCGGGAGTTCCTAGACCTGAAACAAGGGACGATGATTATGCTCAAATATGTGGCTAAGTTCACTAAATTAGCCCATTTTTTTGATGAGTATGTGGCCACAGACATGGACAAAGTGAGAAAGTGTGAGGATGGCCTAAAATTGTCCATTTGGGATAAAATTGTAGGTCTTCTCTTGCATGACTTGGGCTTGATGGTCGAGACTGTAATGGCCATTGAGGGAGAGGTGGATGACGCAGAAAACATTCGGGAGGTGGGTGTTAAAGATAAGAAGAAGGAGAGCCAACCTTATTCTTCTGGTTTGGGGAAGAAGCAGAGGACCTCTACTCCGCAAAGGTTTCAAGGGCTGGGTCACGGCTATCAAGGCAAAGGCCATGGTTAATCATCCAAAGGTTGGAAATACTACAGGGCTCCTAGCCAACCAGGGCAGAGAGCATGTTTCTATTGTTACTAGCCAAGACATATGAAACGGGATTGCCTTATGAGGCAGGGATCCCAGAGTTATGGGTCACCGCAGTCCCAATCAATAGTGGGATATTCATAGACTCAGTTTGTTCATCCTTACCACACCATGGGTCAAGGGAGTTAGTACCAGTCCCAGGGTGCTACACTGGCTCCTACTACTTCAAAATCTGGCTAGATGGGCTAGAGTATGGGTTGAGACCGAGGACTGGGCACACAAGCCAGGACTTCGGGGACCCAGTGGCATGTCTACGCCATCACACCTTAGGAAACTTTTGTTGGAAAATCAATTAAATATGATAGGAGTCCTGGAGACCAAAGTTAGAAGTGTAAATAAAAATAGAATTATGCAGAATCTATTCCAGTAATGGAGTTATTTTGATAATTATCGTAGTCATTTTTTTGGTAGAATATGGATGGAATGGAACCCCGACATTTTGAATGTGAGGAAAATCTCAGAGAATGATCAAGCTATTCACTGTAATGTCCTTCATTTGGATAGCAAAAAGGAGTTTTTTGTCACTTTTGCCTATGGCTTAAATGATGATAAAGAAATAAGGTTTTTGTGGATCAACCTTAGGTATCATGTTGTGATTAGCACACAACTTTGTATATTCTCATATGCTAATCAACTCATTTCGCTTAATTTTAAGCTTTAAATGATATAAAGCATGATAATTGAAGTCTTAACGTCAAATTGTTGTATTTGCAGTTGAAAGGAGACAATCATTGCTTTTAAAGACCCTCCCACACCTTGGGTTGAAAGGAATTGAAAAGATGGTTTGAGGGTAGCTCGGGAGCAAAGAAATCTAGAAATTCAGATAAGGAAGCAAAACGGTACCGGTACCCGGTACTGGTACCACGTTCCTGACGTGCCCAAACTCTACTAATCTGCTCAGCAGTCTTAAGGGCCCCACCATTGTGACTCCACCACTTTTCTGACACACCTAGAATACTGATCAGCATGCCCTCTCCTTCCTCTAAACCCTGGAGCTACAACATTTCATGAGGAGTAAGAAATGAGGGGCAAAACAGCCCTGACATGGACCTGGCCCTAGCTGCCCCCCTGACCTCTTAGGTTGACTGTCACCTCCAGAGGGTCAGCTATACTCCCTTGCACGTTTTTGGAAGGAGGTAGCTTACTTCTCCAGGAAGAAGGGTTGGAAAGGGATATATTTTTTATTGTATGGAATATAGAGAGAGAAGCTCTCAAGATAGAAGACAATGAATAGTGGGTTCTAGAGAGAGAAAGTGGCGTTTTTCATGTATTTTCCATTGTTTCAGCTTTGAATGCTTTGTAAGGATCCTTAGAACTTCTTTGAATGTGATTAATGCTAGTTTCTCTATGTTGGTTCTTTGTTTTGATGCTCTCTTTTCACTTCTACCATTAGTGCTCATGGGTTGTTCATGTTCTTTGA
>CM042197.1:22747371-22757856 GCA_023539305.1 Ilex asprella | reverse complement strand
CAACTGCTGGAAGACTACATTAGGGCGGCCAAAGTTGAGGAGTTATTTTACAAGCAAAAAGCTAGGATCCTATGGCTAAAGGAGGGGGACCAAAATACATATTTTTTCTTTAAGACAATGAATAACAAAAGGAACAGGAAGAAAATTGTCTCACTAAAGAAGACTGATGGATCCTTGGTGGAGAATGAAAGAGGCATCAAGAAGGAGGCTCTTGAATTCTTTCAGCAACTTCTTTGTAATAACAGTTCCCCTTTAGATTCTAATGAGAGGAAAAGTCTACTCCAATCTGTGATACAAGCTAGAATCCCTTATCACAAAGCAACTGAGATGGTTAGAGAAGTGACTAATGACGAAATTAGAGAAGTTGTCTTCTCTTTTAATGACCACAAGGCCCCAGGTCCCGATAGCTTTAATGGTTACTTCTTCAAGAAAGCTTGGCCTGTAATAGGTGATGATATTTGTGCAGCCACAAAAGAGTTTTTTATTTCTGGGAAATTACTTATGCAGCCACAAAAGAGTTTTTTATTTCTGGGTAATTACTTAAGGAGATGAATGCCATAGTCATTGCTCTTCTTCCAAAGGTCCTAAATCCTTATACGATGGGAGAGTTTTGGCCTATCTCATGCTGTAATCGACTATACAAAGCTATATCGAAGATTATAGCTAATATATTGAAGGGGTCATTAAACTGCATTATCAATTCCAGCCAGTCTGTATTTGTTCCTGGAAGAAGCATTGGGGATAATATTCTTTTGACTCAGGAGCTAGTGAGGGATTATCACAGAGACAAGGGTGCTCCTAGGTGTGGCACCAAGGTCGATTTGCAGAAAGCCTATGACACTGTGGAGTGGAATTTTTTTATGGAAGCTTCAGAAGCATTCAATTTCCCAGCCCCTATCAGGAAGTGAATTCAAGCTTGCATCACTACTCCGAAGTTTTCAATCAATATCAATGGTGAAATGGAGGGATTCTTTGCTAGCACTCGGGGCTTGAGACATGATGACCCTATATCCCCTTATCTCTTTGTGGTGGTTATGGAAATATTCTCACTAATTACCAAAAAGAATATTCAATCATACAAGTAATTTAGGTTCCACTGGAGATGTAAAAATGTCAGTCTCATTCAATTATCTTTTGCTGATGAATTATTCCTATTTTGTTATGGAAAGCCTCAATCTGCAAGGGTCTTGAAAGAATCATTAGTCCAGTTCCGAAATGCATTAGGCCTGCAGGCCAACGCAAACAAAAGTAGTATTTTCTTCAGTGTTGTCAGCCCATAAGCAAAAGATTAGATCAAAATGCTTTGGGGATTTGATGAAGAGAAATTACCTATTAAATACTTTGGGATCCCTCTTATTTCCTCCAGACTCAGAGTTCAACAATGTGCTCCTCTTATTGAAAACATTACCTCAAAGGTAAAGTCTTGTACTAATCAATTTTTGTCCTATGCAGGTAGATTGCAACTCATCAAATCTGTCCTTAGTAGTTCTCATATCTATTGGGCAAGCCACATGACCATTCCAGTGAAAGTGCTCGAGAAAATTGACCAAGTCATGAGATCATTTCTTTGGAAGGGTCCTGACTTAAATAAGTCAGGTGCTAAAGTTGCTTGGGTGGCAGTTTGTCAACCTAAGGAAGAATGAGGTATTGGGATCAAACATCTCAAGACTTGGAACTCAGCTTTAATGACAAAGAGAACCTATGGTCAAAATGGGTACACTCTTACCACTTGAGAGGTAGAACCTTTTTGAAAATCAAGGCCACACAAGCAAGCTCTTGGAACTGGCAGAATCTATTGAAACTACGAGAGTCATTTATGCCACATATGGTTCACATTATTGGTAATGGAGATCAGACCAGTTTATGGCGAGACAATTGGCATCCGAGTGGTTCCCTCTTGCTCAAATGGAGTCAAAGTATTGTGCAGGACTCCAGGCTTCCTGAAGAAGCAAAGGTCAATGAGATAGTCAACAACAACAAAAAGAAGTGGCCAAGCATTACGTTCCCTGACATTCAAGTTATTGCCAATGTTATGCCAGCTTATTCCCCTAATCAAGAAAGGAAAGATTGAGAGAAATGGAGTCTTAATGCAAATGGTAACTTCACCTCCAAATCTGCATGGGAATCCCTAAGAAATCGTGGCCCTCATGTCCCTTGGCATAAATTCTGTGGTTTAGAAACTCAGTGCCTAAAATGAGTTTCATTTTGTGGCTTGCAATCAAACAAAGACCAGCTACAAAGGATAGATTGGTGGTCTATATCGGTCAAATCAACACTGAGTGTATATTATGCATGGAGTTTGGTGAATCACTTGAGCATTTGTTCTTTGATTGTAGATACTCTAAGAGATTATGGGAGAGAATGTTGATGATTAGCGGCAACATAGTCAAGCAAGACCATGGCCTGAACTAATTGAGTGGGTCTCCCAAAACTAGAAAGGAAAGTCCATGCTTACTGTTATCCTTAAACTTAGTCTTTCCATAACTGTGTACAATATTTGGCGGGAGAGGAATAACAGGATTTTTACCAACCAGTTCATGGATGTTAACTCCTTACTTAGGAGTATGATGCTAACTATGAGAGACAGGTTGGCTTGCACGAAGTTCCAAAACTCTCCTCAGAACCAGCACTTGGCACATGTCTGGAGCCTTCCAAATGACTGTCTTATTCCAACTTAGATGGTTCTGCTGCATAGGGAATGATTGGAGAAAGGGATCAGGTGTTAGCTGGAACAAGTAGGGTGGGAACATCAAAAGAAGCTGCAGAGGAATCTCATCAACACTAGGAGTCTCTTCAACTTCTTTTTGTTTGAGTGCCCCTAATCTACTAGAGTATGGAGTTTTGTTCTTATATTTCTGGAGTCACTCTACAATCTAACAATTGGACCTACTTCAACAAGATCAAAAGCAGTTCTTTTGCATGAGTTGCAAAGATGTCTTTTTCAGCTGATTTTACTCAGTTTTCTCTTCCTTCTACTGGGTTGCTGCTTGGTTTCACATCTGGTCCGGGGGCTACATTTTTCTGGCAACGTTAACCGTTCACGTGACTGTTCATATGAACAGTTAATGCTGATTTTTGCCTCCTTTAGCTGGGCTTTCTTAGCAGACTCCATGTTCCTGTTGGAGTTTTCTGCTTTTTCTAGAGAGTCACTGGACTGTTCAATTGGTTCAAGCAGCTGGTCTTTGCGGTTGGAATTTTTCAGGCAGTTTCTACTGCTCACAAGACTGTTCACGTAAACAGTTAATGCTGGTTCTGTTCTTTTCGGCTCTGGTCATTGCACTGCTTGTGGTTATGTCCCCTGTTCATGTGTTATGCCGCTACAGCACTTACTTGAAGCTACAGGCATGTTTCTTTGGGGATGATGTACTGTTCTGTTTTGTGAACCATTGCTTGGTGCTACATGCAAATTTTCTTCTGGAGATGACGTATTGTGGAGTACTGCATACTTGGTACTCCCTGTGTACTGTCTCTTTGATTGGCTCTATTTTTTTTTTTGTATACCATTGGTTCCCTTTGTCAACAAGTCTATGACAGATGCACTTTACTCAGGCATCTCTTACATACTTGTTTTTGAGGTTTAGGATTTTGGGTTTGATGATTTGTCTCTGTACCCTATGTGACATCATTGTACATTTTATGGGTGATTACTCTTGTTTTTGTTAATACAATTTACCTTCCGGAAAAAAAAAAGTATCGGAGTGCCTTCGATTGGTCCACTTTGATCCTAGACAATTTGTTAGTTTTGCTGGAAAAATTAAACAGCATACACATAATTCAACCATAATCAAATCACATCGTAAGAGGTAATGTTTTTACCGCTTACAATAATAATGAAATTTGCATTGTATGGTAGCAGAGGACGTCAAATGTTTGTTATAGGAAGAGGGATCTTGCAGGAACCTGAGATCATTGATAAATTTCATTATGATATTTTGTAGGTAGTCTTCAATTTGGTTCTGCACACTTTATTAAATTCTGGATAAATGTAATCCACATGACTAGTTTTAAAGACTAATGACTGACTGTGTTTAAACAAAAAGTCGAGAGATGTTTGAAATGAAGATCATTGTTTTAAATAACCAAAATAAAGCACAATATTGGAGGTACAAAGAGCAATTTTGAATATTTTTTGGGGGGAGAGGGGGGGTCCCCCTTGGCCAGAACATAGTTCCGTCGATACCTCCAACTAATTATATTGGCGACATAAGTAGGCTGCCAACTATACATGGCTGATTTATGTAGCAATAGCACCATTATATCTAATAAAATTTCATGGATATATCTAACACCATTTCCAATAGAAACTAAAACTTTTATTCAATTTGTGTAATAAAAAGCGTAAAAACGTTGGTTTTTAATGGACATCTCTAATGGACAAACTCAAATTTAAATGAGAATAAATCCAAATTTAAATGTTGACAAATTCAATTTTAAAAAATTGAAAAATATGACTATTAAATCTTTAAAGAATGGAGAAATCTTACAGTTACAGATTTAAGTATAAATTTGAGTCTCTTTTTAATTTGATATGGGTTTGAGTCTTGCATTGAAGAATTTTTTTTTTTAATTGTTTACTCAAATTTAAATTTGAATTTAAAAAAAGAGTAAAGATTAGAGTCAAAGATGATTTAAGAGCATCTCCAACCATGACTCAAATTTGAGTCTAAATTTGAGTAAAAGCTTGATTTGATATAGAGTATTTCAATGGGCAAACTAAAATATTTACTCAAATCTTTTTTTAAAAAAATTATTATCCCAAAGCTCATTTTTTTGTGTCATTCAAATCATGATATTTGATAAAATAAATAAAACTTGCACATCTCTCCACAAATGGGTAATTCAAAAAAAAATGAATATGTATATAACACTACATGGGAGTAAAAAAACCACCTCAGAATTCTATGATTATTCTAAATCTTCATCATTTCTTCTAAATCCAAATAAAGAAAAAGAAAAAAATATATAATTATTTTGACGTAGCCTTGTCTGAAGTACACAAATTTTTTAAATTTGTGGATAGTGAAGGCTTAACATTTCAAGAAAAAAAGGTAGCCTAAAATTGTACTATAGATAGTGTTTAACTCGAAAAAGTCAAAAAAAAATTGATAGGTAGGCTTAGGGTTTATATAGTATAAACGATGGGTGACTTAGGGTTTTAAAAAAATATAAGAAATCAAGAAGATAGAAGATTAAAATGAAAAAAACTTACTTACAATACCTCAAATGACTTGTGAAAGTTTCGATGGCAGTCGACGATGGAAACAACGTAGTAGAGAGAGGCAAGAAGAGATAGAGAACAAGTAGTCGAAGAAGTCTTTTAATTTTGGATATGTTAAAATGTTACCGTTAGAAATTTGGTATAAAATTTGAGTCTATTTTAATTAAGGTCTAGAATAAGTTTTGTCTTGATTTAGTATAGGTTTGAGTCCAAAGTTGGAGAAGTTTTTTGAGCCATTTTGACTCATTAAGTCAATGATGGAGATGTTATGACACTGAAAATACTAAACGGGGTAGCTGAACTTCACTCCCCTCCAATTACAGTACCAAAGTCAGATCAAAACTAAAAAAACATGGATCTAAGACTTCAAATAAAACGGTAAACTCCTAACTAGAACAAGAGGACCCTTGAGAGGCCAAATTAGCTTCCATAATGAATTGTAAGTGAAGTGAGCCTGTATAGGTGCTGAGAGTGACGAGGGCTATACACAACCCGAAGGCAACTTTTTGCCATAAGAACCACCATTGACATTGAAACACGACGATGTTATCGGTCCATCAGAGCCATTGTATGCCAAGTTGATGTTCATAAGCTTAATGTTCCGACAAGGCACCATTCCACTACATTTCATAGTGACTGCAACTCTCGAACTTGATGTACCCCAAATATTTCTGAAGGTAACATTGCTGATCTGAACTTCCGATTGAGCCTATAATTAACACGAATTACCACATAAAAAACTGAAGATGATTCCTAAGCATAAATTAAGTATTTTGAAAGAGCAAGGTATTTTGATCAATTATCTTCCTACAGTGATTTTCTATTTTCTTTTACCTCAATGCCATGTTTTTTAACTTAGCTATTCAACTATCATTGTTTATAAAAAATAGTAATTTACCTCACGTTAGAAAAATATGCTTACTGCTGAAATGCAATAAGTAAGGAAAAGATAGAAATCAAAATTTGGGAAAGAACTCGAGGTATTCAAAATACCTGGTTACTGCAAGGAGGTACAGGACAATATTGTTGATCAATAATGATAGGATTGAAGACATCCCTCATGACTATATTTTCAAATGTAAAATCTCCAGCACTGCTGGCCAAAGAAGGTGCCCAGGTTTTGATCCTCAACCCATTTTGTGTACCAATAAAAGTGCAGTTTCTTATGGTTAATCCCTTCACAAATTCTTTTTCATGGGACCTTCCAAGGCTTCCGACGCTGATGCCATGCCCTGGGCCACATTGAATGTCAGAGATATGTATGTTTTGGCTTCCTGAGACCATGGAAATGCAGTCGTCGCCAGTTCTGATGAGTGTCCGTGAGATCTTGATGCCACTTGAGGCGCCTATATGGATTCCATCGGTGTTGGGGCTGTTGCCTGGGGCAGTTAGTCTAATGTGACTGAGATTCATGTTGTTGCATGCAAAGAGGTTGATATGGGCGTTTTTGCTGTTGACTGATTTCAAGTGATGTATTCTTGAATTGTTGATGAAATCGAACCTCACTGACTGATTCCAGAAAAATGCACCACAAGAAAACATATGTCCTTGTGAGCACTAAGTTCGAAAATGTAGATTATTTCACTCCATTGGCATTTTGTAGGGTACAATTGATTTCGGTACCCAAGGTTAGGATTCAATCAAACTAACAAATTTAAGATTAAAAAGAGTAGACTTAATATTATCTGAAAATTATTTAAGTTACTAGAAAATATTAAGATCTAATTGAATCGTAACTTTGAAAATATTGAATTGTTACCGGATATTATTAAGTTGTAAATTGCGTCAAAATTATTTTTGTGCAATATTCAATCGGTACGTTGATTTTCCCCCTGATGATAGAAAAAAATTAGATTTCCCCACATAATAATCTTTCCTCTGCACCATATTTAGCAAATCTAGGGTAGGATTTTCAGAAACATTTAAAAATAGGGCGGTGTTATTAACATATTAATTAAAAGAAGAGAATACCAAGCAATTCAAAAAAAAAAAAAAATAAAGAAATCTCAGTATCCCATCTGGCATTTTTTAAAATACTAATAATGCAAAAAAATCACCAATTTTTTAGATTTTTTTCATCTAAAAAACCCTTCGCAAAATTGGGTGCCACAAATATAACTAAAATACTAGGAAAATAATTTCCTATAAATAAATTATCATGAGTACCTTACAAGTTAACATTTTCGGGATTTTATAACCATTTGTTAAAGAGAAATACTATTGGGACATAAATTTGGGGTACAATTAGTTGTCGTCAATACATTAATAGTAAAATGCATTTAATGTTGAAACATGACCCATCATTACATGTATTTCACTATCAATTTATTGGTGACAACTTATTATGTTCCGAATTTATGTTCTAATAGTATTATTGTTTGTTAGAGTCAGGAAAAAATAAAAACCACAGCAGTACACTTCCAATTTTGTATATAAAACATAAAAAAAATAAAAAGCCATCAAAATCTGTTGTATAAATCTGAAAATATATCAAATCCATATCAACTACTCAATGTTTTTCAGTCATCAGGCAGTTTTTAGGTAGTGAAAACTTACAACAGGAAGAGGCTTGCACTGAGGGTTTGTGAAGCAATCATTGTAAGGCCAAGCAGAAACACCTTGGCCATCCAATGAACCTCCACCTTTCACCACCAATCCGTCGAGGTATTGAAAGCCAATCCAAGTGTTAGTAGAGAACAACGCAGGATCAGTAGGAGCCTTAAGAACCCCTTTAACCAGAAATGCCATGGCACCCTTGCATGGTCCCTTAAACAACACCGTATTCAACGTGTACGTGCCCCAAGGGATCAAAACCGCACTCCTCCCATAATATTGGCATGCAAGATTCCATGCTTTCTGAAAAGCCTAAGAAAATTTGACCAAAAAGAAAAAATAAAGCCTAAGGGAAAAACCCAAGTAAATAGAAACTCCACGCACATATTTGGATATAAGCACATCTGTATATTTTTTCCGTGACAAGAGATTTTTTCAAGGCATGACTACACTGGCCCTAACTCTATAGAATAAATTTCGGACACCTGCAATCACCCTCCACCTAAACGCATCGCATAAATCCAAGAGTCACCACCAAAAATTGAACCCCGCACATTTGGGTATACGATTCGCTAGGCTACCAATATGGGTTTATATCATGCCTCATATTGCAAAAACTTACCTCACTGTTATCAGATTTTCCATCAGCAACTGCACCATAATCCATCACATTGAAAATCTTGCGTGTTGCACCTCTTTGAGCATCAGTGAAGCACACCAACATGAACACTGTGAAGAGACAAACAGTTATAAAAGCAGACTTTGAAGCCATTTTCTTCCCTTAATGTCTTGGTTTCTTTGTTTTTCTCACTCATATACTTGAGATTGTGAGGGATTTTTAAGGACTGAAATTCGAAGGTTAAATTTGGAATGATCGAAGAAGATGCCAGTTTCCTTTGTCGTTTTGATTTGTTCGTTGACTTCTTGATATTATTTGATTGCTTGCCTTTCTTTCATATTGAATTGATTTTGTTTCCATTATTGAATAAAGCAAGTCATTAAATAAGATTCTTTCCATGCATGGATGGAAATTCCTTGGTGTATGTGAACATATCCTTTTATACATATGGTGGATATGAAGAGAATTAGAATGGATATGTCGGAATTTGAGACTAAAATGTCATAAACTGTTTGTTAGGTTTTCCAGCCAAAAACGACTTTTTCTCTTTTTAGAGGAACATACCAATTTCATTTCAATATTTTTGTGATAACAATGCCACAAAACTTAAATGAAATCCCAAAAAATTACATCTTAAATATATATCATATTTTGGATGAGTGGGTCTCATTAATTTTTTCAGTGTGTGGTCTATTCATCCCCAACTCATCCAAGAGATGATATGCATTTGAATTTTAACTTTTGAATTTTATTTGCATTATACAGTATTTTCCATTATATTAGGCTAAACATAATCACTTTGTGATCAGTAGCACAAAAAGAAAGAATCAATTTGGGATTTTTAATATTTCGTTTACTCACTAAGACAATGTGCCTATTATGTGCTTAATTTATTCTATTAGAAAAAAAAATTGCTAAACATATCATCATTTGGATGAGTGGCTCCCATAAATTTTTTCAGTGGGGTCTACTCATCTTCTACTCATCTAAGAAATGATATGTATTTGAGTTTTAACTTTTGAATTTTATTTGGATTATTTAGTATTTTCCATTATATTAGGCTAAACAGAATCAATTTGTGATCAATAGCAAAAAAAGAAAGAATCAATTTGGGATTTTTAATATTTCATTTACTCACTAAGACAATGTGCCTATTATGTGCTTAATTTATTCTATTAGAAGAAGATTTGCTAAAATCTGTTTTATCGGACAATAATGCTAGTCCGACATAACCTTTTGGGGTTATTTGCCCTAATTCATTGATTTCGGCTTTAATTCACTATTATTTTTTCAGCTTAGAGTGAATTTTATTAAATTTCCAGGCTGACTGCTAATTGAAAGATAAAAATTGATGACACCAAAAATAATTACAAGGTTGAGTTCAGATTTCTAGAGCAGGTCGGGAGGTCAGGCAAAGAAGATGAAGAGCTCAGGTGACCAGAGTCCAACCTCACACCAACAACAAACCAACTGGAATGACATAGGGACAGCTGGATAGACAACAAGCATCCCCAAAATAAAGGAAGTGAGAACAGAAAGCTAGAGTTAAGGCATAAAATTCTCAACCAACTAAGATCTCTCGAAAATAAAGGGAGATCCTAGGAATACAAGACAAAGATTTCGGTGAAGATCCCTTAGAACTAGGAATTAGTCTATATATGCTGGACTGTGCCTCCATTGAAGGGGGAACCGGAGAGACAAAAATACTATTATGTAATTCAATTCAAGTGATCAATAAAGAAAATGAAGCAAGAGTATCCATTAAAGAGTGGACTAGCCATGCTTGTAGCTGGTGAACCACTATATTTTCACTGTGTTGATTCTTGATTTCATCTCTTCCGTAAACCACAATTCACACGAGTCTAGTAGCTCAGTTCTCTGTAGGATCACCTCATTCCCGTCTTTTGCTCATCCACGTTGTTTTACACCATCAGTTTGGCACCATCTGTGGGGACGACCGTTCTCATTTTACAAATACGCTGATCTTTCAGTGACTGATGATCTCAACCCGCAACATGAGCCGAGGTCAAACCAACCCGCCACGCATGCAGGATCAACAGGAAGCCACTAACGGCAGACAAGCTGAAAATAATCC
>CM042197.1:22725831-22747271 GCA_023539305.1 Ilex asprella | reverse complement strand
TTTGAAGACTTTGAAGGCCATTGCATTAATGAAGATGGGAGAGAAAGTGAGTTGCCAGGGAGTTGCTGGGTAGCTTGTGCTAGCCTGTGTAACCCATCTATTCAACCTCCCATTGATGGGAGGCCTGCACACACATGCTAGGGACCACCATGCACGAAAATTGAAGACTTACACTCCATTATATTCAGCATTACACAAGTTTTAAAGGGTGGCTACTTGAGCTTAGGAAATCCAAGGAAGAGGACGATGAATAGTGATTAGAAAGTTTATGTTTTTGCATTTTCCTCTCCATTCAAGTCATAGTAAGCTTTTAATCTCTTGTAATCTTTAACTCTTACACCTTAATGTCATTTACTTCAAGTCAATTCCAAGTTTAGTTACATGTTTTTTATTCTACCATTGTTGTATGAGTTTTTCCACTTCAAACTTTTCTTAAAATGGGTATTGAATATTTTTCTTCTTAGTTTATGTTTTCTTGCTTTAAGTTATGTTCTATGCTTAATGTCTTCATTATGTCTCTTTACATTATGCTTTTGTTTCTTGCAAACATGAATGGCTAGATTTTTAGTTGGCCAATCCTGGAAATCTATTCTTGGGTTTTCCATTTCAATTCATTTTCTTCCCTCTCTCGGTGTACGATGGTTCGGTTTGACTGGGTTGAGGGTGGATGAGGTTGTGAGTCTTTGATATTCTGTAGGCCTAGTCACGATTTTTGCTTGGACCCTTACCATCTCATACCTAGCTTCCCACGAATCAATCGTTCATCTATAGACCCTCGGAGGAAGGTTTTGAGTTGAGTTGGCACTCCCATTGGAGTGAACCCTTCGGATTAGCCAACACTCGTTTTCATTGCATTTTCATTCACAAAACTTCAACCACAAAACTCAAACAAAAGATTTTACACTTTCCCTTTTTGACAAAATCACTTTCACACACTTGAACTTTCCTTCCTTGAGAAAACGACCTTGGAATACTCTTCCAAGTAAAACACTGACATACAAGAGACCCCTTGCGATTGGGGAGCAGTTTTGTTCACACACTTACATATTTCATAATATTTGTTCATTTCATTTCCACCATTCCGTTGCCCTATCTCTTGCATGAATCCTAGTGAGAATGACACTCACCCACACACATAAGCCATATACATATTTAAGGGTTCTTGTAAGGAGCTTAGGAACATCAACGTTTTTCAACAATCACCCCCACCTTAGGAGGATCGACCTTGGCCTTGGCCTTGATAGTCAGGGCCGTGCCATTGATGTCTATATGGAGCAAAAGTCCTTTGCTTCTTCCCGTACTAGAAAAAGAAGATTAGCCTTCCTTTTTCTTGTCTTTAACACCCGCTTCCCAGATTTTTTGTTCATCCTCTACCTCTCTCTTAATGACCATAGCTATCTCGACCATCAAGTCAAAGTCTTGCAGAAGAAGACCCATAATTTTACCCTGGATGGACAATTTTAGACCATCTTTAAACTTCCTCACCTTGGCCATATCTGTGGCCACATAGTGATCAATAAAATGGGCTAATTCTGTGGACTTAGCCACGTATTCTAACATTGTCATAGTCCCTTATTTTAGATTTAGGAACTCTTGAGCCTTTGCTTGCCGGACAGATGCCAGAAAATATTTGCCTATGAAGGGCTCTCAAAACTCTCCCCAAGTTCCTCGAGGCCTTTACCCAATCCCACCACAATTGGGATTCTTCCTCTAGCTGGAAAGTAGCTAGTGTTACCTTAGTGGAGTTAGAGGTGACCTCCATAGCCCCTAAGATCTTTTCAACCTTCCAAAATCAACGGTCAGCTACCATCGGGTTTGCCCCTCTCATGAAAGTCAGTGGATGGTGTGCCTTGAATTTCTGGAGGTTACTTAAGCCTCTGTGGCCCACATTTGCACCAGTTTGTGCAATAGCAGCAGTTATAGCACTGGCCTATGCAATAATAGTAGCTGCCTCAGCAATAGTCCCCACAGACGCTTGGTGATCAAAGGCCGGTGGTGGTGGTTGTTCTACCCACCGCCTCGGCGTGCTCACCCTCTATTAGCCATCTACACACAAGTAAGATAACAATAGAGTTTCACATAGTATACCAAGATAGAGTTTCACTAGTACAGTGTATGTCACCTACTCGTAGACATTCATACCTTGAGCTTTACCATTCCTTCTTTTTTGAAACCCAATGTTATGTTTTCAAAACCTAGTGTTTCTCTTTCCATATGCACATGTCACCATGCATATAATTCAACACACAGCACGTAACATGTAGCAAGTAAAACACATAACATGAAATGCACAATGAATGTAATGGCCTATACCCAATGCCCATCAAACCCTAGGTCATTTATAAGTCTGTTTTCGCCCCGAAACGATTTATTTCATCTCGATTTAAGTTCAAACTAATTTTATTTGAACTGTTAATCAATTTTAAGTAAATTTTATAAAATTTATTTGTGGGGGCCTTTGTGAGGTCAATCGCCACCCAGCTACTTCGAACAACATGCAAAAGTCTGATTTTCTCTGAATTCGCTGAAATTCGACAAAGTGACTAGATTTTGCGATACGAATCCAATGTATAAGTCCATTGTGTTATAGGAGATCTAGAGAGTACATATTTTAATTTTGCATTATAGTGGTAAAATGAGTATTTTTCCCTTTTACAAAAATTTTAAATTTTTTCCAGGTTTTGCACCCTTCACAACGTACTTAGCCACGTTTTGTTTCATCCCTCTCCACCAATATTGACGTTTCATGTTCCTATACTTCTTAGAACTGCCCTAATGTATGGAGAAATTTCAACGATGGCACTCACCCAACAATTCGCCCCTTCCTTGGTCATTGTTTGGTACACATAGTCTTCCACGAAACTGTAACTCATCATTATGTATCGACTAATTCTCAAAAAATTTATTTTTCTCTAATCTACCCCAACCAACTCGGTAACTAATCATTGCAACTCCACAATCCTTTGTCAGAGAATTGGTTGAGCTACAAGATTAAATAAGCATGGTCGATCCTCCTATCTGTCCACCAATAGATCAAATCCTCCAAAGCATCAATCATCTTCCACCTATTAACAGTAAGAACGTTCATTTCACCTCGAGACTTTCTGCTCAGTGCATTTACTACTACATTCGCCTTCCCTAGATGGTAGTTGAGTGTGAAATAGTAGTCTTCTAGATATTCAATCTACCTTCTTTGTTGAAGATTCAGTCTTTCGGTATGAATATATACTTGAGACTCTTATGATCTGAAAACACTTGAAATTTTTCTCCATACAAGTAACAGCCCCACAACTTAAGAGCAAAAACCATAGCGGCAAGCTCCAAGTCATGAGTGGGATAGTTTTGCTCATGAATCTTTAGTTGTCTCGAGTCACAAGCAACTACCTTACCTCTCTGCATGAGCACACATCCCAAGACTCGTGACAAAGCATCGGTGTAGACATCGTATCCTTTCCTACTGCTTAGAATAATGAGGATAGGAGCTATTGTCAACCTCTCCTTAAATGTGCGAAAGGCTAGTTCACAGGCTTAAGTCCATAGGAATCTTTCCCCCTTCTTCGTTAGGTGAGTCACGAGCATCACTAGTTTTGAGAACTCTTCCATAAACCTCTGGAAGTAACCTGCTAATCCAGGGAAACTACGTACCTCGATCACATTCCTCGGTGGCTCCCATTTCATCACGGCTTCAATCTTTGTGGGATCAATAACAACTCCCTGTTCCGACACAACATGGCCAATGAATTTCAATTCCTTCATCCAAAACTCGCATTTACTCATCTTAGCATACAACTTATGCCCCCTCAATGTCTATAGCAAAATCGAGAGATGGAGTTCATATTCTCCTTATGTCCTTGAATAAATCAGTATATCATTAATAAACACGATAACAAACTGATCTAGATACGGCCGGAATACTCTATGCATCAAATCCATAAAGGCTGTAGGAGCATCAGTCTATCCGAACGGAATTACTATATATTTGAAATGACCATACCGGGAACAGAAAGTTGTCTTAGGAATATCCTCCTCCTTGATCTGTAGTTGATGGTACCAAGTGCGAAGTTCAATCTTGGAGTAATACTTAGAACCCCTTAACTGGTCGAATAAACCATTAATTCTTAGCAACGAATATTTATTCTTTACTGCCATCCGATTCAACCTTCAGTAAATTGTGTATAATCGAAGTGTTTCATCATGTTTCCTCGCAAAGAGGATCGGGGCTCTCCAAGGTGAAGTGCTTAAACGGATAAACCAAATAGCCAACAGATGGTCCAACTGTTTCCTTAGCTCCTCGAACTCCATCATATAGGGAGCAATGGATATGGGTTCGGTTCCCGAATATAGACCGATTGAAAACTCGATCTCTCTCTGTGGGGGTAACCTGGGAAGTTCAGCTGGGAATACATCTGAAAAACATGACACAACGCTTGGTTGGGATCTATCCCGATCATCTCCCATCAAGCTAGCTAAGAAACTCAAACGACTCCCCGCCTTAGCTTTTAACAATCTATTACCCATAGTAGGAAATGGATGAGAAGAATTTCGATCATTCATGAAACTAAAAACTATTCATCTTGGTAATTGAAACGAAATTTGTTTACGAAAACAATTCATTACCGCACGAACAGTGGACAACAAGTTCATCCCAAATATTATGTCTTACCCCTTCATGTCAAATGCAATCAAATCTACAATTAATTCTTGCTCCCAAATTTGAAGGACACAACCTCTACACACCCTTCAAGTATCCAATCGTTCTCTCGTAGGCATATCAGTACTCAAGGCATGTTCTAGCTTATCAAATTCCAATCATAAATTAAGAGCATATATAGTGCATATGAATGAATGAGTAGCACTAGGATCAAATAAAATTCGGGCCCACGAATTATAGAGAAGAACAATACCTTCCACAACGACATTGGAAACATCTTCCTCCAATTGGGTCAAAGTAAAAAATCTTCCTTGATAAGTACTGTTGGGGGCTATAGCTCTTAACGGTCTCTGATGTAGTAGCTTTGGTAGTGGTGGCTTATGTGCAATAACATGTCCAGCCGTCAGGGTATTCTTTTGGGGTGCAAAGATCAGACAATGGTTCCGAATATGCCCCACACCTCCACATGCAAAACAGGCTCGTGGGTTTACTCCTATCCTCTCGGGTATGCCTCTAACTCCTCGAGCTATCTAAAGTCTTTGTCCAACCGCCTGGTTTGGGCAACAGTATGGTGTCGCTCTCTGCACTTCACTACTGCTAACACTGGTCCTGAACGAACCCCCTCGTAATGTTCTGACGCCTCTAATTGTCCTCTGTGTGTTTCTCTACCAATGCAACTCTATCAACTACATCCCCATAGTCCCGGATCTCGTGAGCAATAAGCTTCTCCTGGATGGCAGGCCTCAAGCCCTACTCAAAGCGTTTTACCCTCCTGGCCTCAGTAGATATGAACTCTATGGCATAGCGGGATAACTCGTCAAACTTCCTCTCATACTCGGCTATCGTCATGCTACCTTGTCATAGAGCGAGAAAATCTGCACTCATCTTGTCCCTGACCGATTCAGGAAAATACTTGTCTTGGAAGATCTGATCAAACTCCTCCCAGGTAAGAGTATCCATGTTCCTCATTCTCTTCACCAAGTCCTACCAATGATCTGCCTTCCCCTCTAGCAGATATGTAGCTAGGCCGACCCACAAATCCTCAACTACTCCCTTGCCATCACACATTTTCTTCACCCAGCAAATCCATTTATCTGCATCCAAGGGGTGAGATCTTTCTTGGAAAGTAGGTGGTATTGCTACCAAAATTCTCAAAGAACTACCATCCTTCGATTTTCATCCCCATTGCTTGGTACATGAGCTAATGGATGAACCCCATCGTTGTGGTTGTTCTTTCCATTCTGGTATTGCACCAGAGTGGTATGTTTCCTGAGGCATTAGTATATGTCATTCGTGGCATCTGGAGGTTATGGTGGATTTGCTTAGCCACTATGTCCCCTTCCACGTGCACGTTCACCCCTCATCCTGCACATCAATTCACAATTTGGTTCCCTCAATGTACAAGACACCATAATTATAGCTTTAAACTAAAGCATAAGACTTGTGAAAATTTTAAATCAGCAATTTTATTCAACCTAATCCTACCTCTCTAGTGGTAATCCATAAACTATAGCTCTCATTTAAGACTTAATACTTAAACTCTGATACCAAACTTTGTAAAGTCCAAAATCCACATTGGATGGCATTACAATATAAAATCATTCACATCATGAGATCAACTACCAAAATTCATAATCAAAGAAAATTTCATTCATTTTACATAATATCTATAGTATCATCCAAAAGAATATGTCAAGCCATGGTCATTACATTCAAAAGAATAGGCCAAACTATGGCAATTACACCCAAAAGAATACTTCAAACTATTACCTCGCAGTGGAATACAAGCAAACATATTAACTTGAACATTCTCTCAAAATGAACCTCCTAGTCTAGAAAATAAAAAGAATAATTCTAGACATTGCCCTCCGGATCATTATACCCATGAACTTGAGCTTCCCAATGCCCCTGCTCGTCAACTCTGAGCTCTTTGTCTAAAGCAAAATCTAAAAAGAATATTGTTTGTAGGGGGTGAGAACTAAGCTCTGTAGGAAAATCCTCCAAAATTCAAACAAGGTTTAGAAAATATATAAAATAGGTCGGTCTCATTTCAAAAATATCATATATAATTTTTGACATGAAGCAATGACATTTCAACATATCTCAAGTTTACGTAACAACAATAAATTAAATGAAGTAGTAAAATCAATTCCCAACAATAAACCATTTCCAACATCCTTGTAATAAACCATTTTCACTACGATAAACATTAATCAACATTTTGTACCATTTCCCACAATGCATATCGAGCCACAACTTGTATCTTTCACAACATTATGTATATGTATCCCCAATGTATGGAAGGGCGTATATCCTGGCCCACACACACACATTCAGTCCTCGCAAGGATACACAACTTTAGGAAGGGCGTATACCGACGCATCGACAAGGACGATCCAACTCAGGAATAGTATACTAACTCTTAGCCTCAATAACACAGGAGTAAATAGTGGTTTGGTCCTCGCAAGGCACCAACCCCACTACGAGTGGTAGGGAATCTTCAAACCTACGCTGAGTAAGAAACGCATCTAACCCCTCAAGGAGATCCGGTCAACGGCCACCCATGATCATCTAAACATCCACAAGTGATACAATACAAACCCATTTCCTCAAATCATAAGCAAATCCAAAAATTTTCAAATTTCACATGTATTATTCCAAATGAACAATTTAAGAAAATATGAACGAGATCATCAGCAACACCATTTTATTATTCAATACCAAGCACTAGAGTTTTGAAATCAAGAACAAAGGAAAATTGAGAGAAATCCATTTTTCTTGAAAACTAGGGTTTTCAAGATAAGAATAAGAGATTTCATGGCTCTCCAACCATAACATCCTTCAAAACATGATAATATTTGGAAGAGTATTAAGAAATAATGATTTCATAGCATATATAATGGATTGAGAGTCAGAACATGCATATATAGTAACCCTAGCCTCAACGAACAAAAGTGAAAGAAAACTCCTACCTTGCTTTCTTAGTTTTGTGTGAAGAACTTGAGCTTTTGATCCACTTTAATATGATATTCTCCTTGATCTTGTATTTTTCTCCTTCTTTCTTCCTCTCTAAGACTTTATGGGGTTAGAAATGTTGTAATGAGGCTAATGGAAGTGTCATTATGTATTTATAGTGGAAGAAATTGTTTGTTGTGCGTGATTCTGAAACTCAAATTCGTAACTCACATTCGAACGTCATTTGACGTTCGAACGTCCATAGTGCAAATTATTGTTTTACATTCAAACAACATTAGGCCTTCAAACGTCGTGTACTCCCAGTACTTTTACTTTTCCATCAAAGGTTTTGTAGACACCAAAGTACTGGGACTCACTGTCGTTCGAACATCGATTTATGTTCGAACGTCATCCTTGTTTCTGCTGAAACTTCCAGTGACGTTTTGACCCATCTAGAAGTCGATATGAAATACACTTTTGTAGCCCTAGATGTCCAGCATCTATTGAAAATTTTTTAACTTCAATGAACATATGGATAAAAAGTTATGGTCCAAATACTAGGCAATTTCCAAAATCCTTTCTACCCAAATTTTATCTAAAGTGTGCTTTCACTCTAGAATACTTCCAAACTTCTACAACAAACCATATTTCCTCAACTAACATTTTTATTTTTAATATTACAGTCTACATAGTTCATGCATACATCATTACATATATTAGCATTCAAAAAACATAATTAAGTTACTATATAACGATAAGAATGTGGGGGTATACATTTACCAAACTTCTGGTGAATCATCTTGGGTTTCCCAGTCTATTTTACACAACAATCTTACCTCTCATATGCATCAATGAGTATCAACTATCACCAAGGATTTCTCCATTCTATATGGGTAAAGATTAAGCTTTGCAACTTAAGTTTCCTAGTTCACCTATGTTTCTCGAATATGCTCCCAACTCAGTGGACGACAAGGACGCTGACAATGATGACAACTAGCGAAGTCTCAAGGAAGTCCTCTATCTTAATTTTTCCTACTTTATACATTGAGGACAATTTTTTTGGTTAAGTTTGAGGGTGTATTGTCTTCTTGTTTGCATTATTAGGTATGCATTTAGATAATATATTTTGTATTTAGATTACATCTTTTAGTACAACTTGAGCAATGGGTTGAGTGAATTTGATTATGGCCAATGATGAATGTGATTAATTGTTAATTCAAGGGAATTTGATGAATATGTTGAGTCTGTAGTTTGACATACTAGTTGGTTTTACATTGTTTGTGATCCTTTCGTTCATGAGCACATATTCATCTGTTAGGTTAGTTATTATTTAGAGAATTTATTTGGTTAAGTGCTTGTGGGAGATATCAGTGAAAGTCTAGAAATCTTATTTAATCACCAATCAAAGCAAAGTTTAGGCATTCATATAAGTTTGGGGGAAATCTTGGATATGATGGTTATTTGAAAAAAAAATGAAAATTTTAAAAATTATTTTTATTTGATCCTTCATGAGATAGAAAAAAATAGGAAGATAAGAAACAAGAAAAGGGCATGTGGTGAGTAGTGATGGAGCGTAAAACGCACTCGTTCAAGAGAAGGTGAAATGGAGTGTAAAATGAACTCGCTCAATAGGAGGTGAGATGAAGCATTAAATGCACTCACCGAACGAATGAAAAAAAAAGAGAAAAGAAAAAGAAAGAGAGAGAGAGAGAGATGAAAAGAAAAAAAATATTGTACCTTCTAGTTATATGTTTGCCTTAATTAGCAGAGATTGATGTGAAACATAAGTTCATAGAGTTGATATTGAGCATCTCCTATGGACCGCTTGATTACGTAGATTTGTCTAGGTGATGACTAGCTTGAACAATTCGGATATGTACATGTATTTAAATGGTCATTGGCAGAGGTAAAATTATGGAGTATGTTGAACTGTTATACTTGCATTGTTTTGAAATTTCTTTTGAATTATTATTTGCAGTAACTTTGGGGGAAATTATTCAGATTCATATTAATCCATTGTTTAAGTAGTTGGTTATTTGGTTAATTTTTCATAGTTTTTGTTCTCATTGTTTTGCTTGAGGACAAGCAAAGATTTATGTTTGGGGGTATTTGAAGACTGGATTTCATACCTACGAATTGAGTATTCTTAGCTTGATGAAATTGCAAGTTTTCAAGTATTTTATATTCCTTTTTATTTATTTTGTGTGTTTTAATGTTATTTTATCGGAATCATCATTTGGAAGAAAACAAGGTCATTTGGGAGCCTAAGTGTTGGATTTCTGAAGACTAAGCAACAAGGGCAGCTCTAGGCTATTAAAGGGATTAGCACAGCTGCACTAGGACTAGAATCCATGCGCTAGGAGGGCAGAAAATCAGCGCCCCTATGCTGATTTTAAGTGTTGCAACGCTTGTTTTAATGTGAACGCAAATTCTGACTTGTGTTTGAGTTGAAATTGAACTCTAATGCTATATATATGCTAGGGTTTGAGTTGGGATTGATATATACTGATTTTGGGGGCTGCTAAGAGAGGAAAAACCAAAGATTGATAGAAAAAAAGAAGGCAAGAATCGAAGGAAGCGACACGAAGAAAATTGGACTTGAAGGCTAGAGAGAGATTGAAGATGGCAACTAAGTTTTCATTCTTTTCTCTTACTTTTAGTTTTCGATTTTCTAAGATGTTGTTTAATTTGAGAATGATATTTTTCAATTACATTATGAAATAAATTTGTGTTAAAATTGCAACAGAACATGATGTTTAGTTATAATGATCTACTCTCGTTCCTAGTTCTTATTGATCATATATAAATTGTTGATCATATTTTGTGTTTAATTTATGATTGTGTGGCCACCAATTAATTTGATAACCTAGATCAAATTGGAAGTTGAATTCTAGGTTTAGATCTGAATATGATAAAATACGTCTGGTTAATTCTTCTTCGAATTGAATAGCTGCGTTTGTGTATAGGATATGAATATACATATATTCCATGTGTGACTTTTATGAGGAATATAGTATTTTAATTAGGAGAACTATTTTTATCTAACTATCAGAAAATATTTGATAAATAATTTTGAGTTCTCAGTTAATAACTTATTTTGATCAATTAACTGGGAGGAGAATAGAAAGATTTATACGAAGCATTAAGAGAAGTTGTAATCTAAAATTCTTTCATTTGGTAAATTCAATTCTTGATTACTAAATTTAGATTTAATCTTAAATTAGTGAATTCATAGTTTAATTCCAATTTTTAAAATAAAATGGAACTAATATGAAGTTAGTACTTGGAAGTTATTAGCAATAATTCTCCGTGGGAACGATACTCTACTTATCACTTTATTACTTGTAGATAATGTACACTTGCATGTAATTTATCAATATCAAATTTAGACAACAAATACCAACCCTTGGGAGCTTTGGAGAGAGACCGCTCCCCTCCTTAGATGTGCTCCAAGTGGGGCTACTACTCCTCCTCTTTCTTCAATGTTCTTTACTTAGGTATAGTTTCCAAGTACAAATCCGTACTATTTTCAATTCTACTAGACAATATATGCTAATTTATTTCGTTTCTAACAATTGATTTTCAATTCCAATTTCAATACAAGTTTTACTTATCTGATTTTAATTATCATGTCTTCTTTTTTTGGTTTTGATTTTAATTTCATTATGTTTGAGTAGTTAAATTCCAGTGTGATCGGATAAAGTAGTCCCATCCGTGAATTGAGAATTTTTACTCAAAACTAGGGGTTGTCTACTGTCGAATTATTTGGGTTAATTAAATGATTAAAATCGAATATGCTAGTGATTTGTATATCTTCTTGCTTAGTCGTTGACAACTAAGACTTGACACGGGTAATTCTTGGAATTACTGTAATTGAAGTTAATTCCATCCAATCAATTCAATTATCTTGAGTAAATATTTATTATTTATAAATTGGGAGTTAAAATGAATATCTACCGCTTGAGTGAGTTAGACCACAAGCTCAAGTAAGTTATAGAATTCGAGTCAAAATGCCTATTCACAGTGAGGTGGTCTCTACTAATCAACCGGCTCTTTTCTTTGATTGTTATATGTTTATGTGATCTTTTTAATATTTTTTCTTAGTTTTTAAATCAATCATTCACTTCTCCAAAACCTAAAAATGTTTTTATTTTCATTTTTATTTTATCACCATTTAGATTTGTCCTTCAATTACCCTGAGTAGACCTCGATAATCGACCGAGTTACTACAAGATAATTTCCTGTGCGTGGGAACCTGTTGATATTTAACCAACTTTTGAGGTGAAGCAATAGGCAAATACTAAGGTAGTGTCTAATTTCTTGCTCCCTAATTCTCTCCAAAATGTGTTTCAACTTTGAAATATTTTCAAACTTCTCATACACCCCATTTTACCTCTCCCAAGTTTTCTCGACCTACCAAATCTATTTTTAATGTTATTTCCAAAAAAATATGTTTAAAACATAAATAAATCCATTTCTCCTAAGAGTGACGATTTTGAAACTTCAATCTTCTCAATGTATCTACCCTATTCTACAATTACCACATACATAATTTATTCATCCTTAACTCATTCCTCATCAACATTATCAATATAGCTTGGGATAATTACATGGGGCTTACAATCCTCCCCTTTAAAAGAAAGTTTCACCCTCGAAACTAACCTCAAGTAGTGAATAATTATGGATATTTTGCTCACTTCTCCAACTTAGGTTCCCATGTAGCTCCCTCCATTCCATTTTTTTGCCAAAGTACTTTCACAAGGGAGATGACTTTATTTCGAAGTACATTTTCCTTGGTGTCTAAAATCCTCACCGGCTGTTCTTCATAAATCACCCTCTTGAATTTCAACTCCTTCCAAGTCTACCACATGTGATGTGTTGGGTTCACACTTTCATAACATTGACACATGAAATGCATCATGTACTCTCAATAATTGAGCTGTTATCTTAACTGATATGCCACCTTTCCAACAACTCGACTTACCTCAAAGGGTCATGTATACCTCGGAGCTAGCTTCCCCTTCTTACCAAAATGTTTACCCCTTTTTTAGGCGACACCTTCAAAAACACATCTACATAACTCTTTTATCTTTTTTGAGTAATTCATATTCTTTCTCGAATCAATTGAATTTTCTCGATGGTTTCCCTCACTATTTAAATAGACTATTATCCTAGGATTTTGTCCAACAAGTAAGTTATCTACACGACCTTCCATATAAAGCTTCATAAGGAGTCATTCAAATACTAGATTGATAGCTATTCTTGTACGCAAACACCACTAATGGCTAGTGCTAACAAGCAACTTTCCTTGAAATCTAACACACAAGCTCTTAGCATATCTTGTAAAATTCGGGTAAATTTCAAATTTTTCTGAAAAAGGGTAAAATGGTAATTTTTCACCATAATACAGAATTAAAATACGTGTTTCTCTAGAGCTCTTATGACGCAACGGACTTCGCCGTTGGATTTGTATCACAAAATCTAGTCAACCATACTAATTTTATCAAATTTTAAGATAGTCAAATTTTTCACGTCTTACGAGATGACTGAGTGATGAATGACCTCACAAAGGTCCCCAAAAGAGGAAAATATAAAAATTTCCTTATAATTGGGTTAAAGTTCAAGTAAAATTAATTTAAACTTGAACGGGGATAAAATAAATCGTTTTCGATCGAAACAGACCCGAACAAGTGGGGGACACTTATCGCGATGAGAGCCAAGCCTTGGAAATTATAATTAGGGCTAAAATCAGATATTTTGGCACAAAATATCTATGAAAAACCTGGTCCTCAATGTTGGAGAGAAAGAGGGAGAAAAGAGAGAAAGTACAATCTTTGTCCTTCGATTCACAAAGTTCCGTCGGTCCAAATCCGTCGCGCCAAGAATTAAAGTCGATCACCTCGACTAGAGCTACAAAACCACATCAAGAATGAAGGATTTCACCAAAGATCCAAGAGGTGACTTTGGAAAAATCAAGAGTTTTTGGGGCTTGTGAGTTGTTCTTGAAGTTCTAGACTTCATTTTACGCTCCAAGAGGTAGTGTTCTTCCTACTTTGATTTTATTCCTATTTTTTTGTGTTAATAAACAAAGGGTTAGATATAGAAATTGACGTAAACGTATCTTTGGTCATGGAAATGAGGAGATTTGGATAGAAATGACTTAACTAAATTCTAGCTTGAATTTGATGTGTAGAAGTTACATGCGTAACTTTTTGGAAATGTGAAATTTGAGGCATGCTATGTGTTTCATGAGTTAGTCCTTGTATAAGTGTTGATAAAATTCTTTGAATGTTAGAAGCTTTTTTTTTTATTATTAAATAAGAATAACATGCTTGAGTTATGTGATAACTTGGAAAAATTATATGCTTAAGATATAATCTGACATGGAATTAGATTGGTACGTGTTAAATTAGTCCGGATGACATTCATCACATATGGGACATGATATAGTTATTGAAATGATACATCACATTACATGTGAACGGGGACATTGCATCATATGAGTGTGTGTGTATGGTTGTCGTTAACACCATACTTGACGATTGACGGATGGCTTGTCATAGTTGGGTCGAAGGCCTAGTTGAGCTGCATGGTTGCATGATAAATTGGTCGGGGTAACAAGAAGGGGCTAGAAGATCCCTCAGATGCAAGGCCTAGTAGTTGGGGTACGCACTCCCTTAGTTCGGTCCATAAAGTGCGTGGGTTTATAGGAAAACCTCGGTGGGAGTCCGTAAATTCCGTGTGGGATGGTGGCCCTTTGTGTAAGTCCATGAACATCCACCCCAAAAAAGACCCTAAATTTGTAAAAGTTATTTGATGTGTAGCATAGATGATGGATTCATACACATTGGCACTAGCATGTGTTAAGGAGCCGGGAAGGGCTCGGGTTGGGTTTCATGAGTGAGTCTCATCTCATTCCATAGCATGTCGTAATAAATTTCATCATAGAGTTGCTTATTCTTGATTGGAATTGTTGTTAATGGTTATGTGTTGCATGTGAATATTGCATATGCATCTAGGAGGAGTAGCCTCTATAGGGGATACTCGATTGAGCGTAGCTCACCCTATACGGAAAATATTTTTAGGTACGGTATATACACTGGTGGACGGCCCTCATTTGGAGCCTCAAGGATGAAGAGGGGCTGACTTATGGCATTTGACATTGGTTTTTCTAAAACTATGTTTTGGGCATGTAGTCGTATGCTAAAAATTGAAATAGAACTTGTGGCAACTATATTTGATGTACAAATATATGATGTATAAGTTTGGGTTGGTTTTACAAAGGTTTGAAATGGATTAAAGATGAAAAACAGGCCAAACAGACAAATTTGGGCAAACCAAACCGGTACGCGTACCGGTACGATGTTGTCCAGTAGGTAAGGCATACTGATACTCTTTCTAAAAATCAGAAATTTTAAAATTGTTTCGCCATGCTTTTGGCTTATGTTTTCCTTGTCTCCAATGATGTCAATGAACCATTATGGAGTATAAATCATGGTATATTGGACATTGGTTGGATCCGCTGGATAATTGAACCCGGGATACAATTGTGGGTTACAATTCCGATTAGCGGATGCTATCACGTGGTGTCGGGTTATGCGGCATTCACGAGTATTTTCGTGGGTTGATGGGTTATTAACGACTTATAAATGACCCCCGATTTTTGGGGTGTCTCATATCTTCCACAACAGGAATTACCCTCTCGGATTGGCTAACCGTTTGAGGATGAAATGTGGTACTTAAATGTAAATATGTTTGCTAAGGCTTGTATAGGCTTTGCCAAAACTTGGCTATAACCTACTATCACGATTCGACTCAATCAACAAAGGTACTCTATGCAGCTTTACTATCTCACAGATATACAGTTTGCTCAAGGTCAAAGATGTATTTATTGCCTTCATAGGAAAGAAATAGGAAATCTTGGTGAACCTATCCACAAATACCCAAATTGCATTGTATCCTCTAGTGGTCCTCTGCAATCCTGTCACAAAATCCATAGTAATGTGATTCCCCTTCCACTTTGGAATAGGTAAAGATTGTAATGATCCTCCAACCTTCTAGTGCTCAATCTTCACCTATTGGCAAATTGCACACCTCGCAATATATTTGTCCAAATCTCTCCTCATACCTTTCCACCAATATTAATATCTTATACTTCTATATATTTTGGTGCTACCTTGATGTATTGAAAATCTAGAATGATAGCTTTCATCTATCACCTTCTTTTTTATTTGATCGTTGTCGGACACACAAAGTCTTCCACGAAATTGCAACCCACCCTTGTGTAAGGACCAGTGTTCTACCATATCACCTTTTTCTATGTTGCTACAAATACCCTCCAATTTTGGATCCCCACGTTGTAACTCAACAACCTTTTGCTAAAGAGCTGGTTGAGCTACAAGGTTTAATAGACATGGTCGATTCTTATCCCCACGTATGCAGATGTCAAATTCTCCCCAGGCTTCAACCATCTTCCACTTACTATCAAATGACAAATTCCTCCATTATATTTTCTACTCAAGGCGTCAACTACCATATTAGCCTTCCACTAATGATAATTTAGTGTGAAATTATAGTTTTCTAAGTACTCAGTCCACCTCCTTCAATGAAGATCCAGGTCTTTCTGAGAAAAGACATATTTGAGACTTTTATAATCTGGGAAAACCTAAAACTTCTCATCACGCACATAGCCACTACATAACATGAGAGCAAACACCACCGCTGCAAGTTCCAAGTCTTCTGTAGGGTAGTTTTGCTCATGAATCTTTAACTATCTTGAGCCATAAGCATATGTCTTACCTTTCTACATCAACACATAGCCCAAACACTAGAAGGAGGCATTCGCGTACACATCGTAGCCCTCTCCACTACTTGGAACAATAAGTACTTGTGTCGTGGTCAATGTCTCCTTTAGAGTAATAAAGGCTAGTTCAAAATCCTCAATCCACAAAAAATTCTCTCCCTTCTCTGTGATACGAGTCATTGATTAGTACTCAAATGTAGCATATTCGTATGTTTTTGGACTAATTGTGCTCTGATGGAGTTTAAGTGATGATGTTTCAGGTCTTAAAGTTAATAAAGATGTAAGGGGTCCCAAAACTACCTTTGAAGGCAACACCAGCACATTAGAAAATAAATTGTAAAAGCTTGGAACAAGAAAGCAACGTTCGAACGCAACATACCATTCGAACGGTCATAAGAAACCAAGCCAGCTATTATAAGCTATGTTGCAGGCAAGACCCAAGGAGATTTGAGTACTATGTTCGAACAGTCCTAGACGTTCGAACGTCCACTGGAGCAATGACAAGATCAGACTAACTGAAGACATGGCGTATTATAGACTTGCAGTCAGAAGGCTCAGGCACTTAAGTGCCACGTTCGAACGACCCTGGAATTATTGGAGAGACAACAGTCATATTCTGCAAGGACCTGGAGAGAGATTTGCAAAGAGGACCACTTGTCTTCTGACTTGAATGGCAGGCACTGAATCCATTTGACGTTTGAACGGTGTAGAGCAAAGACTGAGAAACCGTTTGAATGGTATTGACAGACTGCCTGCAGAGTAGTCGGCTTTTCACTTTTGACTTTGGCGCCTAACTCTATTCCTTTACCCCTCTCCATGCCTTCTCCTTGCCTACAAATACACTTGGTTTATAGAGAAATGGAGAACACTTGCACTTGGACTTAGACTTAGCACTAGTAGCGCTTCTAATTCCTTTTCTTTGTCTTAGTTTCATCTTGCTAGAGAATTCAGAAGTCTAGATTCCCACTCATTTCTTTACATTAATGTTTATATTCGTATTTGCTTAAGAGTTATAATCTCTTTTACTTTAAGTCATTACATTTATGTTCTTGATTTACTTTAAGTCTTTACATTTATGTTCTTGATTTACTTTTAGTTTTTACCATTATGCTCTTACATACATGCTTTTATTTATGTCATGCACTTTCATTATTTGAGCTCCTTTCTTACTTAGAGGAGTGAAACTCTTCCACCTTTCTAGAGCTATACCAAAGCCGTGAAAGGTGAAAAGTGATTCATTCATTCTTCGTTGAAGATTAGCTCCTTGTTAATTTTACTTTTACTTTGCAAAGTCCTCTACTTAGAGGGATGAGCATCACTCACTTTTCTAGCTTTACCAAAGCTATAAAGAGTGAGTAGTTTCTCATTCACTCTTTAGTAAGAGATGAGGGACATGTATTGATTATCCGAAAAGTATATCATGCTTTGTTCTAATGCTTAACGTTTATACCCCCTTGCTTATTGGATGATTGATTGCATCTAGAAAAGCTAAGGTACTTTGTATAATCGAGAGTCTTTCCATGACACGGATGACTCTTGCATGGAAAGACTACTCGTTTCAAGGCAAGTACCCCGACTAGATCTTCATGACTACCCTTTAATCATCCCCATTATTGTGCTTTATTTAAAAGAATGGAATATTAAAGCCATGGTTGGATGTCATGTAGAAACAGTTGCTTGTTTGTAGACGCGATAACTCTTGGTACAAATAATTATTACAAATTTCTAATAAGACATTAGAACCATGATTTTAATTCTCACTGTCCATCTTTATCTTCCAATTAACTTGTTGTTGATACGGGACTTAATTGAGTAATCAAGCATAAATATAATAAACCGGATAATTAACCACATGTCCCGATCCTCGAACTAAAGAGTTACTTTCCTACCATTTGAATTCATCTTATATTTTATCTAGAAGACTTCTTGGAAAGAATTCAATATTCTGTCCAATAAGCCACCCACTACTCACAACTTTAAAAACTCAAAGGTTACAATCAATCGGTCTCTGTCACTGCTTACTTTGAAACACCAAAACTACTAGTTCCCTGTGGTTTTGACTCCGAACTCAAACCGGATTATTACTACAACTTGACCGCCTGCACTTGGGTGTACACATTTCGGATCATGTCTGTCATCAACATAGCTATCTGAGAAAATCATTTTACATACCTCTAGTAGTAACCTTCCAAAACCAGGAAACTCTGGATTTTTGTCACATTTTTAGGTTGTTCCCATTTCGTAACTGCCTTAATCTTGGTAGGGTCTACAGTTATTCCCTATTCCGACACCACATACCGTAGGAACTTCACTTCCTTTATCCAAAAATTATATTTTCTAATCTTTGCATACTGTTGATGCTCTCATAACATCTACAACACCAATCGGATATGATGTGCATACTCCTCATGTGTCCCTAAGTAGATCAAAATATCATCAGTAAAGATGATGAAAAATTGATCTAAATAAGTTTTGAACACCCTATGCATCAAGTTCATGAAATCTACCAAAGCGTTCATTAACCCAAATGGCATCGCAGTATACCTGAAATGACTATACCTCATGCGAAAGGCAGTCCTAGGAATATCTTATTCCTTTATCTTCAACTGATGATACCAAGTACGAAGAGCAATCTTAGAAAAGTACTTGGAACCCCTAAACTGATCAAAAAGTCATCAATCTGAGGTAGAGGATACCTATTCTTGACAATTACCCACTTCAACTTCCTATAATCTATGCATAGTCTAAGCGTCTCATCATGCTTGTTCATAAATAGAACTAGGGCTCACCAAGGTGAAATGCTTAGACGAACAAACCTAATTGCTAATAACTGGTTCAATTGCTTCCTTAGCTTCGTTAAATCAAAAGGTGACTTGCAATAAGGAGCAATAAATATGGGTTATGTCCTTGGCTAAAAGTCAATAGTTAACTCAATATCCCTCGGTGGGGATAAGCCAAACAACTCATCTGAAAAGACATCTGTAAAGTTTGACACCATTAATATAAACTCGAACTAGGATTCAATATATTCCTTTCCTATTAGATTGGCTGAAATTCCAAAACTAGTCCCTGCCTTAGCCTATAAAAATAGTTTACCCGTCATGGAAAATTGGTGAGAATCATTTCGCTCATTTGTGAAGTTGAATACTAACACCTCCCGATGACTGGAATACTTTCTATTTTGGAAAGCAATCCATCACAACATAGTAAGTCAACAATAAATTAATCCTAAAGATCACATCATACCCTTGCATGTGTAATACCACCAAATCCACTCTCAGCTCTTGTTTTCCTATCTAAAGTGCAAAACCCTGACACTCCCTAAGTGTTTCCAACCTTCTTTGATTGGCAAGTCAACTTTCAATCACTTATCTAGGTTTTCACATTTAAGTCCTAGTGTTCTAATATGATATATGTAAGAACGAGTGAATGGCACCTAGATCAAATAGTATAAGTGCCCATGAATTATAAAGTAAAATAGTAGATTCAACCACATCGTTATCGAGGTCATCCTTTGGTTGGGTCATCACAAAAACTCGACCTTGATTGTTGTCAATTGGTACCATTGCCCTCGGGTTCCTCCACGAATGTTGTTTTTGGAGTGGGGGATCATTTACATTTTGCTGTGCCACGGCCTGGTTGTTCTCCGATGGAAAAGATTGGTAGTTGTTCCTAAAATGTCCAAAACCTCCACAAGCAAAGTATTGAGATTTTTTGAAAGTGTCATTTCCTATGTACCCCTAGTTCCTGTAATTGGCTGTTCCATTGCACCAAGGCCTGATCAGGTCGACGTTATGGAGCTATCCTTTGTATAGCTCCACTACTGCTACCCATTCTTAAGGGGCCTCCCTTAGAAAAAGTTTGCCACCGTTGAGCCTCCTCAATATCTCTCTCCACCAAAATAGATCAATCCACATGTAACACCCTAAAATCCTCCCTAAAAGGCATGACTATCTATACAACATCAACCATGTGAACATCTAAGATAATCATTAAATAATAAAAATTATTCCACATTCAATGACTAACTAGACAATTTCCTAGAGATACATAAATAATCCATAGGTTTGCATCCAAAACCAAAACAATAGTCTTTGATCTAACTAAAAAGGAAATATTTATAATATTATCTAATAACTAAACTTTAGATATTTAAACTAGAAAGACACTCTCTAAGTCTCAATGTCCAGATCCACATCTTGATCTATTGCCATCTCAACGTCAACTTGTCGATCTAAAATTATATCTTCTTCAAGTCCAACATCCAAACAAGATTTTAAGATAATAAAATAAGTAAGTATTACTTAGTAAAATAGCAAGTAATCATTTGAAGTAAAACATGACAGTTGACAAGATCTCATGTTTATGATATCACATATGTAAGAAGTAAAACTCATTCTCAAACAGTAGATAATTACAACCATCATGTCTCATGTACGTATGTAGATTAACATGAATCCACATATCAAGAATATCCATACCCCCCACCCCACATAAACACACAAAATTATCCAACCAATCCCCGCAAGGATACACCATTATAGTAAGGTCGTATATCAATGCATCGACAGTGACAAATCCAACCTAGGAATAGTATACTTGCCTTCATCTTCGATCCCTATGAGAGAATTGTGCAATTTCTTAACCCTCACAAGGAACTAAAAAAAATAACTATGGATGATAGGGAACCTTCAAACCGCTCAAGTTTACAAATGTATTAAAAATCCCTACAATGTATGGTCAAATGTAACCCACGTTCATCACACCCATTCATATAAGAGATACTTTTCACACTTTTCCATAAAACACATGCATAATCCCGAATCATAGTTTCATAATTGTTCGAATAGAATAATTTCAAGAACACATGCAAGATATCTCTAAGAAACATATTTACATTGATCATAATCAAGAACTAGGGTTTTAAAATTAAAAACATATGATTCTTAGATGTAAAACATGTATTTGGATGTAAATAATCTGTTTATTCAAGAATATAAATGTCTATTAAAAAACAATATAAAAATTTTG
>CM042197.1:22703863-22713961 GCA_023539305.1 Ilex asprella | reverse complement strand
TGATACTCAATAAGATTTTCTACAATGATGCTCAAGTGAAATAGGTCCAAATTAGGAAGAGATAAACAAGTTTCATGCTAAAATCTACACTTCAACATTGAAAATGAAAATGCAATATTATGCGCTCATCAGGGGAAACTTCAAGACCACCGCTAGGCAAGTCAAAAGAATTGTTTCCATTGCCACCAGCTAGGGCCACATGAAACGGTATTTCCCTCAGAGGCAGGGATCCTAGAGCTATAGGACGTTCTAGTCCCAGTCTTTGGTGGGGCAGTCGCAGACATAGTTTGTTCCTCCCTACCCCATCATGGGCCAAGGGAGCCTGTACTAGTTCCAAGGTGCTACACAAGCGCCTACCACTTTCTAAGTGGGGACTTCACAATCAAGCGAGATGGTCTTGGGCATGAGTCAAGGCCGAGGACAAGGCTCTCAGGCTGGGACTTCGGGGACCCAAGGGCGTGTCTACGCCGTCACACCTCAGACTTAGCTGGTGAATCAGTCGGTCATTCAGGGTACATTTCTACTCTCATGTTTATAGGCAGGAGTGTTATTTGACTCTGGTGAATCTCATTCTTTTATTGCTGCATAATATGTGAAAGATTTAGGCTTAGAGGTTGAAACCTTGGAAGAGTCACTGTATGTGAGTTCTCCCCTAGGAGCTAGGGTGATGGTTGATCAAATATATCAGGGTTGTGAGTTAGAGATCTCGAGAATTCTACTCACCGTGGACCTTAGGGTCATGGACATGTTGGAGTTTGATGTTATCCTCGGTATGGATTGGTTGACGGGAGACCGTGTTGTTATTGATTGTGATAAAAAAAAGGGTCACTACTTACACACCAGAGGGTGTTTGTTTCAAGTTTCATGGGACATATCATGACACATTACCTCAAGTAGTGTTTGACTCCCGTTAGCATGGACAGTTGATGGGTTGGCTAGCAAGCCTTACCCTGAAGGATGAGGCGAGATAGGAGTTAGTTCTTCCTCGGGTGGTTTGTGGGTACGAGGATATTTTTTCAAATGAACTACCGGTTTTATCTCCACATTGGGATGTAGACTTCACCATTGAGTTGCACCCTGGTACATCGCCCATTTTTATGAATTCGCATAGAATGGCACCAGCTGAGTTGTAAGAACTCAAGGTTGAATTATAGGAATTGTTGGAGAGGGGCATTATTAGGCCGAGCACCTCAACTTGGGCGCTCTAGTGTTGTTTACAAAGAAGAAGGACAAGACCTTTTCGGCTATGCATAGACTACTGGCAGTTGAATAGAGTTACTATGAAGAATAGACACCCTTTGTCGAGGTTTGACGATTTATTTGATCAACTGAGGGGAGCACAAGTCTACTCCAAGATTGATCTTCTCATCGGTTAACAACAGTTAAGGGTTAGAGAGATTAATATCCCTAAGACAGCGTTTAGGACGAGATATGGGCATTTCGAGTTTATAGTGATGCCATTCGGTTTGACGAATTCTCCGACAGCATTCATGAATCTCATGCATAGGGAGTTTCAACCCTACCTAGATCAGTTGTATGCCAACATTTTGACGACAGTCGTAGTCTTTTTGATGACATTTTGATCTACTTAAAGTCTGAGGAGGAACATGAGGGTCCCATTAGTTGTATGTCAAGTTTAGCAAGCGTGAATTTTGGCTTACTAAGGTAAAATTTTTGGGACATGTGGTGTCGACTTCGGGTGTATCTGTGGACCCAAATAAGTTTAAGGAACTCATGAATTGGGAGAGGTCAAAGTCAGTCTTCAAGATACATAGTTTCTTGGGATTGACAGGGTAATATTCGAGGTTTATTGAGGACTTCTCTCGATTAGTTGCAGCTATGACTAAGTTGACCCGAAAAGAGGTCCAGTTTGAGTGATATGATTCGTGTGAGAAGGCATTCTAGGAGTTGAAGAGGAGGCTTACTTCAGCTCCTATTCTAATGGTTCCAAAGAGGGGACATAAGTGCACAGTATATTGTGATGCCTCTAAGGACAGACTTGAATGTGTTTTGAGGTAGTTCGAGGGGGTAGTGGCTTATTCTTCTCGGAAATTAAAGAACCACAAGTAGAATTACCGAACACATGTCATGGAGTTGGCGGCCATTGTCTTTGCCTTGAAGGCTTGGCGACACTACTTATACACTGAGTAGTTCGAGGTATTTTCGGACCACCAAAGTCTGAAGTACATCTTTACACAATGGGACCTCAACATGCGACAACGTAGGTGGATGGAGTTTCTGGAAGACTATGACTTCACTTTGCATTACCATCATGATAAGGCAAATATGGTGGCTAATGTACTTAGCCGAAAGTCACGGGGGAGTCTTGGCTAGTGTGGCTTCCGGGGAATGGTAGATGCTTGAGATTGTGGGAAATTTTAGACTATGTTACATGGATCAGGCTCAGGGTACTGTGGGAAGTTTGGTGGCTACACCTTTCCTACAAAACAGGGTGATGGAATCTCAAGGGCAAGACCTAAACATGGTGTCCGTTAAGGATCGAGTATGATCAAGGATAGGTAATGAGGGTTGGACCATTCACTCGGATGGTAGTCTTTGCTAAAGGGGAAGGATTGTGATTCCCCAGTTAGCAGAGCTGAGAGAATAGACCCTTAGGGAATTTTGTTGCTCCCGTTTTGCAGTATATCCAGGTGGCACGAAGATGTATCATGATCTTCATCGCCAGTATTACTGGAGCGGAATGAAGAGACAAGTTGGAGACTTTATCAGTAGATGTCTCACGTGTCAGCAGGTCAAGGCTGTGCACCAGAGACCAGTGTCTTGATCCAAAATATGTACACCCAAGTGTAGGCAGTAAAGCTATAGTAATAATCTGGTTTGAGTACAGAGTCGAATCCACTGGGAACTTGTTGTGTTGGTGTTTCAAAGAAAGCAGTGGTGAAGATCAATCGATTGTAACCTTTGAGATTTATAGTTGTGTGGTTGGGAAGTTTTCCCTGGATTAAATATCAAATTCTTTGCAGTAAGGTTTTCTAGACAAAATATAAGATAAATTTAAATGAAAAAAAAATCACTCTTTAGTTCGAGAATCAGGACATGTAGTCAATTATCTTGTTTATTCTATTTATACTTGATAACTCAATTAACTCCCGTGTCAACAGCAAGTCAATCGAAAAATAAAGATAGACTACGAGAATTAAGACCATGGTTCCAATGTCTTTATAGATGTTTATAAGAATTGATTGTACCAAGACTTAACTTGTCTACAGGCAAGCAAGTGTATTACAAAGACATCCAACCATGACTGTAATATTCCAGTCTTTAAATGAAGGACAATAATGAGGATGATTAAAAGGTAGTCATGAAGATCTAGTTGGGGTACTTGCCTTGAAATGTGGAATCTTTCCACGCAAGAGTCATCCATGTGATATAAAAACTCTCGTTTATACAAAGTATCTTAGCTTTGCTAGATGCAATCAATCATCCAATAAACAAGGGGATAATCACTAATCATTAGAAAAATGAATAAATATAACTTCTGGATAATTTATATGTGCCCTTCACCTCTTGCTAAAGAGTGAATGAGAAACTACTCACTCTTCATGACTTTGATAAAGCCGGGAAAATGAGTGATGATCATCCCTCGAAGTAGAGGACTCTACAAAATAAAGGTACAATTACAAGGTGCCAATCTTCAACAAAGAATGGGTGAATCACGTTCCACCCTTCATGGCTTTGGCAAAGCTCTAGAAAAGTGGAAGAGTTTCACTCCTCTAATAAAGAAGGAAGCTCAAGCTATAAAAGATATGAACAAAGGAATGTATGTAATGGCGCATATGTGAAGACTAAAAATAAATGGAGAAACTAAAACTCCTAATACATGCAAATGTAAAACATGAATGCAAAAACTAAAAAAAAAATTAGAGAAACTAAAACTCTTAATACAAGCAAATGAAAGCATTAATGTAAAGAAACGAGTGAGGGTTTAAGCCTCCCAACTCTCTAACAAAGAGGTAAACTAAGACAATGAAGAAGTAGAAGTGCTACCCCCTTTCTCTCACAAAATAAGAGTATTTATAGGCAACGAGGAGACATGGTGGTGAAGAAATAGTGTTTGCCGCCTATGTCAAAGTGAGAAGCCAACCACTCTGGAGTCTGTCTATCGAGATCGTTTGAATGTGAGTTAGCGTTCGAACTTTTATTGTTGTTTTTGCTTTATGGACGTTCAAACAGTTGACGGCGTTCGAACGTTTCTTCTGTCTTTGCTCTAAGAGCATTCAAACGTCAGATGGGATCTGTCCTTGTCACTTAGATGTAACAAGACCTATGGTCCTTTGTGGAAATCTCCTTCCACACTCCATGAAGAACTTGTTATTTATTTGTTGTAACAAGCCATGTCTTTTAGTCTGATCTTTTCAATCTGATCTCGATTCGAACATAAGTTGACATTCGAACCTTACTTCTTTGTTCCAAACTTTTTTAATTTGTTCCCAAAGGTGTTGGTATTACATTCAAATGTAGTTTTTGTTGCCCTTGACCTTTTTTTCACTATAGAACCTAAAATGTCATCATTTAAACTTCATCAAAGTATAATTAGTCCAAAAGGGCACAATAATATGCTATATTTGAGTACTAATCAACCAACGTGGTTGCTTCATCCTTTTTTGGTAGTTGAGTGAAAATGGGAACATGTCACGATAAACTTTGTGATTCACTTGCCATGGACATCACGGGGACCTGATGCGGTATGGATGATAGTGGATCGACTAACAAAGTCGGCACACTTTTTAGCGATGCGAATGACCTTCACATTGGTGGAATTATACAAGTTGTATATAGGGGTCATTGTCCGGTTACATGGGATGCCCGTATCTATAGTTTTGGATCGAGATCCCAGGTTCATGACTCATTTGAGGGAGAGTTTCCAATGGGCCATGGGGACATAGTGGATGATGAGTGCTGCTTTTTATCCCCAGAAGGATGGTCAGTTGGAGAGGATCATCTAGACTTTAGAAGATACGCTGTGGGCATGCATCCTAGATCTCAAGGGTAGCTGGAAAGAGCATTTACCCTCAGTGGAGTTCACTTGTAATAGTAGTTATCAGACAAGCATACAAATGGCACCTTATGAGGCACTATATGGGAGGCCTCGTTGATCTCTGGTTTGTTGGACAGAAGTAGGGAGAGACCTTCTACGGTTCTATAATTGGTTAGAAACACCTCGGAGAAGGTGGACTAGATACGAAAACGTCTTCTTAGAGCTCAGAACTGACAAAAAAGCGACGACGACAGATGGCGGTGATCTCTAGAGTTTGAGGTGTGAGATCATGTCTTCTTGAAGGTGATGCCTGAAGAGCACAAAATATTGCACATTTTAAGCCCTTATTACATGCATTATTAACTCAACTTTTGCATCTAAGTACTTGGAGTTAGCCGATTTTATGAATAATGTTGAATTTTCGAGGTTGCATGTATTTATAACTTAAAAGATGGATTTTAGGACCTTGCAACTATGATGGAGGTTTGGTGAAGGCATGGACACAATATATTAAGATTTAGAGGCTTAAAAGTGAAGAAATCAAGGAGGTTTTAGTGTTTGGGAACAAAGGCACCAGCTGCCACATCTTTTGGAAGAAGTGCCTCGGTTTTCCTCCATTTTGACCATGATCCACTTTGAATATGAAAAAGTTTAAAACATGAAAGTTGTAGCTATGGATGTCTTCTATATTGTTTTAAAATTTCATGTGAATTCAACAATTGGATCAAAAGTTATGACGATTCTACAAAAAGTGGTCCAGAGCAGAAAAATAGTACCGGTACGTTCTACTCCAGTGGCTTCGAAGTACCGGTATGCTCCTAAAGCCATGCCCGAACCTCCTGCAACTCAGCTCCACTTGCTTAGGGGTCTCACCTACACTTCTCCAACTTGCTCCCCACCATTTCCTTACACATTTTCATGCCTCTCTTACACATTTTGATGACTTTGAAAGCCATTGCATTAATGAAGATGGGAGTGAAAGTGGGCTGCAATGAGGGTTGTTGGGTAGGCTTTCCTAGCTTGTCAAATTCCATCCATTCCACCTCCCATTGATGGGAGACCTGCACACACATGCTAGGGACCACCATGCATGAAAATTGAAGACACACACTCCATTATATTCAACATTACACAACCATTTGAGTGTGGCTACCTAAGCTTAGGAAATCCAAGGAAGAAGATGACGAATAGTGATTAGAAAGTTTATGTTTTTGAATTTTCCTCTCCATTCAAGTTGTAGTAAGCTTTTAATCTCTTGTAATCTTTAACTCTTACACCTTAATGTCATTTACTTCAAGTTCTTTTCAAGTTTAATTACATATTCTTCATTTCACCATTGTTGTTCATGTTTTTCTTCATTTCCTAGCTTTAAAATGTGTATTGTATATTTTTCTTCATAGCTTAAAATTTATTGCTTTAAGTTAAGTTCCATGCTTCCTTTCCTCATTATGTCTATTTAAATCATTCTTGTCTTTCCTTTAAACATGAATAACTATATTTCAAGTTGGCATAATTCAAGGGAGACCTCCTCTTAGGTTTTACATTTCAATTCATTCTCTTCCTTTCCTTATGAGTCCAATGGTTCGTTTTGACGGAGTTGAGAGTGAATAAGTTGGTGAGCCTTTGATATTCCGTAGGCCTAGACATGGTTTATGCATATATACTCACCAATCTTGTCCCTAGCTTCCCCCGAATCAATCGTTCATTCATGCTCTATCGGATAAGGGATTGAAGTTGAAATGGTATTCCTATTTGAGTGACTTCTTGAATTAGCCAACACTTGTTTTCTTGCATTTTCATTAAGAACAAAACTCATCAAAACCAACGACAATATTTTACATTTTTTCCTTTTGCAACAAAATCACCTTCACACATTTGAACTTTCCTTCCCTAAGGAGACGATGTTGGAATACTTTTTCAAGTAAAACACCGACATTCAAAAGACTCCTTGCGATTGAGGAGCACTTTTGTTCACTTACATCCCATTCCACACATTTTGTTCATTTCATTCCACCACCATTCAGTTGACCTTTTTCTTGCATGCATCCGAGTGAGAGTGAAACTCACCCACACACATAAGCCATATACATATTTGAGGGTTCATGTTAGGAGCTTAGGAACATCAACGTTTTCTTACAATCATTTTTGGCGCTGTTGCCCAGGAAGGTTAAGTGTCGAGTTTAAAGGTGATTTTGGGCGGCATAGGTCAGTCTCGTGATTTTTATCATGGTCCAAGGGATGTCGTCTCTTTTGTAAATAAATTGTAAATAGTTTGTGTTTTATTTATTGTCTTATAATTTTTAGGATAATGTATTAAATGCCCCATATTATAAAAATGTGTGTGAGATTTGTGATGAGTACGAGCATATCACTAGTAAGTGCCCAATAAATGCCCCTTGTTTTGTAAATATTTGCGAGATTTGTAGTGAATATGGACACATCACTAGTGAGTTCCCAATAAATGCCCCTTATTTTGGAAATGTTTGCGAATTTTGTGGTGTGTATGGACACTTCACTAGTAGGTGTCCAATAAATTATCCGGTTTAAGATTTTAACATGTGAAGGTTCAAATTCATTTTTGGCCTCCGAAAATTTTTACCCCAACCATGATGTTACACCGAGTTATCCGAGTTATGGTTGGGAGAATGAACCTTATAATTTTTCATCTGGTCTCATACCACCAAATGAATTTTGCAACTATCCAACGTATGGGGACTCAACCGAAGAAGAATTGAAAAATATTTTGTGCGATTTTATGCAATACCAAATGGAATTCAATGCCCATATAACCCAACAACTTGATACATTGACTAATGCTATAATTTCTATGCATGAAGAACAACATCTTGAACATAATCAATGTATTAAGGATGATTATTCCAATGCAATGTATATTGATGTTGAATCTCCCACCACTCTAGATTGTGAAAAGTTTAATGAAGTTATTATCTCACATGAGGCTAATGTGCCCAAAGTCAATTTGCCATCTATGAGTGGTGTTGAGATTCACATTTCTGAATTTGGAAAGGGCATTGAAATGGAGATAAGTGTTGAAACTCTTCAAGAGAAATTGTATATTTCATTTGTTGCCTTGCATAAACTTGCCTACAAATCTATTTGGTTGATATTTTTGAATCAACATCCTTTCTATGTTTGGATAGATGGTTTAAGAAGGGCATTTATACAACAAAAAAATGTTAAAACAAAAAAAAAACAATGGGCGAAAGCTCATATCCGAATTGAAGCCGGATTGACATGAGCCCTAGTTGTTTTGTTTCCATGTATATAGTAGTTAGATTTCTTTTATTGTTATATTATTGTTTTCATAATGTTGTAGTGTAGATTTTAGCATGAGTTGTTTATCTCTTCCTAATTTGGACTCATATCATTTTGAGCATCATCATTGCAAATCTAATTTAATATCATGTTTGAGTCTAAGTTGGGGGTGTAAACAAGCTCTTTTGTGTTTCATTTTCCCTTTAAAGTTTATATCAAAAAAAAAAAGAAAAAAAAATAGTATCTCATTTCCCATTTTACTTTAATTTTTCTTATTGCAAGATTCTTTGTGCATTGAGGACAATGCATAGTTTAAGTTGGGGGTGAGGTGCACCATTCACATGTTCCACCACTTTTTGTATAGAATAATGGAAAATGTGAAAATTTTGAAAATTTTAGTTCCAATATTGAACTATATTTCCCTATCCTAATGGTTATGTGATTTGTGATTGGTTGATCTTCATTTTGAACTTTGAATACATGGGCACATTATAAAAATTTATCCTATTGCTAAGAGTATCACATACTTGTTTGCTTTTGAACTCAACCATATGTGCATCATGAACTTGTAATTTCGGCAAGTTACGAATTGAGTTCACATTTTAGTGCTTGACATGAATAGTGGAGATGAGTAAGTACCCATGTGAGCTTTAGTGCCAATTCTTGTTAGAAGGAACTTACATTTACTCAAGGAATAATTTTTCAAATTTCAAATTTGTTCAATAATCTCATTATGCTTGTTTTGGTTAGGTGCATTTGGTTAGTTGATTGACTTGGTCTTGAAATGCATAATGCCCCTCTATGTTTATCATGAGATGATCTTAGGCCATCTTTGACTTACTTTGAGCCTTAGCCTTTTTCTTGTAAAAAGTTTATCCCTAGTACCATAATTGAGCCTTAATTGTAAACTCGTTTCTATGCCATACATTTGACTAAGCCAATGAAAATGATAAATATCTACCTTACCTTGGTTGTTCCTAGTTCTAAGTATGAATGATCATAAATGAGAAGGAAGTATGGCGAAAACTCAAGAAAAGGGATGAATGATGTTGAAACTCAAAGAGTTGAACTGAAAAAAAAAACTCCAAGAAAAAGAAGAAAAAGGGTGAAAAGAAGAAAATAATGACAAAAGAAAAAAGTAAAATGTAAAGGAAAAGAAAGAAAATAAACAAAGAGTGTGGTGATGAGTTTGGAATGAGAATCCCATGAAAAGGGAGATGTTTTTGAAATAAAAGTCACTTAGAGCAACCCTCTTTGTTATCCTATATCCTTCATTTCATTTTCCTAGATATCACCCCAAGGCCTCATTACAACCTGTGAAAGTCCTAAATGATTTAGAGAATCATGGGGGATGCATATCGTTAAAGAACAAGAGAAGTTGGTTTTTCTATCGAATGCCCTAGCATTCCTTTCATGAGATTATGCCAATGTTGTTTTATTTCAATGCATACTTCATTTTTGGATTATATGTGAGCATACTTTGTTTTGAGCACAATATTCAGTCTCACATATACACATGGAGAGCATGCCAAGATACTCATAGTTTTATTCATTGTGAGAGACACCCTTGGTGAGTTTTGCATCAAAGCTTAATTTGGATAGACAAAGTGAATGTGAACTCTGTTGTGTAAATGTTTAAATTACATGTTCATTTCACACGCACGAGTTTTAAAATGAATGTGTATGTTGATACTCTAGAATAGCATTTACGGCTATGATATGTCTCATGTGTGATTGACACGGGTGTTCGGATCAAGTTGTTGTTAAAATCCCATTGCTAGTTAGGGTAAGGGAATATGCTTTAAATATTGGATACTAGAAAA
>CM042197.1:22653472-22695794 GCA_023539305.1 Ilex asprella | reverse complement strand
AAAAGACCACGGTGCCAAAGGTTTCACCCAATGCCCCAATTCCAATAGAAGAAGAAATCAAGGGTGAGGCCAAGGAGAGTGTGGCCGAAAAGGGTGAGATGAGTGAAGAGAAAGAAAGAAAGGCAACAAGAAAGAAAATTTGACTAATGATTGTGTATTTATTCCTCCTATGCCTGCCCCTTTCCCAAGTCATTTGAAGCCACCAGTCAAGGTGGCTAATTATACTGATATTTTAGAAATGCTTAAGCAAGTGAAGATTAACTTCCCACTCCTTGACGCCAATAAGAATCTATGCATGGTGAAGAGGATATTGAATGTCCGGAAGAATGCATTCTTAACCGAACAAGTGAGCTCAATATTGAGGTCCAACACCCCTCCAAAATTTAAAGACCCTGGCCATCCAACAATTGCCATTACCAGAGGAAATTACTAGGTAGAGCAAACATTGCTTGACCTCGGGGCAAGTGTCAATCTCCTTCTCTACTCAGTATATCAACAACTTCAGCTTAAGGAGTTCAAGCCCACCTTAATCACGCTTCAATTGGCGGATCGTAGCATCCACACACCAAGGGGAGTGGTGGAAAATTTCTTGGTTCAAATTGATAAATTTTACTTTCCCCTCGATTTTATTGTGCTAGATGTGCACCCTGTTGCTAACCTTAGCTCACAAATTTTTGTAATACCTTGAAGACAATTCCTTGTAACATCTAATGTCTTGATAAATTGCAGGAATGGTCTCATAAAGTTGGCATTTGGGAATATGACAATGGAGCACAACATATTCAACTTGGCAAAACAATCGGGTGATGATGAGGAAGTAAGTGAGGTTATCAGAATCGACACCTTGGTTGAGGAGCACTAGGAGTTGGAGAGGATATTGAAATTCATGGAAGAGGAAATTATTGATCTTAAGGAGTTGGATTAGCAAGAGAAGGTAGAAGAGTTCAAAGGGATGGGAAGTTCGATCCCTACGTTCGAGGAGTTACCCCAACAAGAAAATCAATTTTTCCTGTCGAATGAACAAAAGGAAAACTTAGAGTTGAAGTCGATACCCTCCCATTTGAAGTATGCCTATCTTGGTAAAGGAGAAACATTTTCGGTGGTCATTAGCTCTACACTGAACTTGGAACATGAAAAGAACTCTTGGAGGTATTGAGAAAACATGAAGGAGCAATTGTGTGGACCATTGATGATATCAAGGGGATCGGCCCTCTCATTTGCACCCACCGCATATATCTTGAGGAGGATTCACAAACTTCCCAAAAACTACAAAGATAGTTGAATCCCATCATGAAGGAGGTGGTGAGGGATGAGGTTCTGAAACTACTTGATGTGGGCATCCTTTTTTCAATTGTCGATAGTAAGTGGGTTAGCACCACGCAAGTAGTACCAAAGAAATCCGAAGTTACGGTGGTTGAGAATAATGAGAATTAGCTTATACCGACGAGAGTGATCACTGGATGGAGGGTATACATTTATTATTGGAAGTTGAACTCATGCACTAGAAAAGATCACTTTCCAATGCCATTTCTTGATCAAGTTTTGGAAAGAGTAGCAAGGCATCTATTCTATTATTTTCTAGATGGGTACTCTAGCTATAATCAAATAGAGATCTCATTGGAAGATTAGGAGAAGACCACCTTCACATGCCCCTATGGTAACTTCGCCTACCGCCACATGCCATTTGGACTATGCAATACTTCAGGGACTTTTCAACGATGCATGATGGGTATTTTTTGTGATATGGTGAAGAAGATAGTGGAGGTCTTCATGGATATTTTTTAAGTATTTGGGGTTTCATTCGACGGATGTTTGACAAACTTAGAGAAAATTCTAACAAGATGTAAAGAGGAGAATCTAGTGTTGAATTGGGAAAAATGTCACTTTATGGTGATAAAAGGAATTATGCTTGGCTATAGAGTTTTGGCAAAGGGCATTGAAGTCATCAAATCCAAGGTGGAGGCCATCTCCAACCTTCCCATGCCGAGAGCCATCTAGGGCATCCGGTCATTTTTTGGCCATGCAGGTTTTTATCACAGGTTTATATAAAACTTCAGTGCATTGGCTCAACCCTTGACTAACCTACTGTCTAAAGAGGTCCCCTTTGAGTGGTCGAATGACTGTAAGGAATCTTTTAAAAAGCTTAAGAGCCTGCTAGTCACGCCTCATATCATACGACCACCCAAGTGAGATCTACCTTATGAGCTCATGTACGAAACGAGTGATTTCGTGATTGGCGCAGTGCTCAGTCAAATGGAGGAAAATAGGTCATATATGATACACTATGCTAGAAAAACACTAAATGATGGTAAAATGAATTACACCACCACCGAGAAAGAGGTGCTAGCAATAGTGTTTGCCTTAGATAAATTTCGTTCATGTATCATTGGTTCACCTACTGTTGTTTTTACTGACCATTCTACTTTAAAGTATTTGTTGCCTAAGAAGAATGTGAAACCAATACTCATTAGGTGGATACTCCTCCTACAAGAATTCAATTTGACGATCAATGACAAGAATGGAGTTGAAAACGTGGTCGTGGATCATTTATCCCGGCTTGTGGTGCAAGAGGCCGATGAGCACATTCTTTTTCCTGACTCTTTCCCTAATGAACATTTGCTTTCAATTCATTCCATATGTCCTTGGTATGCTGACATATGTAACTATCTTGTAGTAGGACAATTACTGCCGCAATAGAGCCCAGAAGACATAAGACGATTCATGGCAGATGTGAAGTACTTCCACTTCAACAACCCATACTTGTTCAAGTATTGCCTTGACCAGGTCATGAACAGATGTGTACCTGAGAACGAACAATGAGACATCCTTGCATATTGCCATTCACAAGCTTGAGGCGGACATTTTTTCAGCAAAGAAGACTTCCACTAAAATTGTTCAATCAAGTTTCTACAGGCCCTCTCTTATCAAATATTGTGTTTCACTCTATAAGGAATGCGACCGATGCCAATGATTAGGTAGTGTGATCCAGAGAAGCATGATGCCCCTCTCCCCTATACTTGTCATAGAAATATTCTGTTGTTAGGGCATTGACTTCATGGGTCCGTTCACTATGTCATTCGGTTACATGTACATCCTTATGGCAGTGGACTATGTTTCCAAGTGGGTGGAGTCTATCCCAACTAAGACTAATGACCACCGAATCGTAGTCAAGTTTCTCAAGGAGAATATCTTTTCGAGGTTTGGGATGCCTTGTGCAATAATAAGTGATGGTGGATCACATTTCTGTAATAAGTCATTTGCATCTCTAATGTTCAAATATGGCATCATTCACAAAGTTTGCATTGCCTATCACCCACAAACAAATGGCCAAGTCTAGCCAGAATATTATAGAAGAAATGGTTAACCCAAATATGGGCATACCATACTGCCTATAAGACTATTTTAAGCATGTCTCCCTACCCTCTTGTTTATGGAAATGCTTGCTATCTGCTAGTCGAAATGAAACACAAAGCCTATTGGGCCATTTAGACTTTCAATTTTAATTTGAGAATGACTGGTGATCATAGGAAGTTAGAGCTGAATGAGTTGAAAAAGATTCGACGAGATGTGTACGAGAGCTCCAAAATTTCAATGGAAAGAGCTAAAAATTTTCATGATAATTCTATCACACGAAAATCATTTGAGCCCGAGCAAAAAGTGTATTATACAATTCTCGCCTCAATTTTTCAAGGAAAACTCCGATCCCGTTAGGATGGCCCCTATCTTGTGAAGGTGTTCTACCCCAACGGAGCTATTGAAGTGACAAACCCAGAAAATAGCCAGACATTCAAGGTCAATGGCCAAAGACTAAAGTCATTCGTCGAGGGTTTTGAAGGGAAAGAAGAGGAGGAAGAGTTGACGAATCCTATACATCCGGATTTGGTGGAGGAGTAGCTATTGTTTATGCTTTTAATGTACATTTACTTTGGTTTACTTATGTTATTTTTATTTCATGTCACTTACTTTCTTTGGTGGTATAGCATTGTTTATCTTAAATCCAGATCTTGGTGCTTTTTTTCAAAAGCTCAATTGCAAGGTATTCACTAACCCTACTCATCTTTTTACTGTCCTTCATTGCGTAACATATCTTTTTGTTGCATTGAGGACAATGCATGATTCAAGTTGGGGGTTGAGGTGCACCATTTGCATGTCACACCAATGTCTGTGAATTTTGGTGGATTATAACAATTCTTGTTTACTATTATTTCAAATTATGAAAAATTTGAAAATTTTTGTGACAAATATCTGAAGTTGATATGTATTCCCTAGTTAAGAGTGTTTGAATTAGATGATATGTTAATCCTTGTTGTGACGTTTGTGCACATGAGAATACTATGGAAATTGATCATATGCGTGAGTATCACTTATGTATTGATTTTTTCACTCAACTATATGTGACCCTTGAATGGTAATTTCAGCAATTTACGGATCGGATTCATGCTTGGGCTTGACATAAGTAGTGGTGATAAGTAAGGACCTATGAAAGCTTTTGTGTCAATTCTTTTTGGAGGGGACTTACAATTGCTCAAAAAATAATACTTAAATTTCAAATTTGTTCGATAGTCTGACTATGCTTGTTTCGGTTAGGTGCATTGGTGTAGTCGATTAACTTATCTGAAATGTACACCGCTCTTCAATGCAGTGATCTTCGGTCATCTTTGAATATTTTGAGCCTTAGCCTTGTTCTTATGAAAATGTTATCCCTAGTGCCATGATTGAGCCTAATTGAATTTCGTTTCTATGCCACACATTGGACCAAGCCGATGAGAATGAGAACTATCTACCGTACCTTGGTTGTTCCTAAAGCTGAAAATGTGGAATTGCAAAAGTAAAGGAGGTGTGGTGTCGAAAGTCAAGCAAAAGGAAAATTGATGTGGTAACTCAAAGAGTTCAAAGGAAAAGAATGAAAATCCAAGAAAAAGATGAACAAGGGTGTGGGAAAGAAAGAATGATCAAAAGAAAAAAAAATGTAAGGAAAATAAATAAAAGAAGCAAAGAGTGTGGGAATCGTGTACATAATGAAAATCCCATAAAAAGGGAGATGTAGTAGAAATAAATGTCTCTCACTTGGAAGAACCCTCTTTGTTATCCCATATCCTTCATTTCGTTTCCCTTAATATCACCCCAAGGCCCCATTATAACCTTCGAAGTCCTAAGTAATCTAGAGAAGTATGGAAGATGCAGAATTTTCAGTAGAATGATGAGTTAGCTTCGCTACCCAATGCCCTAATATTTCTTTTATGAGATTATGTCAAAGTCACTTCTTTCTTATACATAAACTTCATTTTTGGATTACATGTGAGCATAATTTGTTTTTATGCACAGAATCTATCTCGCATGTACACAAAGAGTGCATGTTAGGATATCTAGAGTGTATCTCACTGTTAAGAGTGACTCTTGGTGAGTTTTGCATTGAAGCTGAACTTGGCCAGCCATTCAAATGTGAATTTTGTTGCGTAAATGCTCAACTTACTTATCCATTTCACACACACAAACGGGTTTATAAATGAATGTGTATGTGTATACATTAGACTAGTGTTTAAGGCTATAGTAATGCATATGTGTGTTTGGTTGGGTTAGTTGACCGACGTAGTAGGTAGCTCTATGCTGGAAGGGTGGGGGAATATTGCTAAACTTTCAATATTTGATAAGATTTTGGAATATCCTAGTTATTTGAACTCATGCATTGCATTTTGGTTATTCATTTTGGTAGTTTAAATTAGAAATCCATGACTTGTACTTTGAAAACATCAAACTCTTAAATCATATTGCAATTTCAGAAATGATTTTGGGCATGATTTACAAATTGTGGTTCATAAGGGTGCTTCAAGTCCTTGGTAAGATGGGTGTCTTAGAAAGGGTATTATGATGTGTTGGATTTGAGTTAGGGTGGATTGGATGTGATTTTTTTTTGAATAAAGGATTGGTTTTGCTGCAAAGGCAAAACCTTCCGGAAGGTTTCTGTCCAGTGAGCAAAACCTTCCGGAAGGTTTTGCCTACTGGTAATTTTAGACCCAGGCAGTTAGTAAAACCTTCTGGAAGGTTAATGTCGACCTTCAAAAAGGTTTCTTCCAGAAAGTTAAAAATGAAGGTTTTAAAGTTGAAAAGTTTGGAAAACCTTTCACATTTCCAATCCATCTCTTACCCTCAAACCCTTACCTCGCCTCTCCTCCTACTATCTTCTTATCTTCAAATCAATCCTCCCAACTCCCGATTCCTCATTGCCTCTTGTTTAGGGTTGATTCTTAGATCAATTGAGCCGAAAAACTGATTGGTTGAAAAATAATATTTTTCCTAACCCTTAAGTACTATCCCTCAACTATGCAATGTATGAGCGAGGGGAAGGATTTCTTCCCCTTGGGATAGTTTCAAAAGAAAGGGCAAGAGGGAAAGGAAAAGGGATGGTGTAAATATGATGTTTGAATGCACAAAAATGCTCCCCAATCGAAAGGAGACTTTTGTGGTCGTGTTTTACTTGGAAAGTATTCCAAGGTCGATTCCACAAAGAAGGAAGTAAACCAAATGTGAGAGTGATTAAGTGACAAATAAAAGTGTAAAATCTTTGTTCTTTGAAGTTGGTTGGTAAAATGTAGGCTAATGAAAGTGTAATGGGAAACAAGTGTTGGCAATTCCAAGAGGTCACTCCAATGGGAATACAAGTTCAACTCAAATCACTCCTCCGATTTCGCATGAATGAACGTTTGATTCACGGAAGGATGAGGATGATATCGATGAGTATCTAAGCATAAACCATGACTAGGCCTACGGATTATCAAAGACTCATCGAATCATCCACCTTCAATCTGGTCTAAACGAACCATTTGACTTTAAAGGGAGGAAGGAGAAAGAGTTGAAATAGTATACCCAAGAAAGATATTCCCCTTGATCTTGCCAACTTGAGTATTTAGCTACACATACTTGTAATGAAAATGACAATGAAATGGGAGTGCATTGTAATGAAATGAGAGTCTAGAGTAACTACGTGCAACAACTCAAAAGCTAGGATTGGAAGAGAAGAAAACCCATTTTAAATCTATGGAAAATGAAGAACTTAAGAACATTAATGGTGAAGCATTGAAAATAACATTAACTAAGAACCAACATAAAGGAACTAGTATTCATCACATTAAATGAAGTTCATGCTGCTTACAAGAGATTGCAAGCCAATGCAATTAAGACAAATGAAAAATGCCACTTTCTCTCTCTAAAAACTACTATTCATCATCCCCACGCTAGGAGCTTCTCTCTCTACAAAACTTTTTTTTCCCTCTACCACACTCTCACTCCCCCCTTTGCAGTAGAGAGCTTCCATCAGCAAAAACGTGCCAGGAGACCCGGGCTAGCCTGGAGATGTGATCTCCATCAATAGCCTGCAGGTGATGGGTTAGACAGGGCATGGCAGGGTACTCCTCAAGGCCAAGCAGCTCCATCTTTCTCTCCTCTCATTAATGTTCTCTTGCAATCAAAACCCAAAAGAGGTGTGAACACAATGAACAGTGTTGTGGGCTTGCAGGAGGGAGATAGGAGAAGACATTGTGGGATCCACAAAAATCGGCTGAGGCGGGAACCAGAATTTGGGCAAAAATCCTTCGGGCGTGCCGGTACGCGTACCGGTACGAAGCACTCCTGTAGGGTCAGCGTACCGGTACGCATCACTCCAGTAGCCTCAGCGCACCGGTACGCGTACCGATACGCTAGGCTTTTTTTCCTGATTTCTTGTTGTCCTCCTCCGTTGAGCTTTCAGTCGGTTCTCCTTCACCCTTATTCATCTTCATGCATTTGAGAAGCCTTAAGATGGTTACATTATACACTTTCAACCTACATTCATCAAATGCCATAGTTGAGAATCATGAAGCACAACTCCCCATTTTTAATTATAAATCCCACTTAATTTACATTGATTTGCACAACAAAACGTACGAAAGATTGTGCCAATCACACCCCCAACTTATCTTTTGCTAGTCCTTTAGCAAAATTCAACATCAAAACACAACAACCAGGCTAACATACTATGATTCATAGCAATTCAACTATCAATCAAAATATAAAATTATAATGCAATTCACAAAGTAAATATGGACAAGATGGGAGCAAATGTGATATTTCATTTCTTGTGGTTCAAAAAGGAGTACAAGGACTCAAAAATCAACATGACACAAAAGCTGGCCTATTTCCTACCGCTTCTTCTACTAGGCCAGGGACTCAATCCTAAGCTTCAACATAAAATGAAAAGACAAAAGACCTAAGACGCATCACTCTCACACCCTCATCATCATCTTCGTTATACTCACTCCCAATCTCAGAACTGTCCTCCTCATCAGTATCATCACCACCCATCCAAACATTAACAGGGGCAGAGGGGGCAGGCACAGATGGGCCAACAGCAGCCGGTGGGGCCACTCCAGGAATAGGCCTCCCTGGGAAGGTATGGCTGAATAGCTCTCTTAAAATCTCGCCAAAGCCCTGCAAGGTCGCCTCAATGTCATCAAGGCGCTGATCAGTCGAGCGTACGGGCTCTGCAGCAGATGGCCCGACAGAAGATGAAGCACCAGGGGCCTCAGAACTAGTGCCAACGGGAGTGGCTCACCTTCCCCGACTCAGAGCCTTCCTCTTCTTCTTGCTTGTCCTGCCTATTGCTCCAAATTTGGGGGGAGTTAGTGAATCAAAAACGTAGGGCTTGACCTTGTTAAGCTTACACAAACGAGTCACCAAATTCCCAAACAACAAATTGATAGTGGGTTTCTGGGGATTGGAAAAATCCTTCATTTGGCCCCAAATAAAAAAAGCAAAATCAATGGTCACACCAGACATAACCACATCTACTAAAGCCAACTTCTCCAAATTTGGCTTTTTCTCCGCAACCCTTGGCAGAAAATTGTAGTGGAGGAGTTTGTTCAACAATCCATAATAGTGTTTCAACTTCCCACTCTGTACATTCCCCTTAAACAAACTGGGGTCCACATACATCACCGCAACCAACTCCTGTATCGACTTTGCCTTTTCAACATTATCGGGGTAAGTTAGCACATCATCGGGTGGTCTCTGGTATTCCCCGAGGAGAGACACAATGACATCAGGGGTCACTGCGATTATTTTAGCCTTCAGAATTTCTACCCCACCCTCATCAGCCAACCCTAGGGTCTAATAAAACTCCCTACACATGGATAAATTACACCCATCAACAGCCTCGAACCAGAAATGCATACCATGGTTTTGAATGGCTTGGACAGCCTCATTCCGTGGAGTGAGGGACATAAGATCAAGATTCCGCTCACACGTCACACCCCTCTCACCAATCCAATTCATCCGCGCCTCCAACCTAGCCTTCATCCTTTTCTCAGCGGCTTCACTCGCCTCACCACCTCTTTTGCGACTGCAAGGTTCCTCGTGTTGAGGAGCATCGGGATCGGGCACTTTTGTTCGGGCCATTTGGAAGGCCTTTGATACAAAAGAGAAAATGAGGGGAGATTGGGATTGAGGGAATTTTGGTGGTTCTAGGGCTTGGGATTTGGCGTGAAAAGATAAGAAGAGAATGGGGGTTTTTATAGAAGAGGAATGGGTAAGGGCATGAATTCCAAGGGGTGTGTTTCGGTTGGGAGAGGAACGACTTTAAATGAGGAGGGAAATGAAGGGTCAACCGACATCTGAAATAAAATGACCCTTTTAAAAAAATTTGATTTAGGCAGGCATACCGGTACGTGTACCGGTACGCAGCACTCCAGTAGGGTCAGCGTACCGGTATGCTCAGCCTTAGTTCTTGAACTTTTCTGCTGGGTGTACTGCCTCAATGCTATCCACTTCTAGACATTCTTTACACCTCTTAACATACTCTGAATGATTCCTACTCCAAACAAAACATGTAACCTCCATGAGAACCACATCCTTAACCATCAAGTCCAATTTATTAATGAAATTGCAATGCAATTTAGGATTTTGATGCATTCAATATGCAAAAATTAAATTCCAAATATCAACTATCACAATGAACACCTAGAAAATACATCATCAAAATTATAGTCAAAACATTTCTAAATCATGTCAAATATCATTAACTTGAGCAATATTCCCCCATTCCACTAGCATGGATTTGTTAACAAATTCCTCATATGACTAGAACTAAGCAAACATGAACAAAAATATAGTCTTAGATGCTAATCCAAAGTATGCTCCAACCATACTAATTTCCAACTTGTGTACAAGTGAATTAAACAAGTAATTTGGGAATTTACAAATAGAATTCATATTTGAAACGCTAGACAAACTCAATTTCAAAGCAAAACTCACCAAGGGACACTCTTAAGCAATAAATGCACTCAAGCTATCCTGGTATGAACTCCATGTGTACATGTGACATAGAATCTTATATCCAAAAATAAAGTGTTCACATGTAATCCAAAAATGAAGTTTGTAAAATGAACTGAAACGACCATGGCATAGCCTCATGGAGAGAATGTTAGTGCATTAGGTAGCAAGACTAAACTCATCAATCCATTTAAAAATATACATCACCCATGCTTCTCTAGATCACTTAGGGCTTTAAGGGTTATAATGGGGCCTTGGGGTGATATTGAGGTAGGAGAAAACAAAGGATATAGGATAAACAATGAGGGTTGTTCCGAGTGAGAGACTTTTATTTTAGAAAAGCACTTCCCTTTTCATGGAATTTTGATTCTCATACCATCACCACTCCCTTTGTGTTTTTTTTTTTCTTTCTTTTCCTTGACATTTCCCTTTTCTTTTCTTCTTTCACCCATTTTTCTCCTTCTCTTGCATTTTACTCTCACCTTATTCAGCTCATTGTTTTGCAATACTCATACATCCCTTTTTGTTTGTACTTTCACACCACAATTCCTTGCTTAGCAATCTCTTATTTTCGCTTTAGGAACAACCAAGGTAGGGTAAGTATTTCTTATTTTCTTTGGCTTGGTTGAATGTGTGGCATAGAAACGAATTTAAAAATAGGCTCAATCACGGCACTAGGGCTAACGTTTGCACAAGAAAAGGGGTAAGGCTCAAAGTATTCAATGATGGCCTGAGATCACTTCCAGGTCCGCATGGGAATGCATTATATGATCAAGACAAATCAGTCTACTAACCCAATGCAACTAACCAAGGCAAGCGTAATGAGACTATTGAACAAATTTGACATTGAAAATTTGTTCTCTGAGTAAATGTAATTTCCCTCCAAAAAGGGTTTGGCACTAAAGCTCTCATAGGTCCTTACTCATCTCCACCACTTATGTCAAGCATAAAATATGAATTCAGTCCGTAAAATACTGAAATTACACATTCAAAAATCACATACAAATGAGTTCGAAAATCAATATATAAGTGATACTTAAGCAGAGGATCAACTTCCATAGAATGCACATATGCACAAAGTTCAATACAATGATTAACATGTTGTTCAACCCACAACTTCTTCTTGAAGGAATACGGATCAACTTATCAATATTTCTCATAAAAATTTTTCCAACAAACTTGGTGGATCATAAAATGGTGCACCACACCCCCCAACTTGAAATATGCAGTGTCCTCAATGCAACAAACAAATAGCATATGCCATAAAAGACAATAAAAGTTGAGAAGGGTAAGAAAATACCTCGCATTCGAGCTTTTGACGAACACACCAAGATTTGGATCAAGAAGAACCAATACTATCAAACGATAAAGGGTATGTGACATAAAATAAAGTCTGACAGAAGTAAAATAAAGGAACTGTACATGCGAACAAGTAACCAATTGCTATTCCTCAACCACTTCCGGATACACCGGGTCGGTTAACTCCACCTCCACCACTTGGTTTTCAAAGCCATCAAAGAAAGGCTTAAGTCTTTGGACATTAACCTTGAATCTTTGGCCATCTTTGGGGTTTGTGATCTCAACAGCTCCATTGGGGTAGGCCACCTTGACAAGATAGGGGTCATCCCAACGGGATCTAAGCTTTTCGAGAAAAATGGAGAGGTGGGAATTATACAAGAGTACCTTTTCCCCGGGCTCGAATGATTTCCTCACTATGGAGTTATTATGAAAGATTTTCGCCCGTTCCTTTGAAAATTTTGAACTCTCGTACGCATCTCGCCGAATCTCTTCCAATTCATTCATTTCTAACCTCTTATGGTTACCGACCATTCTCATATTGAAATTTAAAGTCTCGATGGCCTAATAGGCCTTGTGTTCCATTTCTACCAGCAGATGGCAAGCCTTTCCATATACAAGCCGATAGGGAGACATGCCCAAAACTGTCTTGTAGGCAGTACGATATGCCCACAGGGCTTCAATCAATCTCTCAGACCAATCCTTTCTATTGGGTTTAACTATTTTTTCAAGGATGGTCTTGATCTCCCTATTGTCTAGCTCAGCTAGGCCATTTGTTTGTGGGTGATAAGCGGTGGATACTTTATGTGTAACGCCAATTTGAACATTAATGATGCAACTGGCCTGTTACAAAAGTATAATCCACCATCACTAATCACAGCACGAGGCATCCCAAACCTCGAGAAAATGTTCTCTTTCAAGAACTTGACTACAACCCATTGGTCAGTAGTCTTTGTCGGGATTGCCTCCACCCATTTGGACATGTAGTACACTGCCAGGCGAATGTATAGATAGCCAAACGACTTAGGGAAGGGACCCATGAAATTAATGCCCCAACAATCGAATATTTCTATCACAAGTATAAGGGAGAGGGGCATCATATTCCTTCGGGTCACACTACCCAAACGTTGGTATCTATCACATTCTTTACAAAATAAATTGCAATCCTTAATCAGAGAAGGCTAGTAGAAACCTGATTGTAGAATCTTGGCTGAGGTCTTCTTAGCAGAGAAATGTCCACCACAGGCTTGGGAATGACAGAAGGTCAGGACGTTCCGCTGTTCGGCTTCAGGCACGCATCGCCTCATGATCTGGTCTGGACAATACTTGAATAGGTACGGATTATCGAAGTAGAAGTACTTCACGTCAGCCATAAATCTCCTTCTACCCTCAGGGCTCCAGTGTGGTGGGATTTGTCATGTTGCAAGATAATTGCAAATGTCAACATACCAAGGACAATGAGGATGAATGGACAATAACTGCTCATCAGGGAAAGGGTCTGGGATAAGGATGTGCTCATTTGTCTCTTGTGCCACCAGCCGTGATAAGTGATCCGCCACGACATTCTCAACTCCCTTCTTGTCTTTAATAGTCAAATCATATTCTTGTAGGAGGAGGATCCACCTAATTTGTCTTGGCTTTGCATCCTGCTTAGACAACAAATACTTCAAAGCAGAATGGTCAGTGAAAACAACAATAGGTGAACCGATGATATATGACTGAAACTTATCTAAGGCAAACACTACAACTAGTAATTATTTCTCAGTGATAGTGTAATTCATTTGTGCCTCATTAAGTGTCTTGCTAGCGTAGTGTATGACATATGGTCGATTATCTTCCTTCTGACCAAGTACTGCACCGATCGCCTAATCACTCACGTTGCACATGAGCTCAAAAGGAAAGTCCCAATTGGGTGATCATATGATAGGAGGCGTGACAAACATGCTTATTAGTTTCTTAAAAGATGCCTCACACTCATGCGACCACTTGAAGGGAACTTCCTTGGACAGTAAATTGGTCAGGGGTCGGGCCAATGCACTAAAATTTTGAATGAACCGGCGATAAAAACCTGCATGACCCAAAAATGACCTAATCCCTTTGATGGCCGTCGGCGTGGGGAGGTTTGAGATGGCCTCCACCTTGGATTTGTCAACTTTGATGCCCCTTGCCGACACTATGTGACCAAACACAATCCCTTCCGTCACCATAAAGTGACACTTCTCCTAATTTAGTACGAGATGCTTATCTTCACATCTTTCCAACACTCTCTCCAAATTTTCCAAGCATCCGTCGAAGGAATCACCAAATACGGAGAAATCGTCCATGAACACCTCCATAATTTTCTCCACCATATCACTGAAAATGCTCATCATACATCTTTAGAAAGTTTCTAAAGCATTACATAGTCCAAACGGCATGCGCCGGTATGCAAAGGTACCGTAGGGGCATGTGAAGGTGGTCTTCTCCTGGTCTTCGAGGGCAATCTAGATCTGATTATAACCGGAGTATCCATCTAGGAAATAGTAGAAGAGGTGCCCCGTCACTCTCTCCAGCACTTGATCAAGGAACGACATTGGGAAATGATCCTTCCTAGTGCATGAGTTCAATTTTTGGTAATCGATGCACAGCCTTCATCCAGTAATCACTCTTGTAGGTATTAGTTCATTTTCCTCGTTTTCTACCACTGTGACTCCGAATTTCTTGGGCACCACTTGCGTGGGGCTCACCCACTTACAGTCGGCAATTGAAAATATTATGCCCACGTCAAGTAGTTTAAGAACCTCGTCCCTCACCACCTCTTTCATATGAGGGTTCAATCTCCGTTGAGGCTGTCGGGAAGGTCTTGTATCCTCTTCGAGGTAAATGCGGTGGGTGCAAATGATAGGGCTTATGCCCTTGATATCCGCAATGGTCCACCCAATTGCTCCCTTGTGTCTTCTCAAAACATCCAAGAGTTCTTTTTCTTGTTCATTGTTCAATGTGGAACTAATGATTACCGAAAATGTATCTCCCTCGCCAAGATAGGCGTACTTAAAGTGTGAGGGTAACGGCTTCAACTCCCAATTTGGCTTTTGTTCCTCCGACCGAAAAATCTTCTTTTCTTGCTTGGGCAACTCCTCAAATGTGAGAATCCATTTTGTTACCCCTTTCAACTCTTCCACGCTCTCTTCCTCATCAAACTTTACAAGTCCAACAAAGTCCTCCTCCATGCAGTCCAACATTCCTTCTAACTCCACTTGCTCCTCAATCAAAGTGTTGATTCTATTGATCTCGTTCACCTCCGCATCATCCCCTGGTTGTTTTGCTAAATTGAATACATTGAGCTCCATGGTCATGTTCCCAAAATCCAACTTCATTAGACCATTCCTGCAATTAATCACAATGTTAGTGGTAGCCAGGAAATGTCTTCCAATAATAACGGGGATTTTGGAATTATGGTTAGCAACCGGGTGTGTATCTAATAATATAAAATCGACAGGAAAGTAAAAATTGTCAACTTAGACAAGCACATCTTTCACTACTCCCCTTGGTGTGCGTATGCTCTGATCCGCCAGTTGAAGTGTAACTGAGGTGGGCTTCAACTCTTCAAGCTTGAGTTGTTGGTTCACTAAGTAAGGAAGAAGATTGAAGCTTGCCCCCAAGTCAAGCAATGCTTGCTCAACCCGACAATTCCCGATGGTGATGGCAATTGTTGGACAACCGGGATCCTTGAATTTTGGAGGAGTGTTGGTCCTTAATATAGAGCTCACTTGTTCGGTGAGCAATGCCTTCTTCCGGACATTCAACTTCCTTTTCACCGTGCATAGGTCCTTCAATATTTTGGCACATGATGGAATTTGCTTGATGGCATCTAGGAGCGGGATGTTGATTTTTACCTGCTTAAACAAATCCAAAATGTCAGAATAATTAGACACCTTGACAGGTGGCTTCAACTGATGAAGAAAAGGGGCAGGCATAGAAGGAAAGCATAAACCATCATCAATCACATGTTCCTTATCAACCCCATCTCTTTCACTCTTTTTGCTCGACTCACCCTTGTCGACTATACTTTCTTTGGCCTCACTTTCTTTGGCCTCCCCCTCAATTTCTTTTTCTTTTGGCAATGCAGCCTTTGGTGCCAACTTTAGCACTGCCATCTTTTCAATTTATTTACCACTCCTAATTGTGGTGATAGCTTTGAGTTGCTCACAACTCTCCTAGGAAGTCTCGGCCATCTCAACCATATGTTGTCCTTTAGGGTTCTCTTGAGGTTGAGCGGGGAACTTCCCCCTCTCTTGTTGAGATAACCCAACGTGATTGGTGATCTTTGTGAGTTGGGTTGCCATTTCTTTGAGAGTTGCGGCTATTTGATTATTGATGGTTGTTTGGCTTTGGATGAAGTTGTAAACCACATCCTCCAAGTTCCTTTTATGGGGTGGTTGGTAGTTGGAAGAGCTCGGTGGGCCTTGTTGGGAGAAATTTTGTGGGTTTGGACCTTGAGAGAAATTCTGTGGGGGAGGATTGGATTGGTACCCTTGAGGATTGGACTGTGAGTATTGAGAGCTAGAAGCTTGCCCTTGGCCTTGGGATTGGAATTGGCCTTGCCTAGGAGGTGCGGGAAGAGTATATGTGTTTGGGCCATAGGGGATGGGTTCTTATTCATCCAACTGAAATTAGGGTGATCACGATACCCTGAATTGTAAGTGTTAGAGTTTTGAGGAAATGATTGCCTCGGTTGGTTGAAGGCATTGACCTGTTCATGGTATGTCTCTTTAAGTGCCGGAATGCTCGGACCCTCCCATGTGGAATGATCGACACCCCCTGAAATAGAACAAGCCTCCTCGGCTCTTGACATATGAGAGACATCTCGTCTCCTCTCCACCTCAAGGCTATCGACTTTCCTAGACAATTTGGAAATTTGGGAAAGTAGAACCTCATGGTCTTTTAAGTCATACATCCCTCCCCGCTATGATTGACTACTACTCGGCATTGTCCTAGGTATGTCATCCGAATCCTGAACACCCCAAGATTGTGCCTTTTCAGCGAGGGTACCAAAATAGTCTAGGGCCTCGTCAGGATCTTTATTCAAAAATTCACCATTACACATCATGTCAATGAATTTTCTATGGTTTGATGTGATTCCTTCGTAGAAGAAAGTCACCAATTGTCATGATTTAAAACTATGATGTGGTATGGATTGAATTAGATCCTTATAACGATGCCAACATTGATAAAACTGCTCATTGGATTTTTTTTAAAAAATAGATTTCTTTCTTCAAAGAAGTGGTTCTATGAACTGGAAAATTTTTTTTCAAGAAAGATGAGACTATTTCTTCCCAAGATAACATGGTTCGGCTTGGCATGGAATCAAGCCAAATTCTTGCCTTACTGTCCATGGAAAAAGGGAACAATTTCATCTGAGAAATCTCCTCCATGTTGTAATTTGGGATAAAGGTTGCAACCATTTCCTCGTAAGACCATATGTGGTTATACGGGTTTTGATTCTCAGTCCCCTGAAATTTAGGAAGTAATTGTAACATCTATGGTTTTAACACAAAAAGGTGATGTTGGACAGGGAGAAGGATGCATGATGGTGTGATGCCACGAGATGGTTGGAGGAACTCTTGCATGGTTCTTGCCTCAAAATCAAGTGGGATGTTCCCTTCATTCCTAGGTGGTGGGTGCAAGTGCACTTGTTGGTTGGGCATTCTAGGTGGTTGCACTCCCCCACCACCTTGCATATTTGGGTTAACCCCCACATTGTCAAATTGATCGGGAGGGGAATAGTGTATTCTTGGGTCAGGCACCCTATGTTCGGGCAATCCTCCACCCCATTGGTCATTTAGGTTTGCACCGACAATGTCAACATTCCCACCCCCTTGCATGTTTGGGTTGACACCCATATTTTCAAAATTGTCACCCGCATTATTGGGTGGGTCTTGGTTGATGTTCATGTTGGGGCCTAAGGGTTGTCTAACTAATCGGTGATGATCATCCCTTCCCCACATGCAACAAAACTATACACAAATGAAATTATAGACAACAAAAATTATGTACACGAAAATCACCCTCTTGGTTTGACACTTGCCTTCCCCGGCAACGGCGCCAAAATGATTGGTTGAAAAATAATGTTTTTCCTAACCCCTTAATTACTATCCCTCAACTATGCAATATATGAGCGAGGGGAAGGATTTCTTCCCCTTGGGATAGTGTCAAAAGAAAGGGCAAGAGGGAAAGGAAAAGGGATGGTGTACATATGATGTTTGAAAACACAAAAATGCTCCCCAATCGAAAGGAGACTTTCGTGGTCGTGTTTTACTTGGAAAGTATTCCAAGGTCGATTCCACAGAGAAGGAAGTAAACCAAATGTGAGAGTGATTTTGTGACAAATGAAAGTGTAAAATCTTTGTTCTTTGAAGTTGGTTGGTGAAATGTGGGCTAATGAAAGTGTAATGGGAAACAAGTGTTGGCAATTCCAAGAGGTCACTCCAATGGGTATACCACTTCAACTCAAATCACTCCTCAGATTTAGCATGAATGAACATTTGATTTACGGAAGGCCGAGGATGATATCGATGAGTATCTAAGCATAAACCGTGACTAGTCCTACGGATTATCAAAATGAACCATTTGACTTTAAATGGAGGAAGGAGAAAGAATTGAAATAGTATACCCAAGAAAGATATTCCCCTTGATCTTGCAACTTGAGTATTTCGCTGCACATACTTGTAATGAAATGGGAGTGCATTGTAATGAAATGAGAGTCTAGAGTAACTAGGTGCAACAACTCAAAAGCTAGGATTGGAAGAGAAGAAAACCCTTTTTTAATCTATGGAAAATGAAGAACTTAAGAACATTAATGGTGAAGCATTGAAAATAGCATTAACTAAGAACCAACATAAAGGAACTAGTATTCATCACATTAAATGAAGTTCATGATGCTTACAAGAGATTGCAAGCCAATGCAATTAAGAACAAATGAAAAATGCCACTTTCTATCTCTAGAAACTACTATTCATCATCCCCACGCTTGGAGTTTCTCTCTCTACAAACCTTTTTTTCCCCTCTACCACACTCTCACTCCCCCCCTTTGCAGTGGAGAGCTTCCATCAGCAAAAACGTGACAGGAGACCAGGGATAGCCTGGAGATGTGATCTCCATAAATAGCCTGCAGGTGATGGGTTAGACAAGGAATGGCAGGGTACTCCTCAAGACCCACCAGCTCCATCTTCTCTCTGCTCTCATTAATGTTCTCCTGAAATCAAAACCCAAAAGAGGTGTAAACACAATGAACAGTGTTGTGGGCTTGCAGGAGGCAGGTGGGAGAAGACATTGTGGGGTCCCCAAAAATCGGCCGAGGCGGGAACCAGAATTTGGGCAAAAATCCTTCTGGCGTACCGGTACGCATCACTCCAGTAGCCTCAGTGTATCGGTACGCGTACCAGTATGCTAGGCTTGTTTTCCTGATTTCTTACTGTCCTCCTTCGTTGAGCTTTCCGTCGGATCTCCTTCACCCTTATTCATCTTCATGCATTTGAGAAGCCTTAAGATGGTTACATTATACACTTTCAACCTGCATTCATCAAATGCCATAGTTGAGAATCATGAAGCACAACTTCCCATTTTTAATTATAAATCCCACTTAATTTACATTGATTTGCACAACAAAACATACGAAATATTTTGCCAATCTAAAAACCACAAGAACCCTAGTTTTCCATTTCCCCTAAAATTCTAAAATCCTCTTTAATCTTTTCCAATCTCCTCAACTTTGTGTTGATGACTCGTATAACATTGATGTCTATGGAGGTTGTTGATACCATTGAGAGTGTATAGAGGTTATTTTTGGTGGCTCTTGTGCTGGGGCACTATTGATGCTCATGGCCCGGACTAAGAGCACTGGCCTTGGATCTGCACCACCTCCTACTGGCTCCTCATCCCGAAAGAGGACAGATGAAATTCCTAGCACCCAAGATGGGCCCGAGCGTAGGAGGAAGGTGAGGCTAATGCTAGTAATCAACAAATTGAGGAAAAGAGGGTAACATATGAGTCGTACGTTGACAAGAACACTTGTGGACTGAGGGATGAGATTGTAAAAATTATTGAACAACGGGGGTTGAAGGTGTGGTTTGAGATGGTAAAGGGGTACAACAAAGGTTGTGTCGAGAATTCTACCAGAAGTTGGTTGTTTTTGGTGATAATGAGAGTAAGCTGAGGACACATGTAAGGGGTAAAAAATTTGAGTTATCCCCTGACTCAATAGCCAATGCTTTGGACTACGTAAGACCTCCCCCGACCACCTCGGTCTACCCACACAATGTGGATGGGGGCAAGACTCTTAGTGACTATGTGGCCCTCACCTATGAGGAGTTGACTACGTTCACTGGAAAGACATTGGTTGGAGGCCTCAAGCATTCTTACGAGGTTATGAATAAAGTTTTACACCATAACTTGATGCCCCGGGGTTCTGAGAAGAGCCCAAATATAGAGAAGTTGGCTTTACTACATGCCTTTATGACTAGGGTTGTCATTGACGTAGCCTACTTTATTTGGTTGGAGATGCGAGAGTTTGCCAAGGCTGCAAAGCCAAAGGCAAACCTCTTATTTGATAGCCTCGTCACCAAGCTGTGTGCTCGGGTAGAGGTAAAGATGTTTGCCCAAGATATTCTCCTCCCCTGGAGACTGAAGCAATTGGGAACTCCAACAATAGTAAGAGAGCCGCTAGGACTGGAGAGAGAGGTAGGGGCCCGAGGACATAACTGTTAGATGTAGGGACATCTTCTTCAGCTCCTTTACCTCATGCACCAGCACCTACACCAGTCCCTGCCCATACCAAGCGACAGTGTATGGACACATTGGAGTCCACTATGTAGGGAATGTCAAAGATGTAATTCAGCTATTCCAGCATACTTTCCCGGGAAGGCCTATAACTGGAGGGCCACCACCAGAACCTTCAGTTTAACCTTCCGTTTTTGTTCCTGTGCCTTCTACGACTGTGGAGGTGGGAGATGCTAATGATGATGAGGAGGAGTTAGAGACTGAGTCCGAGATTGAAGACGAGGATGCTTTCAGCATGGATGATGATGAAGATTAGAAGGGTTTTTGTTTTTTATTTTTCGTTTTTGGTTGTACATTGCTAGGGTTTCCAGTATCGACCATTAGAAGTGTCATTAGGTTTTGACCGTTTTGATTTGGGGCTTGAACACATTGTGAACAACTTTTTGAAGTGATAAATGGAAATACCACAACTTTTATATCTATATCAGAGCCCAAGCTATTTCCGTAATTGCAATTTTATTTAAGCTTGTGATTGTTTGTATGTTGGTTTGTATGGATGGATGTTGTTTCAGGATGTAGTTCATGGTTTGAAATAAATTTTGCTAGGGACTAGAAAAACTCAAGTTGGGGGGTATGATTTGCACAAAACATGACATGTTTTGCATGTTAATATATCCTTCTATACTTGCTTTTGTTGTGTAACTAGGGATAAATGGCTTAATTTTTGCCCTGATGGAGTTATGTGTAATTGCAAGTAAAGTGAAGCAAATGGTATGAGTTATACCCCTATTGAAGTGTTTGAGGTCAATGAAGATAAAGGGGCAACTTTAAGGAAGGCTTGGAGGATAGAGAGGCCCAGAAAAATTCATTTTGGTTGAACAAATTCTAAAAGGTTTTGCCTTTGGTTTCTCTTTTCACCGCCAAAACCTTCCGGAATGTTTAGTCTACTGGAGTGAACCTTCTGGAAGGTTTTACCTTCTGTCTCCTCTATTCAACTGTTCCTGCACAAACCTTCTGGAAGGTTTCAATCAACGTTGTGGAAGGTTTTTGCCTGATTGTCCAGACAGCCTGTAACTCAACTCTACAGTTTGGAGGTCCCACTTACACCTCTCCAACAAGTCTCCTGACATTCCTTACACGTCCAGCAGGCCTCCTTAAACCCTACTTGGACTTGATGAGTCTTGGTGATCAATGAAGAATGAGACGAAGAATGTTTCTAGGTGAGGAGGCTGGCTTCCACCACTCTGCCTAACCAACTCTTTTGACAACCTATGGATGGGGATCACATCAGCTAGCTCTAAACCTTTCCATGCACGTTTTTGGGAAGCAAGGGGGTCATGGAGGAAAATTATTGGGCATTCCATACATTGGAGAGAATATAGAGAGAGAAGGTCTGGGTAGAAGATGATAAAAAGTGTTCTAGAGAGATAAAGTGAGATTTTTGCATTTCTTTCAGTAGATTGTCTCGTAATCCCTTATAAGAATCTTTTAAGCTTCATTGAATGCTTGTAATGCTATTGACTACAAGTTCATTCCATGTTTAATCTCCTTTTAAAGCTTTCCTTATTAATGCATAAAAGTTCTTCATTATCTTAGTTTTGAAATGGGAATTCCATACTTTCATTTATAGCTTAAGTTTTTTTGTATTTAGTTATTCAAGAACTTTACTTCATTACAATGCATTTTCATTACATTGTTAGTTTCAACCTAAGCATGAGTAGCTAAATATTTTAGTTGGCAAATCCATGGGGAATCTCGACTTGGGTATACAATTTCAACTCATTCTCCTCCTTTCTCTTCCAGTTTAATGGTTCGGTTTGATTTGGTTGAGGGTGGATAAGTTGGTGAGTCTTTGTTATTCCGTTGGTCTAGTCAAGGTTTATGCTTAGATACTTACCCACTTTATCCCTAGCTTCCCACGAATCAATCGTTCATTCGTGCTCTATTAGAGGAGGGATTCTAGTTGTGATGGTATTCCTATTGGAGCGACCTCTTGGATTAGTCAACATTTGTTTTTCTCACTTCATTCTCATTAACACACACTTCACCAAACAACTTTCAAGAATAAAGATTTTATACTTTCTTTTACTCAAAATCACCTTCCCCTTGGTTTATTTCCTTCCCCGTAGAAACGACCTTGGAATATCACAAAGTAAAACATGACTTGCAAAAGTCTCCTTGCGCTTGGGGAGCTTTTTTGTGCATTCTTACATTACATTCACATCATTTCATTTCTCCCATTTCCTTGCACTTTCTTTTAACACTATCCAAAGGGAGAGTGACACTACCCTTCATCCATACACTATACATGCTAATGGGTGATATTTGGGGGTTAAGAGAATGCAACAAAAATAATCAAGCAGCTAATCTGAGAGGGAGTTACAAATTTTGGAGGACATATTACGAGCTTGTGTTTTGAACTTCAAGGGAAGTTGGAGTGATCATTTTTCGTTGGTGAAATTTGTGTATAATAATAGTTTTCAATCCAGCATGGACATGGCACCTTATGAGGCATTGTAGGGAAGACCATGTAGGTCTCCGACTTGTTGGTTAGAAGCTAAAAGGAGTAGCTTGTTTGGGCCAAAAATTATTCGGGAAACTATAGAGAAAATTCAACTCATCTGGGAAAGACAACGCACGACTCAAATTAGACAAAAAAGCTATGCGGATTAAAGAATGAGACCATTGAAATTCCAAGAGGGGTACAATATGTTCCTCAAGGTGTAACCCCAAAAAAGGTGTGTTTATATTTGGTAAAAACTAAAAATTAGCTCCAAGGTACATCGGACCTTTTGAGGTGATCAAAGTGGTGGGCAAAATGGCGTATCAACTTCGGTTACCAGCTCAGTTGTCAGGGGTACATGATGCATTCTATGTTTCAAAATTAAGAAAGTGTCTATCAGATACAATGCATGTCTTCGATTTAGAGGATGTCGAAGTTTAAGATGGAACAACGTATGAAGAAAAACCAGTGAAGATTCTTGATACCAAGGAGAAGGTGCTTCACAATAAAGTCATCCAACTGGTGAAAGTCCTGTGGCAACATCATGGGGTGGAGGAAGCTACATGGGAACCAGAGTGGGATATGCAAGAGAAGTACCCTCATTTATTCTCTATTCTTATCATTATATAATAACGTAATTATGTTTTTGAAATGCTAATATATGTAATTATGTAGGCATGAACTATGTAGATTGTAAAAATAGAAATAAAAAAGTTAGTTGAGGAAATGGGGTATGTTGTTGAAGTTTGGAAGTATTTCTGGAGTGAAAGCAAACTTTAGATAAAATTTGAGTAGGAAGGATTTTTGACACTACCTAGCCTTTGGGCCATAACTTTTTATCCTGATATCCATTGAAGCTGAAAATTTTCCAGTAGACACTGGACATCGAGGGCTACAAAAGTGCATTTCATAAAAATTTTCCAAATCGACCTCTAGAAGTTTTAGCATAAACAAGGATGACATTCGAATGACAGTGAGTCCGAGTACTTTGGTGTCTGTGGAACCTTTGATGAAAAAGTAAAAGTACTGGGAGCACGGGACGTTAGAACTCCCAAAGACGTTTGAATATAAAGCAGCAATTTGCACTACTGATGTTCGAACAACAAATGACGTTCGAACGTGAGTTACGAATTTGGGTTTCAGAATCGTGCACTACAGACCATTTTTTCCGCTATAAATACGTATTGGCACTTCCATTAGCCTTATTACGACATTTCTAACTCTGGAAAGTCTTATAGATGAAGAAAGAAGGAGAAAAACACAATATCAAGAAGGATTTTCATATTGAAGTGGATCAAAAGCTCAAGTTCTTCACACAAAACTAAGAAAGCAAGGTAGGGATTTTCTTTCACTCTTGTTCATTGAGGCTAGAGTTTATATATATGTATGTTTTGACTCTCAATCATATATATATGCTATGAAATCATCATTTCTTGATACTTTTGCAAATATTACCATGTTTTGAAGGAAGCTATGGTTGGAGAGCCGTGAAATCTCTTCTTCTTATCTTGAAAACCCTAGTTTTCAAGAGAAATGGATTTTTCTCTCAATATCCCTTTGTTCTTGAGTTCAAAACTCTAGGGCTTTGTATTGAACAATAAAATAGTATTTTTTTTGATCTCTTACATATTTTCTTAAATTGTTCTACTGAAATAATACATGTGAAATTTGGAGATTTTTGGATTTCCTTGTGATTTGAGGAAATGGGTTTATATTGTATCTCTTGTGGATGTTTGGATGACCATGGGTGGCCGTTGATTGGATATTATAGAGTAGGTTAGATGTGTTTCTTACTCCGTGCGGGTTTGAAGGTTCCCTTATCACTCGTAGTGGAGTCGGTGCCTTGCGAGGACCAAACCTACGACATCCCAAAATCTGGGGGTCCTTTATTAACCGTTGATAACCCATTAACCCGCGAAAATACCCGTGAATGTCACATAACCCGAAACCACATGATAGCATCCCTTAGCCGAGATCGTAACCCACAATATATTTCGGGTTCAATTATTCATTGGATCCAACCAAGGTCCAATATATCATGATTTATACTCCATTATAGTTCATTTACATCATTAGAGGGAAGGAAGACATAGTCCAATAGCTTGGCAAAATTATAAAAAATTTTAGATTTTTATAAAAAGTACCAGTACCCGTAACGGTATTCTCTGCCGTCTGGACAACAGCATACCGGTACGCGTACTTGTACAGTTTGTCCAGTTTTGTCCATTTGGCTTGATTTTCATTTTCAATCCATTTCAAACCTTCCCAAAACTAAACCAAACATATACAACATACATTTGTACATCAAACATAGTTGAAACAAGTTTTATTACAGTCATTTACATGCCCAAAACATAATTTTTCACAAATATTTTACAAAATTGTTCAAAGGCCACAAGTCATCCTTGAGGCTCGATATAAGATCCATCCACCAATATGTATCCCGAACCTGAAATGTTTTCCAATATAGGGTGAGTCACGCTCAATATATTATCCTCTACAGAGGCTACTCCCCCCAGATGTATAAGCAATGTTCAGATGCTGTACATAACCATTCACAACAATTCCAATCAAGAATATACAACTCCATGATGGAATTTATTATGACATGTCATGAAATGAGATGAGACTCACTCATGTAACCTAACCCCAGCCCTTCCCGGCTCCTCAACACATGCAAGTGTCAATGTGTATGAATCCGTCATCTATGCTACACTTCAAATGACGATTACTAATCTAGGGTCTTTGTTGGGGTGGATATTCATGGACTTACACTAAAGGTGACCCAACCAACACATAATTCATAGACTTTCGCGTTCACTTACAAACTTTATGGACCGAACCAAGGGAGTGCATACCCCTACTAGCAAGCATTAGAGCCGAGGGATCTTCTAGCCCTTTCTTGCTACCTTGACCCAATTTACCATACAACCATGCGGCTCCGCTAGGTCTTCGACCCAACTATTCCAAGTCATCCATCAATCACCAAGTCTGGTGATGACGACTAACATGCATACACACCCATGTAATGTAATGTCTCCATGCATATGCAATGTGATGCACCATTACAACAACAATATCATGTCTCATATGTAATGAGTGTCATATGGACTAATTTAACACAACCATCAATTTTTTATGGCAAATTATAGTATAAGCAGATAATTTCCACAGGTATTCACATAACTCAAGCATATTATCAAAACAACAATTTCAATCACTCAAGGCATTTTATGAAACACCTTTAAGGCACCAATTATGTTAAACACATATCATGCCCCAACATATCACAAAGCTACAAGAAACACACAAGTAACTTCCTTGCATCAAATTCAAGCTAAAATTCAACATGAATCATTTCAATACCAATTTCTTCATTTTTATAACCATATATATGTTTTAGGTTAATTTCAAAATTAAACCCATTGTCTATCAACACCAAATGGTGGAATAAAACCAAAGTACGAATAACCCTACCGCTTGGAGCATAAGATGAAGTGTAGAGCTTCAAGAAAACCAACCCAAGCCCAAAAATCTTGATTTTCCCAACTCTCCTCGTTGGATCTTTGTTAAAATCACTCATTCTTGGTATGGCTGCGTAGCCCTTGTCGACGTGATAGACTTTAATTCTTGGCTCGACGGAATTTGACTAATGAAACTCCGAGAATCGCAAGGAGAAGTGTTGGATTCCTCTTTTTTCTCCCTCTTTCTCTCACACGTTGGAACCAGCTGAAAATGCAGAGATATTTCTGCCAAATATCTGATTTTAACCCATATTTATAATTTTCAAGGCTTGGCTCTTGTCACGCCAAGTGTCCCCCACTTGTTCTTATCCATTTTCACACCGAAAAGATTAATTTCATTCTGATTTAAGTTCAAATTAATTTATGTGACCTTTAATTCAATTATAAGATTTTTTTTAAAATTTTTTGGGGAGCATTGTGAGGTCATCTATCACCCAGTCATCTCGTTCGACTATCTTAGAATTCAACGAAATTAGTCTGGGTGACTAGATTTCATAATATAAAACCAACAACGAAGTCTGTTATGTCATCTGAGCTCTAGTGAATACGTATTTTAATTTCTCAATATAGTGACAAAAAGACAATTTTGCCTTTTTTTAGAAAACATTTAAATTTATCCGAGTTTTACAAAACCATTGTTCACTCACATGTTATTGAGGCTAAGGATTGGTATACTATTCCTGGGTTGGATCGTCCCTGTCGATGCATCTGTATACGCCTTTCTAAAGTTGTGTATCCTTGCGAGGATTGAATGTGTGTGTGTGGGCCAGGATATTTTTGATGAGTTTATTCTTGTGATATCATACATCATACCTGAGATACATTGGAGATACATATACATAATGATGTGAAATATATAAGTTGTGGGTTGATATACATTGTGGGAAATGGTACAAATTGTCGGTTAATGTTTGTTGTCGTGGAAATGGTTTATTACAAGGATGTTGGAAATGGTTTATGGTTGGAAATAGTTTATTGTTGGGCATTGATTTTACTGCTTCATTTAATTTATTGTTGTTACGTAAACTTAAGATCTGTTGAAATGTCATTATTTTATGTCAAAAGTTATATATGATATTTTTCAAATGAGACCGATCTATTTTATATGTTTTCTAAACCTTGTTGAGTTTGCGAGGATTTTTCTATAGTGCTTAGTGCTCATCCCCTACAAACAATATTATTTTTAGATATTGGTTTATAGGAAGAGCTCAAAGTTGACGAGCAACTGCACTGGACAACTCAAGTTGATGGGCATATGGATCTAGAGGACAATGTGTAGAATTGTTCCTTTTATGTTCTAGACTAGGAGGTTCATTTTTAGAGAATGTTCATGTTAATATTTTTTCTTGTATTCCGCTGCGAGATAATAGTTCGACGTATTCTTTTGGGTCTAATTGCCACAGTTTGACAAATTCTTTGGGATGTAATAGCCATGGTTTGACATACTCTTTTGAATGACACTATAGATATTTTGTATGATGAATGCAATTTTCTTTGATTATGAATTCTGATAGTTGCTCTCATGATATGAATGGTTAAAGATAGTAATGCCATCTAAGGTGAATTTTGGGGTGTTACAGTAAATAAGGGTGGGGTGAATAGAGTTTTAGAACTTTTGAAATTTTGTGAATAGTATGAGTAGATGTGGACAATTTTATGTCCCTGAATGTAGCGCTAATGACTGTTTTTTAATGCCGATACTTTGTTTTTAGCACTGGGGTTGTGTTTTTGCTGCTGCTGGAATGCGTTGGGTCTGCAGGCGCGCAGAGGCGCAGCTTGGAGCACTGGGGCACTATCTAGTGCACTGCCCAGGTTAAAAATTTGCACAAGGGCGCTGCTTGGAGCATTGGGCTGCTACCTAGTGTGCTACCCAGGTAGAAAATGTGCGCCCAGGGCACTGAAATGAAGTATTAGGGCACTGTTTTGTTTGCCTATTGTACCTTTTAGGAGCTTCTGTCCAGCAATTAGGCACCTAGGTGCTAGGATCTCGTGTCGAGGTGCTCTACTACTGGTCTTGATTCTTTCTTTAAGCTTGTGCAAGCTCCCCTATTTATTAATTTTTCTCTATCCACGGTACCTACATGCAATGGATACACTAATTAAAAGACACTAATAATTTAATAACATTATTACTCCTAAAAAAAACTAAATTGTCATAAACATGAAATTAAAAATTAAAAGCTAAAATTTGGGTAGCCTCCAAAATGGCGCTTGTTTTATAGTCTTCAGCCTGACTACTCCCTTTGTTATCCCGTGTCGGCAACGGTAATTGAGGTCTTTTTCCAATCACTATCCCCTCTCCAATGGTGCTTCAGTCTCTTCCTGTTCACTGTGAAAGTTCTCTTTGAATTGGCTTCCATGACTTCAACCACTCCATGCGAGGACACGTTATTAATAATGAATGGCCTTGACTACCTTGATTTTAATTTTCCTTAAAAGAGCTTTAACTGAAAATTGCAAAGGAGTACAGCTTGACCGAGATCAAACTTTCTCTAAATGATCTTCTTATTATACCACCTTTTTAACTTCTCTTAATGTAGCTTGGTGTTCTTAAAGGCATCTGGAATGCCACTTCCTATGAATACCTCATTCATTGGCTTGTCAACAACATCAACCCGAAAACATTACTCCCTTTCCTCTGGATATTTTATAGCTGAAAATACATCGAATATGGCCTCTTGAACTTGGACTTGCATAGTTAGCACACTTTTTTGTACATTGATAAGTGTTCTCCACGTTGCTAAGTATGGTTGCCCAAGAATAATAGGTATTTCCCTATCTTCCTCACAATGTCGGACTATGAAATCAGCAGAAAAAATGAACTTATCAACTTTAACTAGAACGTCCTCAACTATGCCCCTTGGATAAGTGAGTGATCTATCCGCAAGCTTTAATGTGACATTAGTAGGCTTTGCGTCTTTTAAACCCAGTTGCTGGTAGATTGAGAGTGGCATCAAGTTAATACTAGCTCCCAAATCACACAATGCTCTCTTAAAAAATTGACTGTCTATTGCGCATGCAATTGTAAAGCTACTTGGATCTTTGAGCTTTGGTGGCAGCTTCTTTTGAAGAATAGCACTATACTCCTCCGTAAGTGTCACTGTCTCAAAATTACCTAGTTTTCTCTTCTTTGACAAAATTTCTGACAAACATTTCACATAGTTAGGCATTTTCTCCACTGTTTCTGTGAAATGGATATTTATTTGGAGTTTCTTAAACACTTTCAATAATTTAGAGAACTATTTATCCCACATTTGTTTTTTCGAACGTTGTGGAAACGTCATAGGAGGCACAATAGGTCTCGAATTACCTCCATTAGAACTAGATCATTTGTTTTTGCAAACTAGATCTTCTTCTTTCTTTTCATGTTCCATATCCTGGCTATCTTTTATTTTTTTTAACCTTAGTATCATCTCCATGTGATTGTTTTGGAGTTCCATCAACAACCTCAAGTAACTCTTTTTTGCTTCGTAATGTAACAGCATTGCAGTGCTCCTTACCTTCCCTCTTAAGATTAATCTCTGTATCAGTAGGTAAAGTGCCTTGGGATCGATTGTTTATGGCATTAGCAAGCTGTCCCCTTTGGTTTTCCAGGTTTCGCATTGATACATCCATACTGTTCATCCTCTCATTCTATGCTATGTAGTTCGAAATCAGCTCCTGAAAATTTGACTTCTTTTCATGCTGTGGTGGAGTTTGATTTTGAAAGACTGGTCGATCTGATTGTCTTGGAGCAGATGGTTGGGCTTGATTATTATTCCAAGAAAAGTTCGTATGATTCCTGCAACTAGGGTTGTAATTGTTGAAATTATTGCCATGTCGCTGTTTGTTGAAGTTACCAACATATTGTACCGACTTTGAACTAATTGCACATTGATTCCTTGGATGGTTCTCAACACACAATTCAAAAACAATTGCCATACTCTGAATATGTTGCACTCCTAAAGCATCAATCTTATTTGTCAACGTAGCAACTAGTGCAACCAATGCAGTAACCGCATCAACTTCACAATTCCCAGCTAACTTTGGCTGATTGATCCTTGTAGAGGGCCACTGATAATTGTTGGTAGCCATAGTCTCTAATAACTTGTAGGCTTCATAAAAAAAAATCCATTACTGTCCCACTTGTAGCTGCATCAATACTATTTCGGGTAGCACTAAACAACCCAATGTAGAACGTTTGAACTCGCAACCACTCAGGAATACCATGGTCAGGGCATTTTCAGAGTAAGTTTTTAAATCGCTCCCAAGCTTCATAGAGAGTCTTAGAATCATGTTGTGCGAATGAAGGAATGTCATTCTTCATCCTTGCAATTTTTGCTGGCTGAAAGAATTTAGCTAGGAATTTTGGAGCTAAATTTGTCCACGTGGTAATAGAACCCGGTGGCAATAAATGCATCCAACTCTTTGCCTAATCACGAAGTGTGAAAGGGAAACGTTGAAGTCTAATCGCATCTTCGAAAACCCCATTATACTTGAACGTGTCGCAACTCTCCCGAAAACTCCCCAAATGATCTTTCGGGTCGTGATTAGGCAAACCCCCAAACTGCACTGAATTCTGAATCATTTGTACGGTACTCGGCTTGATCTCGAAACTGTTTGCTTGAATTGCAAGCCTTTGAATGCTTTATTGTATTTCCATAACAAGCAGCATAGCATAATCCCTTACCGATTTTTGTTCTTCTTCGGCCATAGTTTCTTGATTATTTATTTCTTGACAATGCTTTCGCAAGTTTCGGAGCCATCTTTCGATTTTTTCTTAGTACGGTAATGGCTCTTAACCTTTAGATCGTGTTAGCATGCAAAATTCAAAAGTTCTTGCGAAATTTATTAAAACAAAGAATTAAATAAGTTTAAACTAAGATCAAATTGATTGTAATTATATTGAAAAAAATATTATATCAATTTGAACTAAGATCAAATTGATTGTAATTATAACAAATTGATTGTAAGTATCGTCCCCACGGAGAATTTTTGCTAATAACTTCAAAGGACTAACTTTATATCAATTCAATTTTATTGATACAATTGGAATTAAACTATGAATTCACTAATTTAAGATTAAATCTAAATTTAATAATCAAAGATTGAATTTACCAGATGAAAGAATTTAAGATTACAACTTCCTCTAATGCTTCGTATAAATATTTCTACTCCCCTCCCAGTTAACTGATCAAAATAATTTTTTAACTGAAAACTCATAATTATTTATCAGACCTCTATCGATAGTTAGATAAAAATATCTCTCACAATTAAATTACTATATTCCTATGAAAAATAAGTTGGAATAGATTCATTAAGTTCAAACTATCATAAAATTAACCCACGACATATAGGTATATTCCTATCCTATACACAAACCCAACTATTCAATCCGAAGAAGAATTAACCAGACACATGTTATCATATTTAGATATAAACCTAGAATTCATCTTCAAATTTCATTTTGGTTATCAAATTAATTTGTTGCCAGAAAATCATATATTAAGCACAAAATATGATAAACAACTTATATATGATCAATAAGAACTAGGAACGAGAGTAGATCAATTTAACTAAACATCAGGTTCCATTGCAATCTTAATAAAAATTTAGTTCATAATGTAACTGAAAAACATCATTATCAAATTAAAAAAAAATCTTAGAAAATCATAAACTAAAAGTAGGAGAAAAGAATGAAAACTTAGTTGCAATATTCAATCTCTCTCTAGCCTCCAAGTCCAATCTTCTTTGCGTCGCTTCCTTTGATTCTTGCTTTCAATTTTTCTATCAATCCTTGGTTTTCCATCTCTTAGAAACCCCCAAAATCAGTATATATCAATCCCAACTCAAACCCTAGCATATATATAGCATTAGAGTTCAATTTTGGCTAAAAAACAAGTCAAAATTCACATCCATATTAAAAGAAGTATTGCAGCGCTTAAAATCAGCTCAGGGATGTTGACTTTCTGCCCTCCTAGTGCCTAGGAACTGGTCCTAGCCCAGCTGCACTGATACCCTTAATAGCTTAGAGATGCCCTTGTTGCTTAGTATTCAAAAATCCAACACTTAGGCTCTCAAATGACCTTGTTTCCTTCTAAATGATGATTCCTACAAAATAACATCAAAACACACAAAAATAAAATTAAAAGAAACATAAGATACTTGAAAACTTGCAATTTCATCAAGCCAAGAATTCTCAGTTCATAGGTATAAAACCCACTCATCAGTATTCATACAAGAATGGGAGTGAGTGATATGGCTAATTTTTGAGATCTTCTTTGTTTTTATGCCTAACTCATATTCCTAGAAAATCTCCGAAAATATCTCTTATAATTTCTCTAAGATTTGGCTAGTTAAAATCCTTTCCCTACTTTTTCACTTGCTTCTTCAATAAATTCTTGGAAGTTATCCCTAAATATTTAGTCAATCAATGTCTGGGAGAAGGTGTCCTTGCTGCATAATTGCACTGATGTATTGGTGGGAAGTATAAAACGGCCTACCGGTTGAACTGTTCGTTGTTGTCATTCTACTGGTTGTCTTGCTCTTCTACTGGTAGAACACATTTTTGTCTTCAACCTATCAGTAGAACTGTATCAACCTATTGGTAGACAAGTCTATGTTTTACTTCTACCAGTAGTAGGAGTGGCCTTTTTCGGAATTTTTCTTGTAATGCTCATGAATTAACTCTTGGATCTCCTAACTCATTGCCAAAGTCTGCCATAACATCAAAATGTATATAAAACCTTGATCCTATATTCATTTTCCTACAAACTAAAATATTCACCATAAAACATAAAACAAAACTAAAACAAAATATATAACTAATAAACCAAGCTAAGATAGGTGGTTTAAGATATAAAAACATGCAATATTATGTACTTAGGACACCCCCCCAACTTTAGCCTTGCTAGTCCCAAGCTATCTTAAAATAAACAAAAAATTAAAATTAAATCAAAATTAAAATACTAGTTTCGTAAGCGAACACGGTTGCATTTAAATCCCTATGTCACCCCTAGTGGACGAGTTTTGTCCTGTGAAGGTTTTCAGAGAAGGTACCTACAAACTTCATTTCACTCATTCACAAATTTAGAACATATTATTAATTCCTAATTAATAAGAAATTTAATAACAATTCACCATCCACTCAAAATCATTCACATAAAAGGTAAGCTATAGCTTTAAATGTCATGTAAAAGTATTCACATCCACATCAACATTAAAAACTTGTATGTATATGAAATGATTATGAAATTTCAAAAATTTATCAAACAACATCCACATATCTATTAGCTATCCAATTTTAGCTTCGACGTAAATCTCACCAAGGATTCACTCTCAAAACAACAAACCTTTGACTATCGTGACTGTTTCACACATAAGTTATATGTGAGGAGAGAAATTACATAGTCGAAATAAAAACATAACTCATGCATATTTTTGAAATAAAGAAAAGCATTGAATGAAACAACCGTGGCATAATCTAATGAAAGAATGTTAAAGCAAATGAAAGTAATACATCTCATGTTTCATCATTGGGTGCGTACACTTGCCACAATTCTTAAGATCAAATAGGACATTAATCGGTTGTAATGTGTTATTTGGTAAATTGGTTATAGAAGCGAAGGAGAGTAAGAAATTCAAAAGGGTATCCCGAAAATACCATTTCTTCACTCAAATCTCTTTCTTTGAAAATAATATCCCAAGACATGTATTTTATCTATCTTTCCCATCCCAACACATTTTTCAAAGATAATTCATTTTTTATTCTTCGTTTCTTTCTTTCACAACCTTTCTTTTTCCTTTATTTTGGATTTCAACAATAAAATCAAGTACTTATCTGTAAACCCCCACATGTGCATCTTAATATAGTAATATAATTGTTTAATAATTCTTATATAGGTAATGATGTATGCATGAATTATGTTGATTTTAAGAGTAGAAATAAAAATGTTAGTTGAGGAAAAAGGGCATGTTGTAGAAGTTTAAAAGTATTCCGGAATGAAAGCACATTTAAGGTAAAATTTGACTAGATGGATTTTGGACACTACCTAGTATTTGGACCATAAGTTTTTACCCTGATTTCCAATTGATCTGAAATAAAAATGTTAGTTGAGGAAATAGGGCATGTTGTAAAAGTTTAGAAGTATTCTGGAATGAAAGCACATTTTAGGTAAAATTTGAGTATAAGGATTTTGGACACTACCTAGTATTTGGACCATAAATTTTTACCATGATTTTCAATTGATCTGAAATTTTCACTTCACGTTTCAGCATAAACTAGAATGACGTTCGAACGCCAAGTGACGTTCGAACGGAAAACAATCAATTTCACTAGTGACATTCAAACGCCAAATGACGTTTGAACGTGACGTACGAATCTCTGATGGAAATGTGAAAGTACTGGGAGCAATTGATTGCTCGAAATACCTAACCTCGACTAACCCCTATTACTCTCCCTCAAATGATGCAATGTATGGCCGGGGGAGAAAGATTTCTTCCCCTAGGGATAGTGTCAAAAGAAAGGGCAATGAGGCAAGGGAAATGGAATGATGTAAAATGGGATGTGTATGCACAAAAATGCTCCCCAATCGCAAGGAGACTTTCGTGTGTCATGTGTTACTTGGAAGAGTATTCGAAGGTCGTATCCACAGGGATGGAAGTGAGTCAAGGTTGGAGTGATTTGGTGGAAAACAGAAATGTAAAATATTTTGTCTTGAGATTTGGTTGGTAAAGTGTGAGCTAATGAGAATGCAATGAGAAAACAAGTGTTGGCATTTCCAGGAGGTCACTCCACTAGGTATGTAATCTCAACTCAAAATACTCCTCCGATCAGGCGTAAACGAACGATTGATTAGCGGGAAGCCGAGGATGAGTTCGGTGAGTATCTAAGCATAAACCATGACTATGCCTACTGTTTATCAAAGACTCACCAAATCATCCACCTTCAACCCGATAAAACCGAACCATTGGTCTTGAAGAGAGGAATGAGAACCAGAGTTGAAACCATATACCAAGTAGAGCTTCCCCTTGGTTATGCCAACTAATAAATTAGCTACTCATATTTGAAATCAAAATAACAATAAAGAGACAATGCATTATTACACTATGAATATTTAGAACAACTAAGTACAAGAATCGTTGATTAGAAGTGGAATGAGTAAAAAAAGCATTTTATATCAAAGAACATGAACAACCCATGAGCATTAATGGTAGAAGTGAAAAGAGAGCATCAAAACAAAGAACCAACATAGAGAAACTAGCATTAATCACATTCAAAGAAGTTCTAAAGATCCTTACATAGCATTCAAAGCTGAAAATCATGGAAAATACATGAAAAACGCCACTTTCTCTCTCTAGAATCCACTATTCATTGTCTTCTATCTTGAGAGCTTCTCTCTCTATATTCCATACAATAAAAAAGTATCCCCCTTTCCAACCCCTCTTCCTTGAGAAGTAAGCTACCTCCTTCCAAAAACGTGCAAGGGAGTATGGCTGACCCTCTAGAGGTGACAGTCAACAAAAAAGGTCAGGGGGCAGCTAGGGCCAGGTCCATATCAGGGCTGTTTTGCCCCTCATTTCTCACTCCTCATTAAATGTTGTAGCTCTAGGGTTTAGAGGAAGGAGAGGGCACGCTGATCAGTATTCTGGGTGTGTTAGAAAATTCGTGGAGTCACTATGGTGGGGCCCTCAAGATAGCTGAGCAGATCTGCAGAATGTGGGCACGTCAGGAACGAGGTACCGGTACCCCGATTCCAGTAGGTTTTGGGTACCGGTACCTGGTACCGGTACCGTTCTGCTTCCTTATCTGAATTTCTTGATTTCTTTGCTCCCAAGCTACCCTCAAACTATCTTTTCAATTCCATTCAGCCCCAGAGGTGTGGGAGGGTCTTTAAAAGCAATGATTGTCTCCATTCAACTGCAAATACAACAATTTGACGTTAAGACTTCAATTATCATACTTAATATCATTTAAAACATAAAAGCAAGCCAAAATGAGTTGATTAGCATCTGAGAATATACAAACTTGTGTGCTAATCATCAATCAACGTTTGAAGTTCAAAGTGATATTCGAACGTGAGCCAATAAGTTGCACTATTAATATTTGAACGACAAACAACATTCGAATGTGACTTAGAAGTCTAGGTTCCATATTCGCGATATGTGGACCATCTCTTCCACTATAAATACTTAAGGCCGCCCCCTTAGCTCCATTTCAACACTTCCAACCCAAGGAAGCCTTAGAGAAGAGGAAAGAAAGGAAAAAACATGTTAGATTTGGATCAAAGCTCAAGTTCTTTAAGAACACCAATTTAGGGGATCCTTCTCAAGTTCTTTCATTGAGACTTAGGGTATAAATATGTATGTTTTCCATCTTCTTGATCATTATATGATAGATATATATAAATTCGTGGTTTCCTTATCATTGGAACGTATTCTTGAACCAAATATATGTTTGGGTTCAAGGAATATGTGTTCTTGAATTTCTAAAGTCCTAGTTTTTTCAAAATACATGTTCTATGGTGAAATTAATATGGATGCTTCATTTCTAAATTCATGTTCTTAATTAAATCATTTTTTCATCTAATACTTGTTATTGTTCCAAGAAAGCTTAATTTTTGGCAAAACCCTAGAATTTTGATATCGAAATTGTGAATATTTTCCTGAGATGATATATTGTATATTTTAGTTCTTTATTACTGTAGTACATTTAGAATAGTATAATTGTGATACTTCAATGGTTAATGAAAATTATAATTGGTTAATATTGCGGGTAATTGAGGTTAGTCTATCCTAGTGGGGGTGAGATAGTTTCATAACACTTGTAGTGGATTGTCATTTGGTAATGGGACCACTATTGTTCACTGAAATTCGAACAAGGGATGATATACTTTTCTTGGGAAGGAACTTGTCATTGCCATTGGGATGGTAGATGCCCTTTCATATAGTGATTGGGATTGTGATGGGTGGACTAGGTATAATTGTTGGGTTGATTCATGAGAAATAATCAACATACATGGTATGGAGATGAACCAATATACCTAGGATGATGGGTTGGATCGTCTTGGCCGGTGCATTGGTATGCGACAATGCATCGGAAGGCACCCTGCCTAAATGGCTTAAAGTTGGAAATGGTATATTGTTGTGAAATTTACTTTATCCTTTCACTTGATTATTGTCACAGCTTAAACTTGAGATCTATTTTAAATTTCCTGTTTTTAGTTCGAAATCTATATATGTTATTTATGAAATGAAACCGACTGGTTTTTATTTTTTTTCTAAACCTTTTTGAGTTTGGGAGGATTTTTCTGCAGAGCTTCGTGCTCACCCCCTACCATTCAACATTTTACAGAATATGGGCTAGAGGAGAAGCTCGATGCTAACGAGTCGGGCCATAGAGAAGCTTCATTAGAGGGGTACTTGGACCATGAGGGGGACATTTTGAGATGTCATTTATTTTGGTGCTAGACTAGGAACGATTATGTACAATCATGTAAAGTCTAGTATTTTGTTTATTCCACTGCTAAGTTCAAATGTAATTCTCTTGATGTGGTAGCCATGGTTTGGGCTTAGTCTTTTGGATAATGTTGTAAATATGTTATAGATCAATGGACCCATTGTGGTCAATGTAGTATAATTGCACAGGTTGTGTTCTGGGTAGAGCTTCCCGTACAAAGGGGACTCTGCCCGAATTTTGTTAAATTAAGGACCCCTGGTTATTGATGGATTATCTTTGTGCTCTCATGATGTAAATGATTTTAGAATGTAATGCCATCTAGGGTGGTATTTAGGGCATTACAGGAATGGTATCGGAGCCTAGGCCTTAAGTTCTACATGAGAGTTATAGGTTATGGATTACCACTAAAGATATACGATTAGGTTGCTTGAAATAGTTGATGTAATGTTTATATACAAGTCTTATGCTAAGATCTATACATACTAACCATGTCTTGTACATCAAGGAACTAAATTGAGAATTGATGTGCAAGATGAACAGTGAACAAGGATGAGGACGTGGAGGGGACATTGTCGTGGAGGCCAAGCAAACCCACCACAACCACCACCTCCCGATGCCATGAACGGTATCTATCAATGCTTGAGGGAGCGACAACATGAGAATGGTAACAACCACAATGAGGGAGCTCATTCTCTAGCTTAAGTGTCGAGCAACGGTGATGGCAATCAAAGGATGATAGTTCTTCGGGAATTCTTGAGGCAAAGCCTGCCTACTTTCCAAGGGAGCTCTAACCCTTTGGATGCAGACAGGTGGATTCGCTTGCTGAAGAATGTGTGATTGCACGGGGATTTCCGAGGACTTGCGGGGCTACATACTTGTTAGATGGGGAGGCAGACCACTGGTAGGAATAACAGAAGCAGAAGAGGAACACGGATCCTCTGACTTGGGAGGAATTTGATTGAACCTTCCAAGAAAGGTACTTCCCTGAATCATTCAGGGACAAGAAGAATGCAGACTTTCATTCTCTACGAAATGGTAGCATTTCAGTAATGGATTATCCCGTTACTGATTGATTGGAAAATAATGTTTTTCCTAACCCCTTAAGTACTATCCCTCAAACTATGCAATGTATGAGTGAGGGCAAAGATTTCTTCCCCTTGGGATAGTGTCAAAAGAAAGGGTAAGAGGGAAAGGAAAAAGGGATGGTATAAATATGATGCTTGAATGCACAAAAATGCTCCCCAATCGAAAGGAGACTTTCGTAGTCGTGTTTTACTTGGAAAGTATTTCAAGGTCGATTCCACAGGGAAGGAAGTAAACCAATTGTGAAAGTGATTTAGTGACAAATGAAAGTGTAAAATCTTTGTTCTTTGAAGTTGGTTGGTGAAATGTGTGCTAATGAAGATGTAATGGGAAACTAGTGTTGGCAAGTCCAAGAGGCTACTCCAATGGGGATTCCACCTCAACTCAACCCACTCCTTCGATTGAGCATGAATGAATGTTTGATTCACGGAAAGCCGGGGATGATATCGACGAGTATCTAAGCATAAACCGTGGCTAGGCCTACGGTTTATCGAAGTCTCATCGAATCATCCACCTTCAATCCAGTCAAAACAAACCATTTGACTCTAAAGGGAGGGTGGAGAAAGAGTTGAAATGGTTTGCCCAAAGGGAGATCCCCCTTGGTCTTGCCAACTAGAAGATTTAGCTATTCATACTTGAAATGGTAATGACTATGTAATGAAAGTGCATTGTAATGAAATGAAGGTCTAGAGTAACTAAATGCAATAACTCACAAGCTAAGTTTGGAAGAGATGAAAACCCATTTTTGAATCTATGAAAAACGAAGGACTTGAGAACATTAATGGTAAAGCATTGAGAAAAGCATTAAACTAAGAACCGACATAATGGAACTAGTATTCATCACATTAAATGAAGTTCAAGATGCTTACAAGAGATTGCAAGCCAATGCAATTAAGAACAAATAAAAAACACCACTTTCTCTCTCTAGAAACTACTATTCATCATCCCCTACACCTAGAGCTTCTCTCTCTATATTCAAGATACAAAATGTAATAATTGGGTCTTTCACATGAATGGAGTGTATATCCCTCCAAAAAACGTGCAAGGCAGCCTCTGAAGTGCTCTCCCATCTCCTTCCAGGAATTATGGTGGGTTGGTGCAGGTGGTGCAGGGTGCTTCTTCACCCAGCAAGTCTCTTCTCTCACTCCTCATTGATGACCAAAACTCCAAAAAGTCCAAAGAGGAGTGTGAACATGATGAATAGTATTATGGGCGTACAGGAGAAAGGTGGGAGATGAGTTGGGGGGACCCATAAGGCAGGTGGAACAGCTCAGCAAAACATGGGGTCTGTCAGGCGGATTGCTCCGGAGCGTCAATCTACCGGAGCAGTGCTCCGGAGCTTCGAACTCCAGTAGCTTAGGGGTACCGGAGCAGTGATCTGGAGCTGTTTCTGCTGCTTTGTTCCTTTTCCTGATTTCTTAACTCTTAAGCTTCTGTCTGGCAATTTCCTCACCCCCAATTATCTCAAGTGGTTTGGGAGGGCTTTAAGACGACACACAAAGCCCCTTTTTAACTGCAAACACAAAATAACATTGTTAAGAACTCAAATTGCATAATTCCTCTCATTTAATTTCCAAAAGCAGTTAAGAACAATATGATTTACACATATGAGTATACAAGGTTTTGTGCCAATCACACACCCCCCAACATAAGTTTTGCTAGTCCCTTAGCAAAAGAAAATTTTGCACTTCCCTTGATACAATGATACAACTTACTCATAGTCCGTTAAATCAACCATTCATCCGACCATTCAAAGAGTAAAAATCATAATGCAATTTCAAACAAACATAGGTAAGATTGAACAAAAATGTGGATTGCTATTGATTTTCATGAATTTGGAGTACATTGAGTGGGACATCAAAACGAAAACAAAATAGCCTACGACACCCTTCAAGTCACACCCAAACCAAACCCCAAAAGAAAAGACAATAACAACCATTCCAACTAACCGTCCTCCTCATCATCACCAGACTCAGCCACCTCATCATCTGAAGAGTCCTCACCCTCATCATCATCCCCAGACTCAGCCTCCTCATCATCAGAATCCCACTCACCCTCCTCATCACCTCCAGCTATGGAGGTGGAGGGGGCAGAAGCAGGTGGAGTAGGGACTTCTGGAATAGCTCTCTCAGGGAAGGTATGCAGAAACAAATCCTTGATCATGGTTGCCATACCCTACACCGTAACGTCGATCCTATTCACTGTTGTTTCCAGTGCATCAAGACATCGAGATGTGGAGCGTGCTAGCACAGGTTTGGGCGGCCCAGCGGCCAAAATAGGGACATAATCCTCATCATCAGAATCCCACTGAGCCCCATCCTCTCGACTCCTAGATTTTCTCTTGTTGCTACTGGCCATGCCAATAGCTCCGATCTCTGGAGGAGTGATCTTGTCATGTGCATAACCCTTGACGTTGAAATTATCGCACATTCGGGTCACCAAACTCCCGAATGGTAAATTAGTCAAGGGCTTCTCTATCTTAGCAAAGTCCTTCATTACTTCCCAAATAACGAGGGCAAAATTAATTGGTTGACCTGACACAAGTACATCCAAGATAGTCAAATTTTCCATATTTGGCTTCTTTTTTGAGGCCCTTGGGAGTAGATTATAGTGGAGAAGCTTGTTTTGAAGGCCATACACATGCATCAATCCTCCACTCGGAACAGTTCCCTTGAAATTAGTCGGATCCTCATACATCAGATTAACAAGTTCAGCCTTGGTCTTGGGTCTATAGATGTTGTTAGGATACAGAGGTGGGTTGGATGGAGGTCTCTGGTACTCCCCAAGCAGGGTGGCGATGATATCTGGGGTCACATCGAACACCTTGCCCCTTACATTCGTTCTCAACACCTCCACACTATTCACCTCGAGCACTCGAAGCGACTGGTAGAAATCCCTGACTCTAGGCAAATTATATCCCTCGACCTTCCTAAACCAGAAGCTCATACCATGCCCCTCAATTATTTTCACAACTGGGTGTATGGGGGAAAGGGAGATACGATCAAGATAGCGCTCACATGTTACACACTTACTTTAGATCAACTGGCGTAGCTCTTCTCTCTTTGCTTTCTTCCTTTGCGCATTTTGGTCTTCACTTGACCCTTCCCCACTTCTTTTGTGGCTAGTGGTAGCCTGGGTGGGATGAGAATCGGGTCCAAGGCCAGGCCACTTGGTGCGAGCCATGCCAATCACCATAACCCCAACCAATGCAAAAACAAAGAGGCAACGAAGAAGGCCTTCAATCAGGCCAAAGGACTCAGAACTCACCTCAATCTGTCGATTTATGTGGTGCTCTTTGATGAGAATGGAGAGATTTGGGGGGGAGCAGGCGAAATGCGGCACCTAGGGTTTGAAAGTGTCGATGGCAAGGAACCAAGCTTGGAAAAGGAGAGGGATTATGGATTGAAGAGGGAGAGAAAA